>JAUMHE010000042.1:16059293-16079671 GCA_032359235.1 Enteromius mattozi
TTAGTTCCTGATAATTCATGAGATATTACTGCATGAAGTAAGGCATAATTCATGCATTAATTTATGCATGATTTCATTGTATTTCATGTACCCTTACCGCAAAGTGTTACCAAATGTTTTTTTTTTTTTTTTGTTTTTTTTTTTGGAGTAGATGACTGACAAAACATTAAACGAACAACAAATGCTGCATGATCTTATTTTGCCAGATGTAAGGGATGCATTTTTACTTAACGATGTTTAATCAGCTGCTCTGGCAGTGTTTTTAACAGGTGTAGTTCATCACATTAACTAAGGGCTATTTTGCAACAATAAAATGACAAAATTTTGCATATTGTATTACTTTTTAAAATCCTAACAACATTTGCTTTGTCAAAAGTTTTACTTAAAAAGTCTGCTTTGTGCTACCTTTGAAAAAAAATGGTATTAAATTGCAAAGGTTCCCCAATAGTAAGTCTGTTTTTTGCTGTTTTGTTTTGTTGTTGTGTTGTGTTGTGTTGTGTTGTGTTGTGTTGTGTTGTGTTTTCTTTTCTTTTCTTTTCTTTTCTTTTCTTTTCTTTTATTTTATTTTATTTTATTTTGTTTAATGTATCATTATTATTATTGTTATTATTGTTATAATTTTGTCTGTTTTTGACATACATGTATCTATTCTTCTTTTTTCTTCAGTTAATGTTTATTTCAAGTACTGTAACTTTTATGGTTCAGTTTTGGTTGACTATAATTATCCCTTTTGTGATGTGTGTGTTATATATATATATATATATATATATATATATATATATCAGTAAACTAATAGTGACATCTGTAGATGTGACTTTGGTTGTCCTATTTACACAGGGGTCACATTATGAGTCTTTTTATTATTTTTATTTTGATCTGACACAGTACACTATCAGCCTTCAGGTGACAAATATTGCATCAGTAATCCAAGGTTGAAGCATGTCTGTCATTTAGCTTATCTGTCTCCCAAAGATTGGGGATTAGAAGTAAAATCTTGCTTCATGCAAACTTAGAAGCATTGCTGATCTCTGCCTTAAGGGCGATGTGGTTGATGGAGCATTGTTGAGGTCTTTCTCTCATTGCGTAAATGACAAAATACAACATACAAGTTTGTCTAATGAATGATTATACTTTTCTTTTGTGCAAAGTAAATTGGCTGCAATTTTGATTGACATATGCTTTGTGCCCATTATGCCAAATGAAACTGAACTATAGGATATAACAAGTTAAATGTGTCGTGTACTGCATACAAATAGCAAAAGATTCTTTTACCGAATTACACTGCCCTCTATGGGCATTTTCCTCCCTCCCTCCCTCCCTCTCTCTCTCTCTCTCTCTCTCTCTCTCACACACACACACACACATAAAGTGCCTTTTTTTCTTCCTCTTCTTTCTCTCTCTGATTGTCTTACCATCGCCATCACCCTTCAATTATGCTGTTGCGTAAAATAAGATAGAGAGAGGGCAGTGTGCGAGCAACATATTGTGCACGAAGCTCTTATTTTAAGTCCTCTCATAAATATTCCACCCTGCCCCAAATTTACAATTGATCTGACGACAGTACAGCAACAGTGAGCCAATGGAAATCCAAGTTCCACTAGTTGAAACACTAGTTAAGATGGCAACACATCTCCAAAGACGGATTTATGGGAACCTCTTGCCAAACCAAGAATAAAAAATACAGAAATATGAAAACAGACAACACAGCATTGGAGGAACCAGAGATCAGCGAAGAAATCACACGTACATCCGGCAATATACAACGCGATACCAGCCGTACCACTCACAAGCGTCTCGGGGATGCGTACTTTGCGCGTCCGTTCCTGAGAAAAAGGGATAGACTGCCTTGCTTGTGGATACATTTCGTTTAAAATGGACATTGCACTGGTTGGATTTTGCCAAGGAACGGCAATGCACATCAAGAGAAAATCCTAAACTTGCATTTTTCCTATTTTCAGCCAGCTGACCGTCACGTTTCCAGGGAGAGTTTGCGATACCAAGGCTGATCACGAACCACTTCACGGATTATTATACAGTCTGGCTAAAGAGGCTCCGGTGTCTTCAAGGTTATGGATTGGCCGTGCTCATGATGTTTTCGAATTTACCACGTTTAAGCGGGTAAGAAACATGGATTGTCTTCCAAAGCAAGCCGTCTCATAGGAAGCCCCGTTTTGCTGCGGCTGGAGCTGTCCGTGGTGCTGAAACGCAGTTATCGCAATGGCATAGAAAACTGCCTCTTGAACACTTGTCTCGGCTTGTGAAATATTCAGTTATGTATGCGTTACACAACTTCATATGTGCTTCAAAAGCTTCGGGCGTTAGATTTAGGAGCCTCAATTATGAGGCATTACGCGTTGCTTTGGAAAGACCGGCTTTGGGTGCTCGATGAATGAGCTGTTTTGTGATGAATCGGTTTAGTTATATTGCTGTTTACTTCTTAATCGTTTTTCATACAATTTCCGTAAAAAAATCAACATGACCAGTGTAGACTTTTGGATCGTATTATAGTGCCTTAGACTTATGTGCTTTATCTGTGAATGTGTGTGTGTGTGTGAGAGAGTGTCTTTGCGCGTCCAAGTGTGTGTTTATGTGGGAGAGAGGGGGGAGACAGAGTGTGAGAGAGAGAGGGTTGATTAGCATGAATACAAATGCTTCTACACAACAAAATGGTTTAATATAGTATTGTTTGCTCCCCATCAAGATGGATTCGAGCTATAATCGATGACGTCGGTTCTGCTTTTAATCAACTCGCGTCTTTGTCGCCCGAGGGATGAGCTATGTCTGTCACATATAGCATCAAAGGGAGAAACTCAACATAGGCACCTTTGTGAAACGTAGATGTGTCGTGCACTCCGCGGTTTAACTTCGATACTGGTTGAGAGTTGATAAAAACTGAAGTCGTCGGATATGTGGGGTGAGTACGGGAAATATTATTTGCATTAGGGTATGGCGAGGGTCTCTGGTTTAAGACGAAAAAAAAAAAAGACTTACATTATATGTTTTAAAGCGATTTGTAGAGTGACAATGATATGTGGATTTGCTCATCTGTCTCGTTCAGCGGCAGATGTTCAAGTTGGAAACAATGGAGATGTCGATTTGTTCAGTTCACGAGCAACTGGCTATACGTTTTGCATCTTTGAGTTGAGATCCCGCCGGATAATATGTTGGAAATGCATTCCCAAATTGCGCATTGGAGAGCATTTATGCCAGTCGATGTTACTTTAAATTTCAAAGGAGCAAGAGCGTTCTCTCTCTCTTTCCCCCCTTCGTTCTCCCCTTCTGTGTCTTTGTAAATTTGCCTGAATGCCGTAATGAAAAGAAATGTGGTTGCATTTGCAATACCATGAGTATTACATAATGGGCATGATTTATTGTATTGAATAAATCAATGCATTTGCATACAGTAGATATGGTTGATGGAGTTTGGTATGAGACTATTCTATATATTATTTATATATTTATATTATTTATTAAATACAGACAGCCTAAAAAATGATATTAAATCAATTAAAGACCTCTTGCATTGCAAAGTTTTGGCTAAAGAACAGTGCACATTGGTTATTTCATATCAGAATCTGCTTTTGCTTTAGGCAGGAAGAGTTTGCTTTACATTAATGGGAAGGATCCTGCAAATCCATTGTTGCAAAATTCCTGTAACATTTTGGCATTGTCCATCATTTAATGTAGTTTTCAGATGTAGAGATTGCATGTTTATGTAACAGAAATTCATCACGTCTTTTCCTTTTCTAGATGACACCCCAAACTGCAACTGCACTACCGTGAGCTGGGCCATTCCTGCACAAGAAAATGCATATCTGGATACTGAAAATAATATTGCTGGTTGCCACATCTCTGAGTCTGGTTGAGATGTATGACAATTATGGGGAGATCTGTAGGAATCTGTGCACTTGCGAGGAGAAGGAAGGCATTCTGACGGTCAGTTGTGAGAACAGGGGCATTGTGCGGCTGTCGGAAATAAGCCCAGTGCAGTTTTCTATGTACCATCTTTTGCTGACAGGTAATTTGCTGAAAAGACTGTCTGTCAATGACTTCATCAACTATACCGGAGTTACCATTTTGCATTTAGGTAATAATGACATATCTGAGGTGGAGACTGGGGCTTTCAATGGACTCCAGGGATTAAAGAGATTACATTTGAACAATAACAAAATAGACATGCTTAGGGACGACACTTTCGTCGGACTCGAGAGCCTAGAATACCTTCAGATAGACTATAATTTCATTAGCACTATTGAACCTAATGCTCTGAGTAGGCTTCAACAACTGACTGTGCTGATTCTCAACGACAACTTGTTGTCCTCTCTGCCCACGAACATTTTCCGGAACGTGCCCTTGACACACCTGGATCTTAGGGGCAACCGCTTAAAAATGTTCCCTTACATCGGCCTTTTGGAGCATATGGACAAAGTAGTGGAATTACAGCTCGAGGAGAATCCGTGGAATTGTTCCTGCGAGCTCATTGCGCTTAAGGCTTGGCTGGAGAGCATCGCCTACACAGCTCTGGTGGGGGAGGTGGTATGTGAGACTCCTTTCAGGCTCCATGGCAGGGATCTGGACGAGGTCTCAAAGCAGGAACTGTGTCCCAGAAGGGCCATATCAGAGTACGAGATGCGACCTCCACCCCCGCTCAGCACCAGCGGCTATTTCCAGACCACGCCGGTGGCCGTGACGGCATCGGCCACATCTTCGGCCGTCCTGCGATCCTCGTCCAGGCCGACCAAAGGCACCCGCCAATCCAGCAAAACCAAGTCCAAGCCCACTTCTCGAATCCCAGCCAACCCCTACAACTACGGGCCCATCATTGCTTTTCAGACCAAATCTCCTGTGCCTTTGGACTGCCCCACCACCTGTACATGCAATCTGCAGATCTCCGACCTGGGGCTAAATGTGAACTGCCAGGAGAGGAAGATTGAAAACATATCAGATCTGAAGCCCAAGCCATACAATCCTAAAAAGATGTATCTCACAGGGAACTACATCCCTGTGGTGCGTAGATCTGACTTTGTGGAGGCTGAGGGACTGGATTTATTGCACCTGGGAAACAATCGGATAGCACTCATACACGACAGAGCCTTTGGGGATTTAATTAACCTACGTAGGCTGTACTTAAATGGCAATTTGATTGACAGACTAACGGCAGATATGTTCTTTGGGCTAAAAAGTCTGCAGTACTTGTATTTAGAATATAATAAGATTCGAGAGATTGTAGGTGGCACCTTCCGCTTTGTGCCCAACCTTCAGCTACTTTTCCTCAATAACAATCTTTTAAAAACATTGCCAGGAGGCATCTTCTCTAGTCTGTCTCTCTCCCGCCTCAACCTTCGCAGCAACCACTTTCAAAACCTGCCTGTTAGCGGAGTTCTGGACCAGCTGAAAGCACTTGTCCAGATTGACCTGTTCGAGAACCCATGGGACTGCTCCTGCGATGTGGTCGGCATGAAGATCTGGTTGGAGCAGCTGAACATGGGAACGGTGGTCAATGACGTCAAATGCGTGACTCCCAAGCGACTCGCGGGACAGGATATGCGGGTCGTCCCCTCTGAGCAGTTGTGTCCAGATTACTCTGATGTCATTGTGTCCACTGTGGTTCCTTCTGAGGAGCCTTTAGCAGACAGGATCACCACCACGGAGACACCCCAGAGGTTTAACACCCATTCTAGCAATGTTCCTTTGTCTGTCCTCATTCTCAGCCTCCTCCTTGTTTTCATTATGTCGGTGTTTGTGGCAGCCGGCCTGTTTGTGGTGGTGATGAAGAGGCGTAAAAAGTCTCAGAGCGACCGTACCAGCACAAACAACTCTGATGTGAGTTCCTTCAACCTGCAGTACAATCTCTATAGCAATCGCTCCGTCCCCAAGGTTAAGGCCCCAGCGGGTCATGTCTATGAGTACATCCCCCATCCGTTAGGTCACATGTGCAAAAATCCAATCTACAGGTCCCGGGAAGGGAACGCCGTGGAGGATTACCCCGATCTACACGAACTCAAGGTCACCTACAGGAGTAATGCCGACGAGGACCAGGAGGTCACCTTGAGGAGCCCCAATTACACAGTGAGCACCATCGAGCCTCGTGAGCAGCCATCCCCTGTGCAGGATGCGGAACACTTTTTCCGGGGGATCCTGGAGCCAGATAAATCCCCATCCACTGCTGGTAGCAGGTTTGAATATAAGTACACTGGCCCCGTCCCATACACATACCAACCAAATTTCGACGTCAGGCGCCAGTTCTTACATCCCGAAGGAATACGCGAGACTATGCTGTATGGTACAGCGCCAAGTACTGTCTTTGTGGAGCCCAATAGAAACGAATATTTGGAACTAAAGGCAAAACTTCAAATAGAGCCGGACTACCTCGAAGTTCTTGAGAAACAGACAACACAGAGCCAGTTTTAAATTTTGGTCTATCTAAAAATGCAGTAAAAGCATTTTTCCCCTTGTACTGACTCAAACTGGAGGGTGCCTTGGCACAACATACATCAACGTAAAGAAAAAAATCCAAAACCTTAAGTGGGGTGTGCCGAACTATGTTACTTTAATTTCAGAACCACATGGCATTACAGAAATATCTAAGAATGAAAATAAATACATAGAGCCCGCGGAACTTGGATGAAAGCACGAGTTGTGATATAGAACTGGCAATGCAAAATCTATTTTTTTAAGTGGATGATTGAATACACATAATCTAAGTGTACAGGTTAATCTCACCCAAATACATTTTCAGGAATATAATCATACAAATATTGTGAATTTAAAGGGGGTCGGGGAGGGGTTTCACAAACAATAACAAAATAAAAAAAAAACAACAACAAAAAACAAAAAAAACACAACTTTTTGACAGAAACACTATACAGCAGCGCATCCAATCGAGCAGGACAATTTCTCTGCTTTAGTCTGTAAGTAAGTACTGTATTTATTGGTATACTCTTTGCCATGTATTTTCAACATTTTTTCAATTCTCATCAATATTATGTGTGTCATGTCCCATGATTCTCTGTATGAACATTTTGTTTGTAGTTTCCGATCACTTACTGTAGCTTGCATTGTACAAGTGGCTTTTTTTCAGCAGTGGCACACCCCAATGTCGAAGAGAGACTTTGCATCATTTAACAATTTCAAAGGAAAAGTGTCTTTGTATGCTGTCTGCACTTTTTTGGAAGATGGAAGGCCGCAGGGTCTTCCCAGCTAACATTAGAAGAAATATTATATATTAAAAATGAATATGTGTATTCATTCTTAATATGTATTTTTAATATGTTATATCAAAATTCATAAATAATAATTGAAGTAATAATTATGTTGTGTAATACTGATATTTTAATGTAACACCTATTTTTATACAAGCATTCGCAATTCTCTTTCCCTTATCGTTTTCATTGTTTTGATTGCTTTGCACTTATTGCACTATATTGACCAAAATATGTTTATGTCATCAATAAATATGATGTCGGTTCTTATAGAAATTTCTTGGAAATTAAAACCAGCTTGATTATAGCTTTCACCAGGTAACCAACAATTGCATGCCCATTGTAAGTTGACAGGTGTTAATTCAATAGCTCAAATCAATACACCGAGCCCTTTACTTGGCGGACCTCTCAACTCAGGTCGTTTGTATGTATTGGTTCTGCTCGCAAACCTCTTATTCTTCAAGCAGGAGAGTGGCGCACACAATACTCCGCTAAATAGGGTCAACTGTTCTTGTGGTGTGGGAAACAAGAAGAAATCGATAACAGCTATTCTGCCTTATGCTAATAATAGAGGTGAACTACTATTACGAACGGCTGAAATTATAGCGATCTAGTGATATGCAAGCAGATGACTTCACAACAAGGGCTTGCATCGAACCATCGCAAACTCCTTTTGCAGATTGCTAGTTGTTTAGAAGCCGCTGGATCGATGGATTATTTCGATGCTACTTTGATCTTTAGAGGTGCTTTAGAAAAACTTCGCCATTTGCCCTCTATACCATGACAGACTAAAATATTGGTACAGCTGTATCTGCCGGTGGATTTTAAATTGCTGTGTCGAGTGTTGAGAGGAAGCTGGGAGGGAAGCTGACCTGGCCCTCTACTCAATGATAAAGAGGTCTGCTTTGTACCCACTGCCTCACTAGGCTCAAGGGTCCTATTCCACTTTGAGCATGATGTGGATCTTTTTATAGCTGTGGAAAATGAAGGCTGCATCTGAGGATGAGGGGCTTGAATAATTTGGGTAACCTGACAACTTGTCTTTATATGCTGAGGAGGGTGAGTCGCAGCATTGTAAAGCCACAAAGGGGCTATTATGAGAGGACCGACCTTGACATACTGTTACACACTGATGCGCTGCTGAGGGATGTTAACGTAATTAATAATGTGCAAGAGTTGATTGTCAGGTGACTGTGCATTTTTGTTATATTTATTTTTCATGCTTAACGATGTACTTATTTTTTATGTTTTGGATTGTATGTTGCTTTTTTTTCTCTGTCATTTTTATTCAAGAAACTCTGAATTAGCAGACATAAATAAACCTTTGTGTGCGCTGAATCGAAAAAACATCTTCAGAAAACATAATTGGAGTCTCCTGGGTTCAAGCTCTACAGCAAGAAAACTTCATTTGCATCCATCTGAAGGATATCTGCATCAGAAGGTCAAATGCCAGGGGTGCCGTTCTTCCAAGGTTGTCGACAAAACCCGCAGTTGTTGCACGTTTAGGACGCATTCCAAATGTGTGCTATATGGGAACTGAACGCTCCCAGTCCCATCACCAAAATTATCTCCATTTTAACGCATGTCTCCTTACCATTAGCTGATATTGTTTTTGGCCACCGAGCTGTTGCGCGCTCTGAACCAAAGGATGTTTTCAACAGCGAGGGCTGCATTACCCATTTGGTGACACAAAAGTAAGACAAAAACATCAGTTGCATACTTCCAAATTCACAAATCACAAATGATGCCTCTTAATCGGCATGATGGCTTTGGGAGGGGCCGTCAGGGGAGGCTATGATGTTTAATTTCCCCACTGATTATTTCACTTATCCCATTGTAGGGGGGGTCACTGCAGCAGAGAGGACCTGGGAGGGAGATGGCATGCGATTGACGACATTTGCAATTGAGTTCAAGGAGGTTTGGCTAATTGAGAAGGCAGCGATGATATCTGACAGGCACCAATGAGTCTGTTGATTAGTTTAATCATGGTATTTAATGGAACTCCTTGAGCCGTGGGGAAACGTTAAAGTGCGATAATTTTGCAGGTTGGGAGTCATTTTATAACTCTGTAACAATGCTAGTTTGCCGTCTGGCCTGGAGATGATCAAAGTCTTGTTTGCTATTCATTGCAAATTTGTTTACACACCTTTTCGTATGGCTTTTCTGAATGGTTTAGTTATTTATTTGTGCATTTCTTTTTTGGATTTATGTCATTGTGCAATTCTTTGGCTCCCTATGTACTGTAGGTGTTTTTGAGCAGGTTAATGAAATGTTTTGCATTACATGCATCTCAGCGGGTCTGTCACGGGTGTATGGTGTTGTTTGTGTGTGTGTTTGTTTTCTTGTGTTGTTTTTACACTAAAATATTAGGCCTAATTTTAAGAAGTATTTTAAATGACAAATAACATGTCCAGCCATTGGGATTACACAATTTTAACATAAACTAATAAACGTAATTTGATAAACGAAAACAGGTAAGAGCTATTTGCATCTATTTGATCTTAGTTGTGTAATCATATTTTCAAAATGCATTTAATCAAACTGCATAAAAAAAAAGAAAGCCTGAAATAAATGTGAATTATTCATTCTAAATATAAAAAGCAGGTTACTGTTTATTAGTATAGTTTATTAGCACTATTACAAAAATCTGTTTTATTTATGAAAGCATCACATTAAGACTATTGCTTTATGTTAAAGTGTAATCCAAATGCATGGAAATTGTATTTGCAGTTCATACACATAAATCCTAAATTTAGCCCTTTTTTAGTGTGCTTTTATTTTATAAACTCCTATATTATATTCAAGACATTGTTATGCTCTGCTTATTTCCTTTGTGCAGCTGAGGTTATGAAGGACATGCTACGTAGTGCAAAATTGGAAATATATTGCTATACTTGCGCAAGCTATGCCAAGAGCTAATGGAGATAATTACGCTTTGAATGGTTTAGGGGTTTGTTCCTGCCCGTGTTTATCCTTAAAATCAAGTGTTCAATAGTATCCAGTAAATTTGGACAGTGGACAAGGCCCAATTTGGGCCTCAGTGGGCCCCTAGAAGCAAATAAAGTGGTTTATAGAGCTAAAGTATTCAGATTGCATACTTCATCCATTCAAGCGAATAAAGCGCACTTCTCGTGGCCAAGTCCTCGGATGCTGTGAGAAACACAGTTAGCCATGCTTATGGGCTGGTAACTGGCAGCGGTCACCATAGCAACTAGACACCTGTTGGTTACTGGCTAATCCAAGGGAAATTACCATAAACATGGCTAACAGTGCTTCATATAACTGCATTCATATTCCTCAAATGGCACCCGATGTGGCTTCATCTTCCCGGATTGTTGTGGAAAATTGTTTTAATTAGTATATTTTTGGTGAATTAGCAGTTTTAAACTGGTAGAGAAATGAGCGTAACAAAGAGACACCAAAAAGGCCCCTCTGCAGGAGCTGCAGGCTGTTTCATGTGCGAAAACACGACTAATTTGTTTTCGTCTCAACTCCCTTTAGATTTCATTGGGCTAAACTAACAACTGAAGCAAAGAGAATTAGAAAGGAAAGCCTGATGTTGACGTCAACGCAGCAATGCTGTTCTCATTTCGCGAGAGCTAAATATAATTTAATGTAGGTCAGTGTGAGTTTGGAGATTTGTGTTTTACCTAAAACTTGTGAGCGGATAAATGTGTATTTTCTTTTGTAAATCTCCATCCACATCTTTCTGTCAAAGCAAAAGACACCAAATTAAACAATTGCAAATGTGTAATTCTCTTGAAAAGAACACCACAAACCTTTTTTTTCTCAAGGGAGTATTATGTTGCTGTTATTTATCTGTTTCTTAATATGACATTTTAACAGCTTGGATGAATGATCCAATATGTTATTTGCTGTTCTGTCCCATCTAATGGTGACATCTCCTCTTGTATGTGTCTGGAAATGTGATCTCATTAGTATTTGTAAGCGTCCAAATCCCTACGTATAAAACTTTATAGATGTATAAATGTTTATGCATCCTTCGAGATTCATACAATATTAAATTCATGTAATTAATAGGTAGGTTTATGCTATTCCTAAAAATGAAATGAGTTAGTCACAATTATTTAGCACAGTGCACTTTGCTCACACATATATGCAAATACAAATGAGATCACCCTCATATAGTGAGCCTGATATAATGCCTGATATGTTTTTTTTGTTATGTGCCGTTTGATCCTGTAACATTATAAAATATATTCAGGGTTCAATAGACCGCTATTATATTTCCTTATCAGCACCGGTGCCTGTGACACCCTGATGGGTTTTGTGTTGGTTTAGACTTCATGCTGTATTTATTAAATATGTTTGTTTGTTTGTTTGTTTGTTTACAAAACTGCACCTAGCGATAGGCAGCCACAGTAACCCTGTCGTTTGATAAATGGCAAGCGTTGCATTACCGACTCCCTGCATCCCAGCCCTTGTGATGTCTGGCCAAAAAAAAATAATACAAATAAAAATACAACAGGTTGATGTATCACTCCTTGAGTGTTTCAAGCCGTTTAACAACAGACCTTACATCATAGTCACAGAGCAGCCAAAGTCACATTGGGTGAACTTGCCAGGGAATAATGTGTAAACATGTTTTCTGATGTCATGTACTGTATGCATATTGTTGATTGATGAACTTGCGTCTGCGAATCTCCAGCAATCTGAGTTTAAACCCCTGAGTTTATTCCACGGGAACACAGAAGTGTTAAATTCAAGTGCACTGTAAGTCACTTTAAAGAAAAGCTCTCATACTGTAATGTAAAAAGACAGCCTGTAAGGATCCAACTGCACTGTCTCATTCAATTTGTACTTGATCAGTGATTCAAGGGGCAGTTTGAGTGCAAACAACTAGTTTTTATTTTTTTTTCCCTTCTATGCAGTACATTTCCATGTCTTCATCACACAGTATGTTATAAAAAATAATAAATCATGTTACACTCAATATATTACACTCAATTCTAAATTAAGTAAACACAGGGTGATTTGTTTTTATCATTGCACTGACTGACTTTGACATTTTGCTATTATTATTATTATTTTGTCATGCTGCAAACTTCTAAAATGAAAGAAAACAAAATACATTTAATGAAAAATTAATTAAAAAAAATAGTCTTTTTCTTTTTTTTGGAAAAATTTCTTTGTAAAAAAAACAAAAAACAAACAAAAAAATGTAGTTCTTGTAATTGTTAATTAGTTCAAAAATCAATTTTGCCATCCAAGAAAAAAAAAATTTAGAAATTAATTTGTTTTGTAAAACATAACATTACAAATGTGCAATACAATATTTTAAATCAACAATTAAATTTTAAAGACAAAAAAAATAATAATAAACAAATAAATTAAAAAGGACCCCTGTTGTGAGGTACTGGGAAAAAAATCATAGACATGTAAAACTGCATTTATTTATTTATTTTTTATCTTTTTATTTGCATTTATCTCAAGACATTTTGTGAAGTGCAAGTCTCCATATATTGATGTATCATTTCTGGAGGTTTATGGGTTGCATTTTGCCTAAAAATTGCTTCTGGCTCCAATTTCCTATTCAGCACAGACACGTGCAAATACACACACAGTTATGTGCACATATCATGCTGGACTGAAACATAATCTCCTGTACCTAACAATGTGATTTCATGCATGACTCATGCCCATTATATGGAGATGGTTTCCTATGGCAGATACAGAGCTGATGTTTTTGCCTATTGTCGTTTCTTTTTTATTTTTTCTTTTTTTTTTTTTTTTTTTTTTTTTTGCAATGCTCAAAAATAAATGTATGTTTCATTTTTATGTTTCAGCTAAAACTTTATTTGCTGTATAATTTATCCTGTGTGATTTTGTTCTTCCGGTCGTTTTGTCTTGCCCTGGTTTTGCTGTCTCTAGCAGAAAGCGCAGCAATGAGCTACAACAATGATCCAAATTGAGGCTCTCAAAACGAAACAGGGTGCATGAGATAGCATGTCTAATGAAGTGCTGGTGAAGAGACACTGTAATTTCCTGCTTGTGTGAGACTGATGTTGTCTTAATGAAGATGCTACATGAAAGACAAACTAAAAGATGTATCGTCTAAAAATATGTTTGGCTTGTTTCGAGCTTCTGCAAATGGTAACAGAAAGAAGTTATTTTATGTTTTCCCCTGAAAGGAAAAAATAATAAAAATGAAGAGAAAAAGTGCCGGCAGAATTACTAGAATTACCAGTATGCTTATAGACATTATAGACATTTCTTTCAACCCTAAAATGTAACACAGTGCAATACGGAATTTAAAATACAGGTAACACACCTGTGTAAAATCAATAGGAAAATTATTTGATATTAACACAGTACATTGGACCCTATTCACTTTTGTGAATTGCTGCAGTTTTCTGTAGCCTTCATTTACTCAACACAATCCTTTAATTCATTTTAGAGATGTGCTTTTCTTATATGTTCCAAGGGAAAAGCAGATCGTTTATATTCATGAGTCATCCTATTATTCTGCTATTGTTGCATTTCCTCTGATATAGCTTCAATAATTTCTGTAAATCACATTTTACTACTACTACTACTGCTACTACATGAACTGTACTGTATGTTAACATCTGTACAGTACATGCTGTTCTTATTAGTTAGATAGATAGGTAGACAGACAGACAGACAGATAGATGATAGTGAGATAGTTCTACTAAAAAGAACTCTGAAATGTATTGTCTCACCTGAAATGTTACCAGTAGTGCTGTACACTATGTGCTATGAAATGTTTGCTTTCAATCTTTTGGCAGCATTTAATTTAAACTATGGTGATTTTATAATTCATGAGGAATTACCTTGAACTAATGATTTCAATTTCCTCTAGGAACACCCAGGTAAAGGAATATTGAATTAGTAAATTAGAAGTCAAAATAGTGGACTGGGTTTCTAAATTTATTAAACTGAGTCAGAATCGTACTATTAATTTGTACAAGCTGCTTTAATAAAAGCGTTTACTAGTAGCACTAGAGCACAAGATGAGCTTGTCCGGCGTTTGTCAGCACACTTTTAAGCATTACTATTCAAAAACCGTAGCGTGCTGCAAATATTATTACGTTGGGCATATTAACCACACTTTACACTCATCACACGTTTCGTTTTTCTTGAAAATGTTTTTCAGAAGGGTCTCAGGTTCATGTACTGTCTTCTTAATGGCCCTCTGGGAATGCGGGGCAACAGAAATGGATAATTATACTCATTTAGAGTGCCTCTGATCCCCAGGCCTTCTCTGAAGCCCGACAATCATGTTTTTCTCCTCCTTGAACCTCAGCGCGCTAAGCACTAAAGTCCTTCCTCTGCTTGTCTGTCAACATGGATGCTTCGCAGACGCCTCACCCTAATCCCGCCAATCACAGCTACAGTGCTGAACTCACCCTGTTTAGCTGATCGCAGGCTTGCATCCACTCAAATCGTACCGTCAGCTTCTAGGACTTTAGGACAAGTTTAAAGGACGTCAAGCACCAGCCTTCCCCAAATAATTTGCTTTTTCACGCCAATCCGTGACCAACATTCCCTGCTCAAATCCAAATCCAAAGGACAACTTCAGTCAAAAATCTAAATAATGTCACTCATTACTCATCCTCATTTCGTGTTCCATACATGTATGTTATTCATTTCAGTTCAGAACATTAAAAAAGACAATGACAGCTCTGTATGAGGAACAGATATTACTGCTGGGGTCAGTACAAAATTGATTGATTGATTGATTGATTGATCGATTGGTTGATTTCGCAAGACATTAATACTGCTATTCAGTAAGAATGCATTAAAGTGACTTGTTATTTGACCACTTTAATACATTTATGTTTCTCTTTAAATAAATGCTGTTATTTTTAACGATCTGTTTAGCAAAGAATCCTGAAGAAACGTAAGACATTTGGACAAATATATTAGGAAGCAAAAGAAAGTTTTCATTGTTGAAAATAAGAAATAAATCTATCTTGAGAAGCAAATCAGGATCATGTCACACTGAAGATTGGAGAAATTATGCTGAAAATTCAACATTATATATGTATATATATTATATACCTTAAATATATTCACATAAAAAATAAGTCATCATAATTTATTTTTGCAAATGTAATTTTAAAGATTTATGTTTATTGTTTGAATTCAGAAGACTTGGAAAAGGATCATATGCCGTACTGCCACAGTGCTTTTCACTCCTCTTTTGTGTTGCAATACAAAATACAACAGCGTAAGCTCTTTTTTTTTTCTTTGGAATGAGATGAAGGTGAATAAATAATGACAAATAACTCTCATTTTCGGGGAGCTAACCTAATTACACGTACATCATAGTTAATTGCAAAATCAAGGTCACAGGTTTGCAGACAGATATAGCTCTATGGCCTGTTTTTTCCATGGCATCGCTTGCATAATTCTTAGTCAATCTGTGTCGGTCCCACACGTATCTGTGTGTTCCCAACTGTGAGAACATTATGTAACCGTCACTCCTTGCTGCATGAGTAATTCTAAATACTTTGAGATTTTGATGGGGAACGGTAAGAGCTCTTGTTTTAAATTACATGAGAAGTCTGAATTTTACAAAGCTCATTTGTAGCGGGTAACTAGATCAAAGATATGTTGAGGACAACGGATCTCATCGTAGTGTCTTGATCGTTCTTGTCTGGTTTATTGCTTAAGTTTATTGCTGTCTGGACACAGAGGAAGAAACACTTTCGTGAAACCGCTGGCCTCCAGAGTAAGCGTACTTGAGTATTACTTGGCATCACATAAGTTGTAAATGCCCAAAACTAGGAAAACGTTTCGGTTATCATGGGAATTCTTTAACAAGGTTATGATTTATGCATCATGGAATGCAGCTTTAAAATTCCTTATAAACTAAAAAGCATGGTTCTTTCATGTTAAGTTTGTCTTGATAAACTGAAAAGTCTATTTTCGTATTGACTGGTACATCTCTGCGTTAAGCAGAGAATGCATGAAATTTTCAATATTTAAGTGCAAAAACCTGCATTTTATATAACTGGGCATACCCAGACACATTGTGTGGTTGAGCAAACTTTAAAGCTGTATATGAAATCAAACACACAGCAGAGGCCACAGTTGATGCTGATTAGGCCGAGAAGGATAAGTGAACATGTGAGAAAAGAAGAAAGAGGATTAAGAGTTGGGACATTAAAGGCACTTTCACGTGATCCATCAAGAGTCCAGGCAGACAGTGTTTGTTAAAGCCACGGTCATTATTCCACCTCTACAGCACTTCACAGACAGAACGAAGCTTAGCTCCAATCCCCAAGGGTTTCCTGGTCGAGGCGAGGATTGATTCATACTTGTTTTTGGTCCATTTAATTACCCTTCTTCCTACTGAAGGTCTTTGCACTTCTTTTTTTGCACTAGAGAATGTTCATTCAAGCCTGATAGATGGCTCTAGTTTGCCACTAACTGGATGTAGTTATTCATTGAGCATCATTAGATACTTTTGATTTATTTTTTACAAACTTATTTACTATGCAACTAGAGGCTCACTAGTGAAATTGTGCCTCAGACTACCTAAAAATATAACACTATACACTAAAGTTTCCAGCTGATATAAACACTATAGTAATAGTAAAACACTAATTACCTGTATTGCTCTTTTTACACAAATTGTAAATATGCGCAGGACATGGATTAATAAAGACATTTTGACAGGCTTCCTTGCACAATTCTATGTTATAACCTCAAAATATACCTTATACTAATACACAACAAGCAGCATACTGTACACTCTTAAAAATAAAGGTGCTTAAAAGGTTCTTCACAGCAATGCCACAGAAGAACCATTTTTGGTTCTACAAAGAACCATTCAGTCAAAGGTTCTTAAAAGAACCATCTCGTTCTAATCTGAAGAGCCTTCTGTCACCACAAATAGCCTTCTGTAAAACAGGTTCTTTAGATGTTAAGGGTTATTTATGGAACCATTTAGACAAAAAAGGTTCTTCTGTTGCATTGTGAAGCACTCTTATTGTGTTCATATGTGGCTTTTCTGATTTGTGATGCTGCTACAGCATTGAAGGATTCTCATATGTTTTACCGTTCTATCCTACTATCATACCATTTAAACATTTTCCCATATTTCTCCCGTATTTTTAATCTTGCTATTAAAAAATCCCACTGGGCATATTTTATGTTTGCTGCATTCACCTCCGGTTAACCTCCCGTATTTCAAGGTTGTCTAGTTGCCAGATCTTGTATGAAACGCATTTTTCTCACACAAAAGACATACAGTATACAAATTTCAACCCATTTGTCCCTTCAAATTGGCAACCCAGTGATGTTTTTGATATCTGCACAGTAGAGATGGCGGTTATATCATGGGTTGGGTAATAAAAAAAAATAATTCTGATTATTTGTGGGTAGATAAATGTGAGTCTTACAAAACACCAGTGATGATAAAATACTTTTTTACTAAAAACTTGTAAAAACAAGTTAAAGAAAATGTGATTTTATCCCACACATGATGACATTTTGATGTTTAAGAATTTTAACTTAACCCTCTGGGGTCTGAGGGTGTTCTGGGGGCCTGACAAATTTTGACATGCCATGACATTTGTACTTTTTGTCAGTTTCAAAACAGTGGACCAATCAGAAAACCCCGGAGGTGGGACAAGTGTTGCAAGATTTTGTTTACAATAGCAATCTGACAGTAACATTGCCAGGGAGGCATTCTGTGTTTTTTAAAAACCATTCCTGATGGCTGTGTCTCATGTTTTTAAATGCAAAGACACATTCTGTTTGAATGGCCCCTTAACCCTTTAGCGTTACTCAACGAACATTTAATTTCCAAAGTGCTGACACACAACAACCTCTGAAATAAAATATTGTCACAAAAGAATATTATCTTCCAGAAAAATCTCCACAGTACGTTTTTTCAAACGAGCCTGAGTCATTCTTTAATTTAACAAATAATGATTCATTTTACAGATCCATCGAGAAATCCATAGGAGATCTTTGCAAAGGTGGGCACTCAATAAATCTCTAACACATTACAAAAGCATACTGACTCTCTTTTGCACACACACAAAAAAATCTTAACAAAATCCATCTGGTGCAACATTTGGCCAACCAGCCTCTCCTTAAATGAGCAGCTTTCCCGTAGGAAAGAAAAATCACAAAAGAGATCTCGTTTGATATCTCAATTGTTTCTCCTAGACAGCCGTAAGATTGTGAGCCTCCAGAGAAAAAAATAATAATCACACTTACAATCACAAAAATGGTCTTTGTATGTACAAAGCTACCACGTCTTTCATATTTTAGTAGGTCTATATAAGAGATGTCCTTATATACTAAAATATGCTGCTATTAATTGTACAACTCTACGCTATATACAATATATTCTTATTTCAGGAGATCATCCAAGGGAGGAAAAAGCATTAATGAGAACTAAACTTCTTGAGCTATGAAAACGTGCAATTTTCCTCCGGGTTGTATTTCATGCCTTTGATTTGAAGAAGATAAGCTTTAGTCATGTAGCAATTATCGTTTGTGCCACGAACATGAGACTGTATGTTAGCTGCTGCTGAAAATGTCCGCTGGTGTTAATGAATGCACATTCATTCTGATGGCCGCTACTCTCAGTAAAGCCGGTAGGAAGGCTAGCCAGCCTGCTAATGGATTGAAATTCCACATCCAGCTATTCAGACTAAAACAAGTGGCGCTCACGGGGGCCAAGGCTTGGCAGGCGGCGTTGTGTGGCGTAAACAAAAAAGTGACTGACTAATGTTCCCTCCCTGTCAAACGGCCATCACTTGCTCTCAAAGGAATGATTGATTGTATCCTTTCCAGTGACTGATGTTGACAGCAGTAGAATCCTAAAAATGAGTCGAGATGCTTTACTAAACGAGCATGATAAATTAAGGCGTACCGGAGCGTTTGCCACCGAGTGATTATCTGTTATGCAAATTTTCTTGGAATTGGAATTTGGCTTTAAATAACTGAAATATAAATGCAACAGATTTAATTTATTGCTTGATTTAGCAACCCATTTGATGTAAACAAATCCAACTTTTACATGCAAATTCATGAAATGCAGCTGCTCAAAACTGGGCCACAGAATTTACCGAATGCATTTTACAGAAATTGCATAAGAATTCCCATTGGATTTGGTTGCCGCATGCTGCAACAGCGACACTCGTATTGCAGTTATTTATTTGTGTTATATTACGTCAATTTAGCAATCTTATCTGTGTTTGCATGTGTTGTATTTAATTCAAAGCCTGCAATGTTGCACAAACCTTATATAAACCTTGTATACCTTGTTATTCCATTTTCAAGAGAAAATTGTTCGTATCTGATTGCATATTGTACTACACGAAGAGTAAAATAATGCTCTTTTACGAAAATAAACTCCTCTTGTTTATGCTGTCAGGAAGGATGACAAGCGAAACACAACATCCTGGCAGGTTTAAAGGATGAGATCAGTGGGAAGAGCATGTACCACTCATGTTCTGGGCTTAATGTCACCATGGACAAAAGAACTCCCTTAGAGGCTCCTACCCATTCAGCAGAGCTTGCCAAAAAAGCCAGCAATATTGCAGAATAAATTATGAGCATATTTGGTAATTCCTTTTCTGCAGTACCTTACGAACCTTTGGAAAAATGTATAGGTTGATACTTGTATAGTGTTTTCTGTGATTGTACCAAATGCCATGGGACATACCAACTACAGTAATTCCAAAGTTCTGTTGCTTTGATGTTGTTTTCTCTTTCATATGTCACTTCCTGGAGGATGATGTCACTAAAGAATTAGTTCACCATTTGAAAATAGTTCAATCATTTGCTTACCAATGGGTGCCTTACAATGAGAGTCCAAACGATGAAAACATTGCAGTAATTAATATGTAAATCATAAGTCTATCATCCAAAACAGTGCATGATCTTTGCATATTTCTCAGATGTTTCAGAAAAGACAACTGGAGAAAGCAACATTATGGATAGAGCGCTTGCATTTTAGCCTTGACCCAGCAGTTTAAATAGACATTTTAATTGTTTCTATACGCTCTCAGAAATAAAGGTACAACAGATGTTTACTGTTTACAAAAGGTACTGTTCATGGTTGTACCTAAATGGTCCAATTTGGTGCCTTAAAGTGCCCCTATTATGCCATTTTAAAGGTTGCTAATATTGTTTTATGAGTCTCTTAAAACAGGTTTACATGTA
>JAUMHE010000042.1:16111229-16123561 GCA_032359235.1 Enteromius mattozi
GATTACTCGTTACTGAAAAAAATAACGCAGTTAGTAACGCCGTTTATTCATAACGCCGTTATTCCCATCACTGGTTACACCCTGCATGAAAAGTAATTTTCAATCCATAATTATTTTTAAAAACACTATTATTTTTCATGTACTTCTCATTTTTTTAGATTTCAGACTAGTAAAAAGAAAACATCCAAAATACAGTACATATTTAGGTGTTCTTTTTTTGTGTTCAAGCACAGTGTACGCTCTTCTGTGTCAGCACGAATGGAAGGATAAACTGTTTGTACAAATCAAAGCATAAATGTACATAGAACATGTATGCTTCCATTGCTGCTGACACAGAAGAGTATACACTATATGCTCTCATAAATGGTGCTACGGTGATGTTATGGTGCTGTATTCTTTCCATACAAAAAGTACTCTTTTTGCTTCATAACGTTACGGGTGAACTACTGATGGCAGATGGAGCATTCAGACAATGTTTTTCATACTTTTCTCGACCTTGATAGTGCACATTGTTTGGCAGTCAGTGGGACGGTCACAAGCCTCCTGGTTTTCATCCAAAATTGTGTACAATGTAATACTTTAGGAAAATTGTAGCATATTTTTTTTGTAAAAATGCTGCTTGGTCGCCTATAAGGAAACTGGTCTGTACCATTACGTTTAAAATGCAGAGTGGCTCCATATTGAAAGATGTGTCTATAATGTGATTTGTCCTGTATTTTATTTCACAGTTGAAATCAGACTCAATGATTGTCTGTGCACCCCTTATTCTCTAAAAAAAAAACCCTGAGTAAACCACATACACCATTTATATGATGCTTCAGAATGCTACATTTGCACAAAAACTTGTATAAACTTGTATCCATTAGGTCTTTCTGCCTATTACTTGATTGTCATTGTTTGGATAAATAATAAAACAAAGCATTATACTTTTCAACGTTTTCTTCAAACAAACAGTTAATTTGACTCTTTTAATCTCCAGACAGTCCTGTTTTTATTGAAATTCACAGGATAAGCACATTTTATTCAACTGAAATACAGTAATACCAAGGACGTTTTAGCTGTGTGGCAAACATTTACGCTACAAACATCAGCATTCCTATTACCGTGCCTGAGCTGTGGTCTCAGAAAACGCTCCTGTGTGTTCTTCAGCACGCATTTGATTTCCAGTCATTTCAATCCCCCAGAATTTATCAGCCGAGTGTGCAACACATAAAACTTTAGTGCGATAAAAGTTGAACGCGCCTACAGACGAATCGATACCTGCACAGGAATCCTTCAAGTTATTGGCAGTCGACTGGGCGCTCTCTGATAATATGACTCACTAGCCTTCACTTAAACCCATTCAGGCCCCATTATGTGTGTCCATTTCTCATTACTGGCAGGCGGCAGGCTGGATGAACTTGCGCTGATCACTTTTATGAGCCGAATGGAGATTGTTCCCGCTGAAAGAGGCCTTTGGAAACAATCTAATGCATAATGATGAACATTCGTTTTCCTCCGGGGACTTCGTGGAGTTCATGTTCCCCAGACCCCTTACGGTGCATCAGATGTCTAATTATTGTTCTGAAGTGACACGCGTGTTCACGGAAGTTGGTGACAGAATATATTAAGGGATAAGAGAGAATCGTGTGGCCAGGTGTTGTGTACCTTGATGATGTCCTTGTCTTTGTGTCCATATGGCGATGAGGCATCCATATGCATGGAGTTTTATAGGCTGCCGTATCCACACCGCTACTTCTTAGTTTCGGCTGTCATTGGTTTCATTAGAAAGACACTCTTTCAGACTTGTGAAGGTAATGACAGAGGAAGATTTCAGACATGCATGACATGTTATTCTACAAAAGGAACTGATTTATTTTCTGTGCATGTTTCTAGAGTTATTCCTGCTATGGCATTTTCTCTCCCCTTAATCTTAATACAGATAAAATACTACATTTGCATTATTATTATTATTTATATATATTTTTATCACAATATCATATTTAAGCGAACATAGGGGTGATTATTAAATAGTTTCTTGTACTTTGCTTTGAGTGGATGTTGTCATTATTGTCATGTCCTCAAGGTGCACTGATTGCTTCAATGAAAAACCATCAATTTATTATCAATGATGTCTCTTATTTTATTTTTTCCGCTTTTCACTAATCAACATGTTCTAAGTTATTTTGTGTTATCTGTTTGATGGTGGTCATTTAATTGTCTGTTTCTGTCTACAATTCCATATTGATAGTTAAATCCCTCTTGTTAGCAAAAGAAAACCCACTTCCTGAATGGCACCATCTTGAAGAGAAATTGGTATTGTACCAGAAGTTGGTGTTCTTCATTCATGAATAAGCAGTTAGTTATTGATTTATATTCTTTTTCGTGTCATTGTGAACACATCATGAAGAAAGTCATGATTACTTGAAATGAAGTTGACATTCCTTTTCACCATTCTTTAAAAATAAAATAAATCTGAAAGACTGTTTCTACTTCAGGGTAAGATAGATAGAGAGATTGATATATATATATATATAGATGGATAGATAGATAGATAGATAGATAGATAAATAGCGACTTCTGTATATCAACATTTTGAAATTATGTATTATAATTGTGGACCATTGGAGTAATTGTTAAAAAAAAAAGAGATTAATTTTGATTCAGTCATCATAGCTTTGGTGTAATTATGCGGCATTAATTATTTTTAAAGCACTAGGTAAAGTAAGTCAATACTCTGATTATTTCTGTTCTGGTGGCCTAGTGTTCTTCATTTCATATTGCATTCAGCGAATCATATCACCTGGTGTGAAAAGAAATCATCTCCACTCTCAGGCTGAGCTTTGCAAGGTGATAATACCGGTTTTTATCACATATTGCTTGTTTGCTCGCACAATCGCTATCAGCGGATTTCAGCAGCATCTGCATTCAGCTTGCCGAGGCAAACTTTACAAGCTTTGTAATGAATTTCACATGGTGTGAAAGTACAATGTCAAGGTTCTTTCTGTGGGGCAACTCAGTGCTAACGTTGCATCATTTCCTTTGTAGAGTTGCGTCTTTGCCAAGAATTGAATTTCTGGCCTTGACCAATCTTGCAATATCTGTGTGACACCTGAGTGCCTTGTACCAACTATGTGGGGCTCCAAACAAAGCTGGCAGATTTCAAACAAAATTTCGAGCTGTCTCACTTATCTGTTTGTTGAACCATATATTCACCAGCTGCTTTTATTAGAAATATCACTATGTCCTTGCAAGCACCTCTACTCCTTCTATAGTTTCAATAACATATTGCATATTGGCTTTCATATAGCATTTCCAATATATCGCCACCCAGATTCAGGACAGCAGATTACACAGGACTGCACTGTAAAATAAATGCACATTTGTATGAAATGTCACAAAAAATTACACAAAAGCATTAGCAAATACGACGATGCAAAATAAAGTTTGAAAGTTCTTTGGTTTCCTTAATAATTCAAATTTATTTCTACTATTGTTACAAAATCCCATCTTAACACGTGAATATATAAATTGAAATTGGTTGGCTAGCTTAACAAAAAGTTTATTCTATTTTTATTGAAGGCAACTTCATATGCAATTCAACTTAGAATTTGAGATGCACTCAACACATTTCAATGTTTTATGAAACAGAAAATACACAAACCCATTAGAAAACTGAGTATTCATAAGAAGCTATCCATAAAAATTTGCAATTTGCAATCAATCAATCTGCCAGTGGGGTGAATGAGTGAATGAATATGAATGGATATTGAATATAATATTGAATAACATGAATATTAATTTGGCAATTGTGATCTTGATTCAAGTTTAAATACAATGTAGGTTTGCGTAAGATGCTTTTTCATTGAATGTAAACATGACATCCATGTTTTGCCAGCCTAGTTGTTAGAAATAAAAGCATGGCTGTTTTTAGAAAGATTGTGCAAAAAGCATGAGCCCCCTTGCAATAGAGAACGATTGGTCACTAGATGTAGTAGCAGTGTATCATTTAATCATAGTTTTAGACATGACGTTTAGACATTAGCCAAAAAAACAGTACATCCCACCTTAAAAGGGATGACTGGCAGCCCAACTTTTATACCCGAAGTCTTTAGCACTATCTGAAGTCCATGAGCTGCTTATAAATTATAATTATAGCACATCTTATGTATGCAACACATCACAAGATTTTCCACAGTGACCCAAAGCGGTCAAGTCCACCTCGACACAATGCTCACCCCAGTGGGGCCAACTTCAGCATACATGCTCTGACAGCCAAGGTCACAGGAACAAACCTGCTCTAACCCGATTGCTTTGCCCGGCCTGATGCGAAGACAGCGATATATGCTTGTCAAGCGGGATTATGGCTGCTCACCCATGCAGAAAAGGCAGTTACTCCCAAGTGCACATCTCCAGCTTTGGCAGCGTGCTATCAGGCCAGACCATAAATGAATGTATATTACTTCTTGTCACCTTCTTGATTGTGTATGATAGCGTAAATCTAGACTATTTTTGGATGTTGTTATAAAGTAAACGTCGACAAAATTGTTTGAAACTTATAGTATACTTATCCAGCATGCATTACGAGACTTCCCAGAGCTCAGCGAGATAGTGGAGCATAGAGAGAGATGAAGTCGGAAGGTTTGTGCTGTTTAAATTGCTGTGGTTTGTGGAAAAGGTTAGAGCTCTTAACACACTACTCTCAAGACTATATTCGACGTCAGTGCGTGCAACGCATTTTCGGCATGCCGCTGACATTTTTAGAGCACAATTTCAAAGTTCAAAGGGATGAACCTCTTAGTTCTCAATATGTGCTTCTCTGTTATTTCACAAACCCGCGGTATGCATGAGATTTTTGTGCATTTCTTCCCAGATAAAAGTGAGCTTACTGATTGAGAAACAATTAGCCTCGAGACCTTACTGAACAACTGAAGAAACATAGCACAGACTAAAGCTTTTCTGCAGCTTTTCTGAATTGCAGGTCTTTTAAGAGATGGTCAACACTGTGAGTTTGTCCATTGTTATCTTGTAGCACTATATTGATTTGTAGCTGGTGGGCTCTATTACAGATAAAGGACAGGGGCGGGTTGAATTGCATTGCAGTGTATAAGGAACCAGACAAATCAAGAAATATTGATAAATACAACATTGTAATTAGAGGCATTTGTGAAAAGATGATTTGGAGAAGCGTCTCTGTTTTGGTGTTACATAACAGCTCTTTTTTCAAAACCTAGTGAGCAAACTTACTTTCTGCTACATAGCTGGAAAACTTCTAAAGCAGCTTCTTAACTGAAATGCAATAACAGACCAGTTTGTAATACTACATAGGCAGCAACTCCTATGAATAGCACAGTTCAGTTGAAGCACATACTGTATGAGACTTGATTTTTTGTTTAAGAATGCAAAGGATGTGAAAATTCTTCAGGTTTGTCACATTTGTCAGTTAAAAATCTTTGAAACATTGCTACATAATAGGTATTGTATTCAGAGATATTTGTATGTATTTATTTATTTATTATTATCAATATGCATGCAATTTTGGTTAAATGGAGCATAACATACACACAGTGTCATTTTAGTATTGTTATGTATTTATATTTATTTTTTTACATTACAAACTATTATAATAGCATCTAGCATTGTCATTTTAATTAGATTTCATCTAATATTTTTATTTATTTATTCATTTAATAAAATGTACAAATTTTAAACTTTTTAACAGAACCGAGGACATGCTTAACACCTAATACTTAACACTTTTCAGTGAACAGAATTCATCAGCATTCAACATTTAATTAGCTTTGTCCAGTGTCTTGGATGGAATTTCCCAACTGAGCTTGTCTCAATGAATTTGCAGTGCCTTCTCCATGAAGCATGTGATGACACTATGTTTGGTCAATATTTGTGATGTTTTAGAATGCTTTTTACGCAAGAACAGGACATCACGTTTATTGCAACAGTGTGTTGTATAATGTGAAATTAAATTCATATCTGTAGTTTTAAAGGCTTGCGTTTTGCTAAATTGGAACATAATATGCGGTACTGCACATCACAACATTGCAGAAATATTTCCATTATGATTCATACTCGGATGACCTATTGTTTGCGTTCTAAATATTCATTTTTTAAGGATATAACCTATGTAGATAATTACGCAATTATCGTCAGATTCATAAATACCCTTGCAGCAAAGAAGTGCACGCACTATTCACCTCTCCTGCCCACTCAAAACTAAACAAAGCCATTGTTCGTTTGGCTTTCTTTCACTTGCTGTCCATATCTATCATTCTATCTGTCTAATATCCTCTCCCGTCTTTTCTCCCCTGTCTATCTCTTGTTTCTGTTGTAGAAAACACCAGAAGATTGATCTGCCTTATTGTTACCTATTGCATACACTACATGAGCTCTCAAGTGTTCATGTATTGAGTCGCCTACTGGACGCATTATACATTCAGAATCAATATCGACTAGTTTACCGCTGCCTTTCTAATCAAGCTTATAACACAGCTAATTATTTATCTTAACACACCTCAAAACAAGGTCAGCATAACAGTGTGAATTATTCAGAGGTTTAAAATGAGCTTGTAGGTTGTGGATGTTGTTGTGAAGCTCAAGAGACATTTAGATGGTTTGACAACTGTATTGTCCTAATAATGCTTTGACCAACTTAATACTGTAAAAGACGGGCCTCTAAAGTGGACATGACAAACAACATTGATTATATATATATACAAGAAACTTTGAACCAACATACAGTACTGTACTCACGAACATTTCATGTTGAATTTACATACGTGTGGACTAATACAATTCTATGTTTACCAGTATATAGAGAACAAGTTTTCTTTTTTTCTTCTTCTTATTTCTTCTTCTTATTCTTCTATTTCCTATAGTTTTTTTTAGTTTTGAAGTCTAAAGGCTTAATTGACTTACCTTCATCTAAATTAAAATATGCATTCACAAAAAGTTCTGATAAACAGCATGTTCACTCATGAAAGTAGTCTTTTAAAGCCATACGATAGTGGTGTGTGAAAAAAAGGTTTCCTCCGCTAAGCATTTATAATTTTAAATATGCACGTTAAAAATATCAGCAGTTTCAAACATCAAAAAATTTGGAGCCTCTGAAAAATGAGCATAAAATGTTGGCTCACTTGTGAGATAGTAAAAGTGCTGATTTGATTGCTCTTATTAATTGCTGTGCCTATTAATTTAAGGACATAGCTTCATGCACACGTTGGCTAATGCCGATATTGATGTTGGGGAGGTTGCGCCTATTCAACCTCATATTTATCAGGTGTCCCCTAATAAAGTTTTTCATCTTAATGCTGAAATTTAGCAGGCAACACGCTTGATCATGACATAACATGGCCGTTGTTTTTAGGTGGGCATCCCCACTTGCTTTTAAAGGAATCTGATGGTACTTATCAGTTTTATACAGATTATAGGTAATAAAAACAGATTCATTTCCACTCTATCCATTGAGGATTGTGTTAGGTCTGCGACAATTGTTTGTAAATTTGAACTGCTCAAGGACTATCAGCAGGTTTCATTGACCCCAAGAGGTCAAGAGATCACTGCCTGTTTTTTGTCGTTGTTTTTTTTTTTTTTTAACTTATACAATGCTTACCACACCTCAAATATTGTTCAATAGAAACTTTTCCTTTGTTTGTTTTACTTTTGTAGGCTGTAAGGGCCTTTGAAATAACAGAAATCATCTGGCAATATGGACAGTAATGCGGTCAAGAACTGCCTGGAACAACTTTTTGCCATGCATTCCCCTAAAAATAATTGCACATCTTAGAATGTTTGTCAGCCACTTAGATTTAAGCATTCAATGGCTAATATATTCAATTCATAACTACTGATTTTGCATAGTAAACGATGACACTATATACTATGCATTTCATAAAAAATGCATAATAAACATAAAACTGATAGTTACGTTTCCTGGAAACTTAGTAAGTCTTCAATGATCTAAGCTTCAAAGGAAAGAAAAGGAAAGGAAAGGAAAGGACAGGACAGGACATGTGGCCAGAAATGGTTTCCCACGCCTTAACCAGTGTACTACAATCAGCTGTTCTCAGTTCCTCTGTTGGTTTCTTGATGAGCATTTCTTTCCTTGGTTTTCTCAGTAGAGGTGGCACTTCTCAGTATGCAATCAATCATTAGGTCCGGCCACTAGATTAGTACCGTGGGGGGGTGAACTGACTTCCTAGAGATCCAGGATGTGATACAGCAGCAGTTCAAAGAACTGAGCCATTGTACCAGCAGAAAGCAAGTCTAAAGCAGGAAATAAGGGCCACAGGGACAATCGTGAGTCATATTCACATTTTCACATAGCCTTTTATCCTTTAATAATGTGGATTTGCACATTTGGTGGGGTTTGCAGATTTTGTTGACGCAGGTTTCTGTTCATGCAGATCCAGCAACTGGTGCTGTAGATGCTACCTGAGGGCAAAGTGCTTTACTTTTGTCCTCTACTATTATAATTTACTCTTTAGTTACTCTTTTCTGGTCAGAAGTCCAAAGACTTCACAAACAAATAAGCTTCAACTAAAAACCTACGAAATGAATAATTAAATAATAATTTAATTGTTTTTAAAGATTTCATACCTTTTATATTGTCAATTTCAATCATTCAATCGATCAAAGTGGGTTTGGGCTTTTTAATTGGCCTTAGATTGTTACAAAGGTTTTCTACTTCAAATAAAATGATTTATTTTGAACGTTCTATTCATCAAAGAATCCAGGACGAATAAGAAATACAGAAAAAAAAGAAAAAATTATATACATATATACAGAAGTCAACAAGTGAATGAAAAACATTCACCTTTCTTTCTTTTTTTTCTTAAGAGAAGAACGCATTTTGGTTTTAGGACAACTTTGATAAAATGTTTTGATCCACTTCACTTCAGTCCATATATATAAAGCTAACCAAATTTATACCAAAAAAAACAAAAACAAATCATGCTCCTCATATTCTCATTGACGTCTCTATCATCTCATTGGTTGGTTTCACACAGAGTGTAGCAACATCTGGATAACCACATGAGACCGTACTGAATTAGATTTGAAGATGAAAGATTGTGTTCAAATGTGCATATTCATTTAAGCTGATACACAAACCAGACAGTCACTAATTATAAGCAATACATCATTGCTTTTTTGTTTTGTTTTTGTTTCTCCTGTTGTTATGATATACTTGACATTGATAAATGTGTTAAAAACTTTTAACCTCCATTTGGCATTATTTTAAAGACATTATGTATTGTTACAACAAGTATGTATTAATTTGAATTAATTCCACAATAGTAGTAAACAAAACACACAGATGAATGAGCATATAACATTTCTGACAGTCATCCAATATTTAGGGATGAGATTGGATCGTATTGAATTATTGACATTTTAAGTAGGAAATGAATCAAACATCAGTCACTATTTTTAACATCTCTTTGTTGTCTTAACCGAATATTCACCCAAAAATAAAAATTCTGTCAGTATTTACTCATCCTCAAGTAGTTTTTAAACCTTTATAAATTTCTTTGTTCTGCTGAACACAAAGGAAGATCTTTTGATAAAGGTTTTTTACCAGGCTGTTTTGGGTCACCACTGAATTCCATAGTAGGAAGAAAAAAACGTTTGGAACCCAAAACAGGTTCCAAACATTTTAAATGACTACAAAGAAAAAGATAACTGAGGTGCTACTTGAATTATGCCTACTGCTTCTCTTTAATTTTTCAATGCCTTATTTATTTTTTATTTTTTTAATTGTTGGCAAAGTATTCAGTAATTAAAAAGCTAGTATTTCATTCTGACCAAATCATTAGACAAAATAGCCCATAATTATTAGCATATGACTACATCAGAATGTTTTCTGTCTTATGAAGAGTAATGTTTTTAGCACTTTGAAATCTTCTTATAAACTTATTTTATCTCTTGGAAAGCAAGAGTGGCTCCCGACTCCCACTTATTAGAAATTGGGAGCCAAGTCCTGCGACGTTGGCCGCCTCGTGTTTATTTACATCTTCACGTATTCACTTCTAGCAACATGTTTCCACAATACATAACCTCTTTTGGTGGAACTGTTTTTCACACTTTTATTTTGCATTAATTTCTCTGCAGTCATTCTGGACTCACATTAATATCTGCCGTGCAAAGATGTGACACAATCAAACATAAAAACAAAGGCACTGTTCCTCAGCCTCTCAATGGCTTTTGTAGAATTAATTTGTCATCTGCTGCGTTCAGCGAAGGCAGGTATGCCAGACTTGTGATAAGTAAATAACTGCATAAAAGAGCACATTTCTATACTTTGAATACCAATCACGACTATTATGTATAGAACAATTGCTTAATCATTTCTCATTTTTGTGTTACAGTCTGTCAGAGGCATTTTCTGTGAAAGCTACTGCCTGGTTTTATTCTCAAGAGTTTGGATTTAACTTTCCGCACTCGCTGAATGTCATAATCATGAGCAAATGCAACATTTCACATCATGCACATGTTGCTTTTGTATTTTATTTTTCTGCTTACATGTACTTTTAAACGTTAAGCATCTGCTTTTCATTATTCCGTAAAGTAACCGTCCTAACACAAATTTTGCTGGTGATAATGTGGTGAGTGCAGACTGCAGTTGTTACTTGTCAGACCTCTTTTTAGCAGCCCATGAATGGACCTCAGTTTGAGGTAACATGTGAACAACAGAGTTAATGATGTCTTTTATTACTTTTGTGCTCTTGAGAAAAGCACTTGTCCCTTATTCTTCAAGTTTCACAATGACTATAGGTGGACAAAACAGCAGAATGGACTTTGATTTTGAAATTCCAAATGTAGCTGCACATGAGAAATACAATAGATTGATTGCCAGTTATTTTGATATAACATCTCAAAAAGGTCTGACAATTACAGTCTCACTTTTTTTATATGCAAGCTTTTAAAGCACTATGAAGCAACAGATGGAATTCCAAGAGGTCAAACAGCAGGAGTCCGAATTGCAGGTGCATTGGTCATGAAAATGGAAAATTATATGTCAACCTGAAGGCTGAAGTAAATGGCAGAGCTGGCATCAGGAATTAGCTTGCGTCCAAGGCCAAACCAGTCAAAACTGGTGCATCCAACCATAGCTGTCAGAATATAAAACATCCAGAGAAAAACAAATCAACTGCATATTGTCATAATAATAACTTGAATGCATGCATTGCATTTATTTTACATATCTGGTATTTAGCATGCTGTGCTTTAGTGTACTAACTCTCGGCATGGTAAATGCTTTTCTGAGAAGTTCTGTCTCTTAATTCAAATCATTTCAAGTCGCTACAGCCCTCAAAGCAAATATTTTGTACAAATTCATCACTTCAATAATACATTTCAAGACAATCACTGCTGGACTTGAAATGGCCTGCTGTGAAGCAATGTTCCCATTATTATGCAGGATCCACAGGTTTATTTGAAAGGTGTTGTGGAAAGATTAAAAGATAGCATTTTTGATGCTTGTTTGTTATGGCGTGTTGCTGACTTCCAAGTGTCATTGTTGCAGTAAAAAACCTCAACAAATTTTTTAACACATTTTTGAATGTTGTAATGTTGATGTTTGTAATCAAATATTTACAAATACAATGAAATGAAATGAAGATTGGCTGATACTGAGGACTGTATTTAGATTGACATTGACATTATTTAACACAAATCATTTCATTTTAATTTATTTTTATTTTATTTTATTTTTTAGGAAATATCAAACTGAATATTTGAATTTTCTACTTGAATATTCAATTTGTCATGCTGTACAATGTGATGTCTAAATTTGCAAGGAATAATTTAGGCTCTAAGTTCTCTTTTTTTTAATCCTTTACATGATTGTTATTTATTATTGATACTATTCTATATATACTATTTATTTACAGCATAATACTACTACTAATAAACTACATAATAATGCTAATGTTGTGCTGTGAAATTTTTAGAATAGTAGATTTTGGCTTATTTTTTTATTTAGTGGCGATTTTTGATATCAGCCATTTATCAGTTAAATGCCAATATTTATTTATAAGCATTAGCCATAATGGTCACGCTTTATACAAGGTATAAAGTACAATGCACTTTTGTGGTCATATTATATTGCAAAACACTTAAGGTTGGATACAAGTAAAGTTAGGGACAGGTTTGGTGGTATGGGTAAGTTTTATGGTGGGTTGAGGTGTAAACAGTGTAATTATAAATGTAATTACAGAAATTAATTACAGGCGTAATTACATATATATGTATACAGTGAGATCAATAAGTATTTGATCACCCTGTGATTTTGCAAGTTCTTTTACTTAGAAATCATGGAGGGGTCTACAATTTTCAGC
>JAUMHE010000042.1:16130496-16151645 GCA_032359235.1 Enteromius mattozi
AGTAAACCCATGTTTAATTTTGATAATTAAAACATATGTAACCGAGTGCAGGAATGAACGTGAGTAATCTTACCTGAGACTGATATTACAATAGTCAGTCTTAACAGTTTACGTGATCTGGCTTTTTATTTGTATTTATTTATTTATTTCTTTTATATATCAAAATATATTAAATGTGTGTGTGGTAAGAGGATCTACGGCATATCGCGTTGGCCAAAACACACAAGGAAACGCATTGTGAAAAATAATATCACAGACATCGCATTTGGACTCCAGAATTATCACAGAGGTTGTGAGAGATCACGAGTGAAAGCAAATTTCACGTGAATCACAGTGTACTTTTTACATCAGAATATCTACAAACAATTATGGCTATTGAACTATTAAAAAAAAAACTGCATAATTTTGCTTCATTACTGCAATGAATGGGTGCAGTTTATAAGCAAACGCTAGATAATGTTTTGAAGTCAAGTCTTTTTAGCGTTTAGAGAATTCAAGCATTTACAAAAGCATCAATATATAACTAATACAGTAAAGTATATGTCAAAAGTAAGCTAATCAGTCTATCCATTTGCTTACTTTTGACATTTTGCTGGTGGCAAAAAAAAAAAAAAAAGCTTTCCAGAAGAAGTAATCTTGCCAAAGCAGATGCTTTCCTCATAAATAAAATGATTTTGATGAAGTTGAGCTTGTTAGATGTAGAATAATTGAATACATTAATGAAAAATCTGTTCATCTGTGCACACATAAGCAGACCCAGACATTCAACCACTGTTCTTTGAAAAGTGTATTTATTTTTCTGTTTCTAAATATTTGTTAAAGCTAATGCTTGTACTTAAACTGTCAGAGGTCTAAATAGAGCATTTGTTCTTTTATTTAGTCATTTCAGGCCTTTAATTGATTCTAAATTGAATTCAAATTGGTCCTGAGGGATTTGAGTGAATAGTATGTTTTATATTGATGCTTTTGTAAATGCTTGATTTTCTCAACACTAAAAAGGTTTGACTTCAACACATTAACTAGCGTTTGCTTACCTGCGTCTGGCCATCGCAGCAATGAGCTAAAATTTCATCTAAGCTGTCCTTTTAAATTAATATAGTATAATTTAATGGCCATAATTGTTTCTAGAAATTCTGATCTGAAAGTACACTGTGATTCATGCATGGCAATTAGTTCTCATTAGTGATCTAAGAATATCACCCTTTAATAATTTTTAGAGAGTTCAACACTTGTGTCGCCACATGCCCCGTGGAACATCTCACCAAACCCACAAAAAATCTGCTCTTGGGTCCAGTATGACTCTTCCATACGATCTTATGGACATGCATGCGAATGAATTATACTAGTGTCTGCTTGCAACATAAATATCTGAAGGCATTAGCAGGAGCAAACTCCAAGTCACTTACTTTTAAAGGCTCCAAACTAAAGCTTTGAGCTGTCTGGATCACGTAATACACACCCCCACGTTTGTCGCTAAGCATTTCCCTGACATGCCCTGTGAGCGTCGCCAGCCCTGGAAGAGCGCGAGTGCTTCCCCAAACTCCCCCCAGCCATTAAACTGTATTCCACACACCCAGGTCTGAAAATGCTTTGTCAAGTGTGAACAGCAAGTGATGCCTCGCAGCTACGGTGCCACGCTTTTCCATACCAGACTTTTCATTTTCATCTGCTAGAATGCATCTCCCATCAGCCGCTTTTATTTTGTAGATTAGTTTTAAAAAGCACTTGCCACGTGCAGGGTGTAAGCTAGTGTCTTTTTTTTTGTTTATTTTTCAGTTGTATCAGATGGACAAACCCAATGTATTTTGTTGAGACAACTAGTAATAACATAACATAGAGTCTATTATAGAGCTCTATTTTTGTGCATTTCTGACAGACTGTAAGATTTTTCTCAGCAATTTTTTATTTTTATTTATTTTTTTTTTTTGAGTGCATGCTTAGACATTGGGTCAAAAATGTTGATTCTAAACATCACTGCCATGTACTTGGAGTCACATGCTTGATTCTGCTTCATATACTATTGCTATTAAGTCATTCAACACAAAAACAAGCAAACAAACAAATATAAAAATAAATAATAATACATTCATTAATTAAACAAAAACTTTTCTTTCTTTTTGAATATAAGTTAATCGATAACAAATTCAGTACAAAATGTTTACGCCTTTTTGCATAGTTTCTTTTTTTTTTTAAATAGGATTGTTTTTCTCGGTTTAAATCTTATGTATTTCTTATGTATTTCATACTGCATTTTGTATAGCTTGCAAAACTGAAACTATTCATAAATTGCCAAATTTGAGGATAAAATATAAACCTGCATTTACTGTTCACAAATTAATGGGAATAAACAAATCTTCTCAGTCTACTTGTCAGTTTGCCACAGTCTAAAACTGATCCATATGCATTATTTTTTAAGATGCTGCTATATGATTTATTTATCATATATTGAGAAGCAAAGCATCATTTGCTTGGCTCTGCAACTATTAAAGAAGAAATAAAATCATGAGGATTTGGAATGACGTGAGGGGGAATAAATGATGACACAACTTTCATTTTTGGCTGAACTATTCTTCAACCCCCCAAACTGTATTTTTCTCTGCATTTGCTACCTCTTATTCTGCTCATAAACATCAGCATTATGTGAGCATGGAGGGCTAACAGCATTTCTTCCTTGAAGCATCTTCTCTGAATTTGAATTGTCCCATGCAATAAAAGTACTAGTTAGTATAAGAGAAACACATACTCTTGAACCAAGTGCCAAGGAGTAACTTTTTAACTTGATATGCAGCTACTGTACATTCATCTATAGTTGTACTAATGACCTTCCCTGTCTGCGTAAAGTCGATCATTTTTGGTTTTACTTCTGGTTTACTTCTCGCAAGCCTTCCAGTTAACAGAGTCAGTGTAAACAGACAATTACTGGCGGTAAAACTCAGTACAAATGTTTCCTCTCTCAAGCTACCCTTGGGGCAGACACATTAAATCAAGAACTCATTCCAAAATGCAAGAAATAGCAGTGGAGACAAATAAAAGGGTAAAAATACTGAATATTACAGCTGGAATGTGCAAAAGTGACTCAACTTATGTTTAGTAGCTTCTGACATTATTTTTGATGGAACTCTGAGAGCTGCATGGATGCACTCATCGTGTCACAGCCATTCACATAAAAATAGACACAAAAGCCACATTAAGCTGTGTATTGCAGTGATTTTACTATAGCTTAGGGCCATTGTTAGGCTTGATACACAACCCATGACTTCTAAAGGCTTGTCGTTTTTTTTATAAAACAGCATCAACACCATTAAACTTAATGATAAGCAATGGGTGAATCTAACAAAATATGTTGTTTGTTTTGTTTTTTTTAAGTTTCTTATGCTCATTAAGACTCTATTATTTAGTCAAAAATACAGGAAAAACAAAAAAAAAAGTTATATTGTGCAATATGTTCTATTTTAATATGCTTTAAAATATAATTTATTCCTCTGATCAAAGCTGATTGGAAACAGTTTCAAACCTGTGATTTTCTTTTTAGGATTCATTGATGAATAAAAAGTAAAAAAAAAAAAAAGAACAACTACTTAAAATAGAAGTATTTTCTAACAGTATACAATGTTTATGTTAGTAATTTTAATAATTACAAAAAAAAAAAACAATAGCAATAATACTATCAAAACAATACTATAGAAACTATGCTTTTTATTATGTTCCGTATGGTGTACCCTTTTTAAAAATGGCACTGCAGCACAGTAGATGCCAGGAAGTCTTATTCTATAGAGTTTCTGCTCTCTTTCTCCGTTCTGTCACAGGCATATTTCCAGGCTCCATTTTTATTGTAAGTCACATAACAAATGAGACCCCTGCATTTTGAAATCTCATTTTTTTGCAGATTGCCGCTCTAATGGTGGATTTAAATGGTTCCACTTCTCAAACCCAGCTCTTACTCCTTGTCATAGGAGTGACACCATAAAGCACATGAGCTACACTAAGTGTAAAGGTATATATATATATGGGTGCATATACAGTCAAGAGGTAGGGATAAACCTGTATTATATGGTTGTCAAATAAATAGGATTCCGGCAAAGCTCACTGCGGTACATGTATGCAGACTAGCAAGCGGAGCTTCATTAATCATGCAATGGGAGCGAATGAGGACAGATATGAAGCTGCGACAGATGTGAGAAAGTCACCAGTGATGGTGAATGCTTCTAATCGTTATTGTTCTTATTTAAAGGAAAAGAACACGTGGTTCTGCTAGCCTTATTTAAAGTCAACCAAAACTGACCCTATTTATATTCTTGCTTCAGTTTCCTCCATGTTTGATGCTTTTGAAATACATCTCTTACTGTTACTGTTTCTACAGAAATAAAGACAAGCAAATATCAGAGCATGTCAAAACATCTCAGGGGCCCCAAAATTACCTCAGACCCCAGAGGCTTAACAAGCATTGAGTTTACTAAAAAACAGTAGAAACAGTAATGTAAAATATTATTAAAATTAAAAATAACTAACATTATAAAAGTTTCTACTGTCACTTTTGATCCATTTAATGCAATAAATAAAAGTCCTTTTAAAATAATACTATTAAAAATCTTAAATCTGTAGAAATGTAAACTCTTAAACTATCTAAAAAATAAATAAATCTAACAAAAACTTAAAAAAATAAAAATAAAAATCAAACACAACTTACTATACTTACTAATTACTTACTATGAAGGCATACAATTAAACTCTAATTCAAAATTTTAGCAACAAATATAACAATAATAGCTAAAATAACACTGGCCCAAATTAAGGGTGTACAGCAATAGCAAGCTACTATATGTCTGACAAGGCATGCAGGCTTTTCTAAATTTGTGTTTTTATCAGCTTCGTAGCTGGCCAGACAACTCAAAATGTCTTCTATGTATAAATTCACAACGTGTGAAACTGGGGAATTATGCAAAATATTTAGTCTCAGGGATTTAAGCGTCAACGTCACCCACTTCAAATGTGCCAGCGCACATCATTCGGGCCGTTCTATCTATCTGCCACAGATACCTAGAGATTTGAACTCCGCCGCAAGCCTAAAATAACCCCGCAACCAATCAAAGGAGAATCCATTAAGAGGCACAAATTCCCAACCGTCGCATATAAATGTAACTGCGTCCAAAAACTGCAGTCTGTATGTGTGGGGCAGCAGGGCTTGAGCGGGTGAATGCCAGTCAATCAAGGTCATTTGGAGCCCGATGGAGTCTCCCGACAGCCAGTGTAATCAATTGCCCTACGGACCTTTGTAAAATGCAGCAAAAAGGGAGCAATAACTCCACTGACACCAAAGAAACAGAAAATAAGGTTATGCGTATTGGCTTTGCTCCACTCGGGCACATTTCATCAGGAAAAAGAGAAGGACTTGAAAAGCTAAATCAATAGTTAATTATATCAGGCATAAACATAAATACAGTTGTGCTATTGCCTTGGTGAGGATTGCTAAGTATTGGTCTTCATGGCTTTTAAGAGACCCATTTCATCTTATGTAGCTGGTGGTCTATTAAATGCACATGGTGTATTTCTATACAAATAATGTTCTTAAGTAAAAAAAAAAGAAAGTAAACTAAGAAATAAATAATCCAAATGTAGTTTAGCCAGAAGCAACTGACCAGCGAAGTGTTGCACGGGCAAGTTTGGATTGTAAGCCATTAGTGGAACAAATGGAAAGCATTTATCAAGCCACCCATGTTTACGATCGGTAAAAACATGCTCTAATGAGGAAGACAAGATTACAATTCAAAAAAGCATTAAGAGAAGCCATAAATATGAGCCAGGATCAATTTCTATTCGACTGTTCTTGTTTTATACAGTTTGAGATTTTATTCATGTACTTATTTACTCGCCCTCTTGTCATTTTGAAGCTATTTTATCACAAGTATTTTGATATTTCTATAAAAGTCAGTCAGAGTTATGTGTGATGAAAAGACCTTCTTTTATTGTGAATGGATCACTGAGTCAAGAATCAGTTCAGTTAGACTTGTGAACGAATCATTCAGGCCTTGGTTTAAAAGATGCATTGTAAAGATTAACTTCAACAATGATTCAACAACAGTTCAAGTTTTCATTTCGTTAAAAACTTTGTACTAAAATAACTTGATCTGAAAGTGAATTGAAAAGTAATTATCTCAATGACATGAGCAGCTCAGATGTTTTCAACATTGATAATAATGAGCACTTTTTCTTGAGCAGCAAACCAGCATATTGTAATAATTTCAGCCTATTAGAAAGGTCATGTGACACTTATTTATTACAGGTATTTTACAGTATTACTGCTTTTGCTGTATGCTTGATCAAATAATTTCAGCTTTCGTGAGCAGAAGAGACTACTTTAAATAACAAACCTTCTAAAAAATTGGCCACATTCTTTAAAATCTCTAAAATATCTTTAAAAAGGTATTGAAAGCACTAGCATGTGGTGTTTTGTATCCTCAAACAAGACTTCTCTGAACATGCAACGTCTTTCAGCGAATGCGTTCCACCAGTTTCTTTGCAGGGAATCCAAATGTGCAGAGCAGATCCTTAACAAATCAAAGGTCAGAGGCCTCGGCTGATCAGTGTGATTCACCAGCTGACACCCACAGAGCCAAACCCAGCGAGAAGCTGTAAGATCAACTCATCAAGCACCTGCTTGCATGTCTCATCACCCATTCCCTGTGTTCCCCTGCTTGATTTACTGCCATTTAGTGTGCAGCGGAAGAACGGCAGATTCATCATGCATGAGTCTGTGATACTGCATTGACTTTCTGATGAAGAGAACTGCGTAATTCTTAAGTGTGACGCTCGCTGTTGACAAACAAGCTGTCGACACCAACCTGCATGAATTTAAGTGGCTCGCATATCAGCACATTGACTTTTATCTAGTTCCGTGTAGTTCACATTCCTTGAACTGACTGTAGATGATTAACACAGCAATCTATGTTTTCTAGTTTACTCTAGGTGCATCTCAAACAATTCACGAGTTCGCGCTTCCTCATAATCAAGAAGGATAAAGTTTAGCAGATTTGGGGTGCTGTCCACGGGACGAGCCGGGAGAACGGCGGACTCCGAAACCTAGAGGCTTGAACCCTAGCTAGGGCTAGAGCTTGGCGTCCGGCTCGGTCCCTGCATGCCCCCCCGGAGGAAGGCGCGAGAGCAGCTAAATGGGTGGAGAAGGGGTGGAGGAGGGATGCGCGAAAGGCAAGGTGCGGAAGGAAAGAGAACGGGGCTATTTATAGTGAGTAGAAAGGGATTTGATTGGGCAGGTGTAATGAGGAGATTGATTAGGTGATGCGGTGCCAGCCGTGATTAATTGACCAGCGCTCCTCCCGAAACTAGTTTATTTGCAAAAACTTCACTTAGAATATTGAGAAAAAAGTTGTTTTTTTCTTTTTACCTTTTTCAAAAATGGAAACTTTTTAATATATTCTAAATTCTTTACATGTAAATCAAAACATTTCAAAAGTTACTATTGAGCTTAAGTCCATGTGGAATCCTCTGTTTCTCATCTTTCGTTTGAAAATATCCCATAGATTCTCTATGGAGTTCAGGTCAGGCATGTTGGCTGGGCAGTCAAGCACAGTAATATCATGGTCAACAAAGCACTCGGACATGGTTTTGGCCCTGTGGGAAGGTGCTAATGTCCTGCTGGAAAAGGAAATCAGCATCTCCATAAAGCTTTTTAGCAGATGTAAGCATAAAGTGCTCCAAAATCTCCTGATAGACAGCTACATGTACATTGACTTTGGACTTGATAAAACACAATGGACCAACACCAGAAGATGTCACGGCACCCCAAATCATCATCACAGACTGTAGAACTTTATACTGGCTTTGTTAGACAGTATTCTAAAGCGTGCGATCATCCCTGTTGCTTGTGCACCTTTTCCTACCCGATTTCTTCCTTGCAGTCAGCTTTGCCTTTATTATGCTTGATTCAGCACTCAGTGAACACCCAGCCCTTTCAGTAATGACCTTCTGTGACTTACCATCTTTGTAGAGGGTGTCAATGATTGTCTTCTGGACCATTGCCATTTACAAAAGTTACAAAAAAATAAAATTAAAATCTAATTCTTGATACTCAGATCTTTGAGATGCACCTGAATTTTATGACATTTAGGAGTGTGTAAATATGAAACATGGTGAATCATAAAAAATAAAGAAGGAAAATAAAAGAAATATCTTGGTTACACATGCATTGTATAAATTACTGTTTCATGTAATGTTTAGATTCAAAAATTAGTTTTTTAGCTCTAGCTTTCTGGCTCGGGCTTTTTAGCTGCTGCTTCTTAGCCATGCTTTTTGTCATTACTTTTTGCATTCTTTGAGAGCCGTTCCAGGGTGCTCCGGCACGCATGTCTGCTGCTGCCTAGCCAAGATGAGAAGAAAACCCATCTAGCTTTGTTACTTATATTTCTTTACTTTTCTTTTCTTTCTGTGTGAGATTTGTGGTTAAGTTTTTCCCCTCCATTTGTCACAGACACGCCAGGCTCCACCATCACCCAATCACAGCGCTCACTCTCACCAGACTACTAATCATGATCACCTGACACCACCACCTGGATCCAGTCACCACGCAATCAGCAACCACATAAAACCACATACCACTTCACATTCAGTGTCCGAGTTCGTTTCTCAGCAAGTGGACTAAAATTCTGGCAAGCGCTATCTCAGTAACGAATATTTACCTCATTACTTACCCTGTATGATTTCCTTGTGTACTCCTCGATCTGTGTGTTCTCTCCAGGCTACTTGGAATCCCTTGATGTGTCTCCTGTATCGTCAAAATGTGGTGTTGTGGTTCTTCTCCATTGTGTCATCATCGTCAGTCTGTCCTCCAACGATCTCTCCAACCTGCAAAAGAAAGTTATTAACATTACTCCATTGCTCCTGTTGACTAAACTATCATCTGTCATTCTACTCGCCAGCATCAGCAGTTCCGTTCTCTGTCACTCCTCTGCTGCCTAAATAAAGACTTTTATTGAACTTACCTCCTGTGTGTAGTCCGCTTCATAACACCATGTCTCTGACTGCACTCGCATCAAAACTTCAAACGGACCGTGACTCTGCATCTCCAGCCAATGCCCAATCATCGGCCTCCCAAGACTTCAAGAGCCACTGAATTTCCAGCCAATCAGCAACCCCGGGAAACCCCTTTCTGCACAATGACAACAAAGCAAATCCCGTAACACAAAGTAGAAACCTCCAGATTCATGCTGAACTGGTGAATTTAATATAAATCTTAACCTCATTGAAGAACTCAATTCGAGGGTTAATTAAGTGATGGTGGTTCAGGTCTATGCAATTGCACATGTTTCACATTTATATTCTCTTGAACTCACTCCTTTCTCTCTTCCTGCAACTTGAATAAATGTGTGAGCGTGTATGTTTATGTGCTAGCTTAGTTACGTCTTATTATAATGATCCAATAAAGCCTGATTTATATTGAAAAGAGATGTTAATGTCTTAAACTGCCAATCTTTTTACTGTGCTAATTGATAGTGTTTTCACTATAATTTGGATTTTAAGATCCAGTGCAGAGCTGATGTTATACAGCTTGTTCAATGAATCTTAAATGATTCCCTTTTGAGATAATTTGCTACATCACTGTCATCTGATCAGACACGTTTTTGATAAGTTTGTTCAAATATATCTTGTTTACTTGCTGGTAAGTGCTTCAAACAGAAGAGTTTACTACCTTTCAAAGATTTGATGCCACTAACCTTACCAACACATCCAACATCCTCATTGTTACAGCTTCAGAAAATGATTTTGTTTGCTGGTGAAAAAAAGATAAAAAACAACAACAACAACTCAGTGCATGCTGACTATATTTTGTAAAACCAACCAATAAGAAAAGGAGCTTGTCATTTTAAGAAATCTCTTGTTGCATTTTGTTGTGAAATATGCATCAGATGCTCAGTCTGGGTGATCTGGGTGATGCTCGGGATTATTTTCCGCCTCACCCATCATTGCTCAGCAATCTGCGTTCAATAGCAGCTGTGCTGAACACTAAAGCAATGTCTCAGCCCGACCTGTAGACTTCAGACTCAATTTCTACACTTTTAAGTGTCACTTCGTACCCTACAAACTTTATCGGCCATTCCTGCTTTAATGACTGAGTTTGAGTCTATCACTACTGTTCATGAAGTATCCATAATCATGAGATGGTGTAGTGGGAGGAGCTTGTCAAGAGACATCGTTCTCACTTCAATCGCACATCCTTAAATTTACACCCACTGCTTTTACAACCATCTGCCTCCTGAACCTGGGTTCACAACTCCCGTCAGCTCCTGAGCCTGTTACCAATGAAGACCTCCTACTGCTTCTCTCCCACCAGCAGAGGATAAGAAAGGTGACTTTATGGCCAAGAATAACTTAGCTTTCTCTAACACAACTTAAAGCATTTACTGCATTAAGTAGTATGGAAGTGTAGGCTTATAATACAATTTTATATGGGGAAAAATAAAGTTCAACATAGTATGATTTTCATGTTATTGCATTGCTTTTTAAATGTTTTTAAACAATATTTCTATTTTCTGTATTTTATTATTTTGACTGTGTTTAATTATCATTATTTACAATTAGGTATAAGACACTAATTATTTATGATTTTCTATATATTCAGTAATTTATTTATTGATTGATTTTCTTGGTAGTTGGCTATTAATTTAATTCAATTTCACTTTTTGCAGTGCAGTATATCTTGATATCTTGCGGTTTAGATATGAAGGTGTTGAACTTATCCAGATCTTTGTGCAAAGCAGTCCACAAAACCAACTATACTACAGAAAAGGGACATATAAATGTCTCTGATTTACAATGTAATATTCCAGCATGAAAGTGCCCTTGCCTTCACTCTCTGCGACTCTCACTTCTTTTCAAATCACTGCCCTTTTCAAGTAATTCCACAGTCTGAATGCAATTATACTACCCCACTCCCCCACCCCATTCAATTTAAATAAAACTTGCATATATTTAGAGCTAAAACATGGAAAAGCTTCCAAGTTTGTGAGGCTTATGTAACTCACTGACATATTAATATCGAGAAAGCTTCCTAAATAATAGTGCTGATAGAACGTATTACAAATAGAATGTGAATGCGAGTTAGTGCATTAATATTCCAGATCTGAGAGAAAAATGTCTCAATGTACAATTGTTCTCTGGCTATTTCCCATGCTGCCTGTAATGTTTACCAGTGAATCACAGAGCACTGTGGCCCACCTCCACCTCCTCTGAAGAAGGATTTACACTTCAAACAATGTGCCTCTCTACAGGTAGCGTGACGAGGAGTATTATTTTTATCAAACTCTGAGCAAATGCATGCTAAAAGGTGAAAAGCTCTACACTCCCCCGGACACAGAGAGAAAGACCCGAATATGTTTTTTTGTTTTTTTTCACAGGAGGATAAAATAGGCCCATGACTCATTTATATTCACTTGGGGATGTGTGCGGTGTGTCCATTGGTGATGTATTTGTACAAACGCAATGACACGTTGATCACAAATTTCCAAGTTGAAATAATAAAGGAATAGTTCACTCATTCTTAGATCAAATCCAACCCTAAACCTACCTGATAGTGTTAACAAATGCAAAACTGATATAAAAGCGCATTTGTTGATGCAACCGTGCCATTTCAACTTCCTTTTACACAGATTGAACTGTTTTGTTGAATCGCAGTGATATGTACTTGTTGGTACGTATGTACGTATTTTCTGCTATGCATATATGAACATAATATATATCAAAATCAAGAACCAAGCCTCTGCTTTAATATATATATATATATATATATATATATATGTAATAGTCTATCTCTATGTGTTATATATTGTTTTGTCATCACTTCAATGCAGATAGGTTTAATCGGAAATACAACATTTTGGACAAAAAACTGAGAAACTGAATTTTTATCAAAGTAGTGCAGTTTTATCAAAGTACTGCGTTTTCAAGTAAAATACATTCAGACATCATATTCTTTCTCCTGTAAATAATTTTATCAATAATTGAAATTGCATTCAATAAAAAAGAACACACACACATACACAAATGTTTATACACACACACACATATTCATAATGCCAGGTTATCAATCTATCCACAACATAACTACAGATGATTCTGTGCCTGTAAAGGCATCTCCCTCACTGAATAGCCTACTTCTTTCTGATGATATTCAAAATGATCAAAACATGATTCACAGTACATGCATGTTTTTTTCATTTATGAAGATTGTTTTTTTTGTTGTTGTTGTTGTTGTTTTTTTTGAGCCCGGTAGGCCCGGGAAGTCCCATAACTAATTCAAGATGTGTGCTAGGGCTTTCCTTACCGTAATACACCTAGATTGTCTTTGGCGGGGAAGCATTGTCTCTTAATTGACAAGATATCTCGTCAATGGCGGAGAAGGAGTTAATGGATGCCGTCAGAATGAGAGTCCAAACAGCTGATAAAAACAACACAAAAATCCAAAAGTAAAGGGCACCACTCCTGTGAAATGTAAAGTTGTTTGTAAATGTAAGTGTTGGAAAGAAACACATCTGTCAGTGAGGCATTTTAACTCTTGCTTGTGGCTGGAATACAAGCCATACACGCACACACACACACATACTGTGTATGAGATGCAACTATTTTCCACATTTTAGAATAATAGTAAAGTCATCCAAACTTTTGACAGTGTTTAATTTGGGGCGTATTGTATCTGCATGCATGCGCAAAAGCTCAGGGCAATGTTAATGCAAATACATTAAATAGCACCTGCAATGTAATTCATTAGTCATTTCAGGAAGTGCGTGCACAACATAATAACAGGAAAAGCCAGATATTAATCTGATTCTCATACCTGCTGTCATTGAGGCAAAACAGAGACAATGCTGCTGCAGTGCTGACTGCATTAATGTAACACATTTTTTTTTTTCAAGAGCTTTTAATAAGAAGTTGTGGTACTTCACATTTATATTTTTGCATTTGTAAAAGCGTAATTGTTATATAACAACAGCTTTCAGAATTGATATCACTCTCTTTTCAGTTTTTGAAGCATTGCTTTCTAAATGATTGTTCTCTTTCTCGGCCCTTCTTCTCTACATCAATGAAATATGTTTCCAAACGCATATAGCTCCTTGTGTTTGATAAAAATGGGTGATTTTAGGCATTTCATCAAGTTCTCAACTAGAAGTTGTCAGCCATGCATCACATGACCAATCACCATCATCAAAGTTTTTGTAATGTTGTTGCTATTTGAGAGTGATGCAGCTTCTAATGAAAATGGCTGATTGTGTTAATGATGCCAATTACTCCATGCAGAAGATTCCGAGACACACAAACACTGCACGACTAGGATGAAAGCAGCGCTAAATTTATCTTTCGAATGGTCTGTAGCCGTTCAGAATATGTCTAATGAGGCAGCATCAGACACTGCGGTGAACATATAGGCCTGACAAAAGCTCACAAATATATTTTCACAATGAATGCTAATCATTTTGGATTCAGCATGCAAAGCAGTTATTAAAGATGTTCAAAGTCATAAACCAGACAGACTATACAGTGAATGGTGATGGCAAATATTTAGGATCTCCTAATCAGACTTTGCAGACAATTTATGCTTATTGTTATTGTTTATCTGTTCAGCGTTTTAAATGGAAAACATGATTATGCTTTTTGTACCGCAATTAACATTTCAATACTCATTAAACACACACTTGAACCAAAAAACATTCATTAAAATGATTGTGGCTGACGAACCCCCACCGTTCTGTTTTTATTCAACAAATAAATGATAAGATAAATTTATCTTGACATACTTAGATACAGAATAGTTAATCAATATTCCTTCATCCTATCCACTTGTGTATGTAATGGTTTTGTATGCATGCTATACACCATGCTAAACACTTGACATGAATCTGCTTGTTCGATTTTATTTTATACATTGCATGTAAAAAAATCACTCAGTTTTATTGATTTCGTCAACCAGTATTATTTCAGCTGACAGTTGTATTGCTCCACAGTGTGCTGCAGATTCATATTATTTTGCCTTTTGGATTTGCATAGTACATTTACGCATTTACACAACAACAGAAAAGCTCTTGGAAAAATTATATCATCCCTTTTTATTTTTTTCTTCTTTTTTATTTTAAACACTGCCCCTTTTAACCATATTTTTTCTCTTCCTCAGGGTGTTGAACTGCCGCAATCATAAACTGAATGTTAAAAAATGTTATCCTTTGCAATTTAATAATTTATATTTACACATACAAGCCATATGTTAATAAAAATGGCATATACAGTATTTGCCTATCCACTCACTTAATGGTTTGCATACATACTATTCACCATTATAAACACGTCCAAGAAAAACATGACATGGGTTTGCTGGCTGAATCTTACTTTTATCCATCACATGTAAAACAATCGCTCAACTACATCGATTTCTTCATCTACTATTATTTCAGCTGACAGTTGCAGTTGCATTGCTTCAAAACGTGCCGCAGCTCCGTATTGTTTTTGTCTAATAACATTTTTGGGTTATTGGTTTTGTCAGTCAGAGGGAACTGGTGTAATTAGGCCACAGTATTAATAGAAGAGCTTTGAGAGCGAGAGAGAAAAATAGACAGTGCGCTTGATAGCTCGGTTCTGATATGTGTACTTGAGCGGGTGTCATCAGGGTGTTGAAGTTAATTGGGGTAGGTCTCCAGTTTACCGCCTGTGTGCCTCCGATGTGATTTAAGCGAGCATCAAACCATTTGGAGTGAAAATAGAAATCTAGATGTAGACATGTTCATTTATAACCAGGCCCGGTGAGCGCAGTGTTGTCTGATCTAGGATCAAATGTGCTCTCGCTCGTATTTGACCAGGTCACTATGTGGCCGAACAAAAAAACTGAGGTAGAAGAAGTACTTTCCCTCCATAATCACTGATTTACAGCTGAAACACAGTCCCAATGTGTATCAGGTGTGAGACTAGTAAACAAATACTTTATTCTTTTAAACCTCAGGTAGAAATTGTGCTACCTATTTGCGTCCAGCTAACATTAGAACAAACAAACAGGAAACTGTTCAGAGATCAGCAGCTTGAGGGGTTTGACCTCTGCACATTGAAGGTGAGTCTGTGTCTGGAATGCTTGTTTACATGGGGTCGTTGCTCTCACCAAATGTTCATTCATGTCAGATGTGTAATATGAATTAAACATAACATTCAAACAGCAGTTGATTTGATGTTGGGAGTTGAAGTTATTGATTATTTTGACTCATGTCTGGAGGAAATACGCAAGTATTCCATTCAAAATGATTTGATTTTTATTAGTGTATGAAAGATTTCAGATTGTTTTTTTGTAAGATATTTTAAAGTGAGATCTCTGTTTAAATGACCTGCCTAGACCAACTTTCCAATATTACCTTGCTGATCTGAGTTTATGCTACAGTAGTTAGTGGTGTTTTGTTGCTGGTATGACTAGTGAACGAGGACTAGCATATGCTTTAAAATTAAATATTTTTGGAGTATATTTTAAAAGAAATACACATTATAAATATACTATATGTATATATATATATATAAACAGATCTCCAAAGTGACTTGAGCCCCCATAAGTCTGTGTGTACCCACAAGGACACACACACACACACACACACACACACGCACACAATTTGATCATTTATTTCCAGTTAGTAATTTAGTTTCATTTACGCTAATGTGAACAGAAATGTGTTTAATAGTTTTAGCTAACACTAACAGCCCTGCACTATTCTGCATTCTATTCTGAAAACCAGCAACATCCAAAAAAACAACAAAGAGAAACATCCAAAACAGCTGTGTTGGACGTTTCAGCATTGATTATGTGCAAATGCTTGAGTTTAGAGCTTACCAGGAAACACTGTCTGGTTTTCTTCCTAATTAGGGACCGTAGCTGTTTCCGAAACAAAGTTAGAGCTTTGTTTGTTGTAATACTAGGTCCAATTTTGCAGCCCATTGAACTTCTGGCATTGACCATGAGATTTTGATGCACCAAACTTCATCCAAATATTGTTTTGGAAGTTGCACTTATGAATATCATAACAGTCTTAATTCCTGCATAGATTTGAGTTTGTGAAAATTACACTCATGAATATGAAAATAAAACTTTCTGGAATACTTTCTGCTGCGCTACCATTGGCTGATAGTGAAAAGACTCAGGTTGTGACATCAGTGAAACATTACTTTCATGTTTTACACTGAATCCAACGTGCCATTAGTCAGAACAGGAAAACCGCTCAGCCAGAGGCAGGAACAAAATTGAGATGGGATCCCTCCAAGATGAAAGCAAAGCAGGAAGTGGATTGGTTTTCTTGCGTAGGCATGCTGTGACTCACGATTGGGAGTTCTCTACAAAAACAGCCAAACTTCTCATCAAAAAAAAAAAAAAAAAAAGATTCTGAGAGAGATTAATATTACATGTGTTTATTTATACTCTTCTGTCAATCAGCATCCCTAACTATATAGCGCTGTTTTATTTAGTAATGTGCTGTGTAGAAGCCAGACGTTTTAACTGAACTGCACAGTGTTGATAAACTATCCACACAATCCACTGAACAAGTAAACTGTTGTGTAATGGACAAATAAACTGCATGTCCAGTGGCACTGGTGCATACACAGGTGTAGCAATTTCAGGTCCTTTTATTGCTTTTTGCTCTCATAGTAAGACCTTGTATAATCTGGGTGTTTTGCACAGGAAGCAAAAGCCAAAGACAGACAACAGAAAACTAAAGCTGTGCATACATACACTAAACACAATGATGGTGACACTCACAAGCCACATCAAAGAATGTTATCAACACCACACACAGCAAACATATATATGAAGAGTTCATTTGCTAAAACAGATAACAGTTTTTTTGTTTGGTTTTTTTTCTACTGTTTTTTCCCAGTCGGGTTGTTTTGACAAGGTAAAATAATAATAATAATAATAATAATAATAATAATAATAAACTTTAAAAAATCACATATCTGTGATTATCTGGTCAACACATATCTGGTCTTTGCAAATCAACTTTTTTTTTTGTTTGTTTGGTCTTTTTTCATCGTGCAATCAAATTAATCTCATATGTATAATATATATGATCTATCCCTCACAATTTGCTGTAGGTTTTTAGTGTTTATTTTTTATTGTTTTGCAACAGCATTCACATTAGCACAATACTAGGACTAGGACTACCTTGTGTGTGTCCTCAGATGCATATGAAGTCAAGTCTTATTAAAAGTAATAGCCACCAAGGTTGCACAATGTAATGGAGGAGACCAAATGTTATCTAAGAAATATGATGTGCAGCAGGCCACTGCACTGCCCAATTGCCTTTCATGACATTCGGTAATACACTGTTAAACAAAAATGTCATTTGCATATGATTTTGAAGCTCATGTCAACCCATCAGTGGAATATTAGATTGAATCAATCTTTGATGATGCAGCGTTATTATACAAGGTTTTGTTCCATCAAAAAGAGACGAGAGATGAGATGAACAGCATGAAATGAAATGTATTTTACATGAAAAACGCATTTTAACTGGGTCAGCTCTTATACTTGAAGGAAAGAGAGAACTGTAAACACAAAATGAGCAAGCTTCACACCAAACTGTTCATAAAACAACCCAGTTTCAAGCTATATATGGGAACCAACCCACACATATGGTCTGTCAGTGGTCATACTGGTAATCATAATCCTTACTTATTAACAATACAAACTGAAAGACTATGCATGCTATTAGCTGTTAAGTATTAATAAAAGCTGTTTAAATTGTTATACGACACTTGAAGCAGTCAAAATCATCAACCTCACGTATCTGGAACATTTCTCCACAAACTTAAAATCCTAAAGTTCACAGAGAAATTATATTCCCCTTGATTTGGTCAATGCAGCTGGAGTTAATTATGAGCTTGCTGGTTTTCATTTGAGTGTGCTTACCTCCGAACACCTCCATGCCTTGGGCCCTGGAGTCCACAATGCATCACTATCAATCTATTATTCATTTTGCGTTTCATTGTAAAAGGAGGCTGCTTGGTTTAGTGGGCCAGGGATAGTGTCTGTTCAGCGAAAGAAGCAGAGGATTTACAAACAACATGAAATATTAACCCCAAGGAAAGCATTTCAAACTGTGTGTGAAAACAACCTTTAGACAGGGCCATGACTGTAACATAAAACTCCCTATGAGCCCCAATCGCTCGCAACCGAATAATGCTAATACTTGCTTTGCAAATACACACGTACCATGTAAATGAAATAAATATAATTATTATTATTATTATTTATATATTTGATTTGATAGATAGATAGATATAGATAGATTTATTTTCTGGCATTTTGTGCACAGAAAGGTTACTCCTTTTGTACAATTATTATGTAAATCATAACTCCCATTAAACTATTGTGTGTACTGGGAGAACAAAACTAACATATGTTTGTATTGCTTTGTCTCTTTTTAAATAAGCTGCTGGCGAATTCTGTCAAAATAAAACATGTGGTGCTAAGATGGTTAGACGAAAGGGGAAATAAAAGGCATATGATGTAACACTAACAATAACAACAATATACTGTAGGAATATTAAGAACAGAAGTAAATGGGTAGAGGACATTAACAAATCTTGTAACCTCTGATGAAATAGTCTCATCATATTGCACTTTCTGGCTATAACTTAAGGAGAAATGTTATTTCTGTTGATATTTTGTTGACAGTTTATGTTTATCTTCTGATAAAAAACAGTTTTGCAAGAACTTCTGACACATCAGAGAGGAGCTTCAACTTTCCTGTTTATGGGTTCAAAGAAACAAGCACATTGCATATTCATGACTCATATCTTAAGCAGTCCCTTTCAACACTGTCCCCATCAAGCCAAAAAACCTCACATCACCTTGCCCTAACCTGTCCCTATTTTACATATTCTCTGTCACTGACCAACAACAAGTAACGATTAAGAACAATAACAACTGCTTCCTGCTGCTGTTTTACGTGGCTCACCATATGTTTTTCAGGTTGACCTCGCAGGTGTCCATTGGACGCCACTTGTCCACTGTCAGGAGACCATGGAACCATGAAGAACGAAGGGGATAAATGACTTGACCAGTCAACCAAAATCCAGCCCTATACTTAAAGGAACGGTTATTGAGAGACTGAAAAAGATTTTTAAATCTTTTGGAGTTATAGGAACACATTAAAACTGTACGCCACATCCAGTAATAAAGCACAAACATGATTCAAGAGATGTGGCACTAGATTATAAGTATAAATAAATAATGAGAGAATCGTTGAATCCTTTAATCGACAGATTCCTTTGGAAAAATGCATTCAGTAATGAAATAAAGTGACTGGCTATGTATTAAAATCCAGTATGTTGTATATAGCATGAATATAATCTGGATGTACTACAGTACATTGCTCATTTTGTCCTTCTCGTGTAATCTAGCAGCATCAGTTACATACTGATTTTGTCCTCTATATAGTCCTCATATAGTAGGGAAGTGTGGATATGGGGATGCAGCTACGGGACAGTGACTACATCACTGAAAATGATTCATTTAAAAATGCAAACTCATTCAGGAACTAAACAAACGACTGTATGAATAAGACACTGAATTGGTCATTCATCTGATTCTTCTGATACAGAAGACCAGTTCGTTTAGGAAACAATTGCCTGTCTTCATGAGTGAATCATTATGTGATTCGTTTTACCAAAGCATTCAAGAATACTGAACGAGACAGTAACAAAAAAAGAGCAGAATTTGTGACTTAGTCAATTAAGTCACAAATTTGTTCCAAATCTTTTCAAAGCATAGAACATCTCAGGCTGATGATGCACAGTAAATTTTAAGCAGTTTTGACAGACATCTTTTTCTGAGCAATGTTGCTTGCATGGGAATTTTTACACAGAATGGGTAACACATATCTGGTCCCGTGTCTCATCTGGTTGCCCGTTGATGGAAAGATTAACCAAAGTTGCCTGGCAACATTGCTTAAAATGTTGTAAAGTAAATAAATGACTTCAAATGTTGCAGCTTGTTTAAACCTAGCTGCTAGTGAAAAAACTGTCAAAATCAGTGGTGTGGTTTTACTAGCTGACACTAGTTAGAAAATTTAAAGTTCAAAAGTGTGGCCTTTTTGGAGTATGAAAGCAAAAAAGATGCTGTTTTTTAAGGCACTGACTTCACCGAGATGCCGGTATAGCATCAGGATATAGCAAACCATGTCACCGCAACGGCAGGCAAGCAGGAAGCCGGTGTACAGTCGGTGAACCGTTTGAAAGCAGTACGGTTCAAAGGAAAAATGTGGCTTGCTAATGTATTTTGAACAACAACAACAACAAAAAAAAACTTTTAATTTAGAAGCTTAAACTTTTTGTTATTTATTATTATGCACTGCAGAGGATAAAAGACATAAAAAGACGAAGTTCAAAAACGTCAGACTTGTGAAGTAAATCACATTGTGTGTGTGCAAGACACACACTTCTCTTAAACAGTTCTGTAAATTTGCTGTTAACACAGATTATGCGGGAACGATAAGGCTGTGCGAGATAATTAAAGTGCAGCTGCTGAGTTGTGGGAGGTCCGTGCAGAAGTTAATTAAAAGAAAGGTAACGCAGGATCGGCACACAATCATAATGAAAACAAGAATCCCCCTCAAATTAATGTTCCAACACTGGGATGTGCTGCCTCTATTTTTGCATTAATAAATGAAAAGCTCCATACAAATTAGAGGCTTTAATTCCAGCGTGCTCCTGACGGGATGCTTAGAACAGAGGGGTAGCTCTGAAATATTTACTCTTCTGGAGACGGTTCCAGCTGAGAGGTTAGAACAATGTGTGCTTGCTTAAACAAGTCTTAGTGGACAAACTCAGTGCGTTTGTGAGAGGGATGCAACAGCACTGGTGTGGTGGGTGAATATTAAAAGCTGGGTTACGTATGGCCATTCAAAGGTTGGGATTAGTTATGGTTTTTATTGATTTACTTGCTTGCCTTCTCAGCACGACAATAAATGTTTCTATTAGAATGATTAGCATATGTGACCCTGGAGCACAAAACCAGTCGTAAGGGTCAATTATTTTCTTTTTTTTTTCCTGAGGAGTTACCATGTATATACACTGGTATTACAGAGGTCCACCAACTCCACCCACTTTACATATCCCTAAAC
>JAUMHE010000042.1:16179484-16189982 GCA_032359235.1 Enteromius mattozi
ACCATTGCCTGTCTGACTACTCTGTTTCAATAAACGGACTGCAAATGGATCTACCGTCTGCCGAGTCGATGTTACAGTAAGTCTCAAATAAAACAGAACAATGTGTGTGTGATTACAATTATGATTATACAGTCTTACTCAAATTACATCTTAATTCAGTTCTGATGGAACCGTTATTGAGTGGAAAGGGTGTATGCTTTCCTCTTGAAACACTGAACTAATTAGGTCCCTTTGATCTAAACGATCCAATATACTTGTTAATCTAACACTTAAATATATAAATAAAGTTTGTCTCTGTAAAGTTGTTTGTATTTCAAATCTCTCTTCTTTTCAAAGCAGATTTGCTGTTTTAAACGGTATCATTTAACATGTTTGTCTTTTATGACATAATAATTTAATTATATTTAATTCAGTTTAATTTAATTTAATTATTATTATTTTTTTATTATTTTAGGTTTGAAAGCTAAATTTCCCATTCAATTTCATATTTAATTTTGGGTGATCTACTTGTTTCATGTGTATTAAATATTAAAGATCTGAACTTTCTTTTATATTTCGGTTCTCTCCTCTCCTCTGTGGTCCTATATGATCTAGCTGCATTATGATATCAATGTGGCTCCATGCATGACTAGATATATTTTCAGTGGTCAGACCTGTTTGAATGCCAAAAATATAATTTCAAAATTCACTTGAATGTAACTAAATTATGATTAAATATATCTTAATATCATTTTAGATTTATGGTTATTTAGATGTGTGTGTGTGTGTGCTGACAAGCGATTCTGGTGATATTTATAATAATACTTGGACTGAACCTGTTAGTGCGAGTGAGAAAAAAGTCACTGTTTAACATTAACAGCTTTTCTGTTTATCCACATTCCTACAGTATTCCTATATCATCATGGCAGTATGAGGCTAGAACTAATGATTCCACTTGTTTGGCATCATGTTTTCATTCTGCAGAATCGCTCCGAAGCCCAATCTGTCTGTTTGTGTCTGCTCTCTCCAGCTCAATAACATGAACACGCTCTGAAACAGTCACTGTCTGTGATCAATATGTAGCCAGCAAGATGGATGCAATATTTTCTGTTTGTCACTCATAGCAGAAACATTGTTTATTTTTTGCTGACAAAGTAAGCACTGTAAAATTAATCGCTCACAGAAGTGTTCGAGTCTCTTGATTGTGGCAATAAAGCTCACATTGATGGAAATCAGCGACAGAGGGAGCCGGTATTGTTTGGCTTTAGGCAACACGGAGCACTTAATAATGCACTGATCAATTATAATTATTTTTATTCTCTTTTGTGACTTTCACTGTTATTGTTCACTTATTGCCTGCGCTCGCATCGGGAGAATTCTGGAGTGATGCTCTTCATGTTGATATCAGTATTTTCGCTGGCGCTCAGAAAACCCTTCACTATGCTGACAGACGTGACACTTTGCTCAAAACATGTCATTAGAATTACTATTGTGCTAATTTAGTCTGATAAACCTGTGTCTCCATAACATATTTTAGTTTTATGCATATGAAATACTTCTATCTTTTATATATATATATATATATATATATTTTTTTTTTAGCAAATATAGTCTTTTCAAGTGATTTTCCGATAGATCATGTGAAGCTGAAGACTTGACATCTGCACCTTTTTGTTCTTGAGCTGCTGAAATGTTAATTTGACATTACATATCACTGTCCTGTGGAGCCAAGAACTTGAATAACTTTTTCTATCTTATTTTTCTTTAGCAGACTGGAATACATTATTGCCATTTCAATATCTCTGTAATTTTTCGACTACATCTGTTTGACCAAAATGCCCATGTCCATAGTTTAATGCGTGCATGTTTTTGTAGGCAATGTTAGATTTATTTTATGAACTTTGGCTAGATCAAAAAAAAAAAAATAAATAATAATAATTATATATAAATATATATATATATATATATATATATATAATGTGTGTGTTTACCATTTATGCTATAGATGTTTTACCAAAGCTGTGATACCAAAGATTTATTTGATTTAGTTAATCGAAGTTAATTGATAAATTAAATCTATTTATAGCATTATCTTTAAAAGCATCCTCATTTTACAACATTTTTAAACGAGTGTCTAAAACTTTGGACAGTACTGTAGCTTTCCAGGTAGGAGTTTTTCTTCATCTTGGAGACTATGCCACAGTTCTTCTGGATTGAGTCTGTCTCAGTTTGTTCTGTTACTTCATGTCATTCCAGACAGACTGGATGTTGATCAGATCAGATCTCTGTGTGGAGCACTGACTCCTTGTGCAGACAATAATCTCACTGCATTATTACAATTAATGACAAAAATAATGTTTGGAAATGTAAACTGATATTTTCAACTGACACGCTACCACACAAGATAGAAATAACCGACTTTAAACCTTTTTTTGTTGGTGAAAATACTAGTGGCCTAAGACTGTTGCACAGTACTGTATATGTGTATATATATATATGTATATATATATATATACACACACAGTATGTGTGTGTGTGTATGGCTTTGGATTTCTGTTGACTATTGGCAATGACTAAGTTTGCGTAGTTCAAGTCAACATGAAATCAAACTTTACTCTAGGTACTGTACTTTAACATATTCTCATTCTCTCATTTCAGTACAGTTATAACTGACTGCACATGAAACAAATGTGAAACAACTTTCTCTCTCTTTCTCTCTCTCTGTGACATCAATTATATGTCATAAGCACTATCAGTTAATTTTAATAAATGGCAAAATAGTTCTGCATTATTTTTTATGTTGTTGTTTTGTGCTGAACACAAAGGGTAAAACCAAGCCCAGTCATTTTCCACATTGAACGCATATTTTCTTCTTTAATTCAGAATTGTATCACATTATAGAAATAAAATAAGTTGCAAAACTGTTTATGTTGACTTTAACAGCTTCTTTTCCTAAACAGGCTTGGTTTAATGTTGTTGACGGTGCACTTTTATTCTTTTTCAAGTATGCAGCTCCTTCATAATGATTGCTTGCTCCTCTTTTCAGAACTCTCTTCTGCTTTTATATTTTCCTTACGAGTATCCGGGTAGTATAATGTGGCCTCTACTTTCTGATAATTACACCAACAGCACCCACAAGGACATTGAAACAACAGGATATTTTTCAGCCATTTCCTACTTATTTATGTATGTATTTATTTTACTTTATTTAACATCTTTGGAATCTTCTTTTTCTTCTCTCAGTTTTCAGATCTGTCCTTCAGATTCATGAATAATTATCCTTTTTATCCAGAAAATATGCTAGTTATTTTTACAGTTCAAATGTAGAGGCCAATTGTGTCCTTGTTAATGGAATTCACTGGTGTAAACATATATAGTAGTAGAACTTGTGATGCACCCTAAATAGGGGAGACTGTGGCAAACTTTTTACTTCCATAGTTTACCCAGAAATGACAATTTGTGAAAAAATATTCTCACCCACAGGCCATCCAAGATGTAGATGATGTTGATTTGGAGAAATGTAGCATTGCATCACTTGCTCACCAATGGATCCTCTGCAGTGAATGGGTGCCGTCAAAATGAGAGTCCAAACAGCTGATAAAAACATCACAATAATCCACAAGTAATCCACACTACTCCAGTCCATCACTTAATGTCTTCTGAAGTAAAATGCTGTGTGTTTGTAAGAAACAAATCTGTAATTGCAACGTTTTCACTTCAAAACATCGGGTGAAAAAAAGACAAGTCCTCTACCTATAAAACGGTATCTCTTTTCAACAAGGAGAGAAATCTACACGCATCAAGCATGTGGAGGGCAACGGGGGTTGGGAAGTTTTATGTATTAGGGCATACAAGTGATGGAATGCTACATTTATACATTTATACAAATCTGTTTTGATGACGAAACAAACTAATTTAGATCTTGAATAATAATAAAAAAATAGGTGAACTATCCTTTAAGAATATTTTATGTCACATTAAAATAACACGTCAGTTTATTTCCTTGGACATATCAAAAAGGACTATGCTGTCATCTATTATTTGTAAAAATACTAAAATTAACACATTGGTTAAGGGTCTAGAAAACTTTTGCAATGCATCGCAACTTTAGACAATGGGGCAGGAGTAATGTGGCACCCTCGATCATTTACCACTGCATTGTTCTAATCAAGCAGCATGAGATGTGTGAGATGTCATTTCTATTGCCCTTCAGAGGCCATTACAGCTTCTAACCCAATAAGGTAATTGACTCAGTGTGCTGGGCTTTGGGGAATATGGTTGCATGCAATTTCCTCAAAGAGAGTAAAATGACTGGCTGAAATATCAGCACTGCCTGGCTCAATTGTGCCAACCTCTTGAAGCAGATTGTGGCCTTTTAGTGATGCACTCTTACAAAACGTCCAATTTAACTGATTGTGCTCAGAATTGGTCCTGCAAGTTACACTGTCTTTGCATTCTCTAAGTGGAAATCAGGTTAAATCCACTTTAGTCTCCTCAAAGTAGAGTTTAATTAGTGGTGTTTGGCAAGGAGAGCCTCACTGCTGTTGCTCATAGTAAGGATGGGGAACTAACCAAATAATACATGTTGCATTTCGGCTGTGCTACAGATATGAATGATGCTTCAAGAGAAAAGGGATGCTATTAACTTTCGAATCAATCACATTTAAAATTACCTGCCAGATGAGAAAACAAGTAGAACTGTTAAAAAAAAATAAATAAACAAAATCAATCAATCAATCAATCAATAAATTAGTAGACTGTCTGCTTAATATCGTCTAACACTTTATTTTGATTGAAAAAACAACATTCCGACTATGAGGAATTTTGCAAGTATTTGTTAACTTATTCTACTAATCCTAAACTACCCTAACAGTCTACTCTGAGAGTTAGTAGACATGTAGTTACAAATGAATGATAATTAGTTGACAGGCAGTTACAAAGTTACTTATAGCTAGTAGAATGTCTACTATCAAAATAAAGTGTAATTGATTTTTTTGAAATGTTTGCTTATTCATTATCTCATTATTATCAACATATTAAAATGTATTAACAGTAGTTGACTGTATACAAGCCAGAATATGATGACACTTGCAATGATAATTTCATTATCTATTCAATTTCAAGTATTTAAGTATGAAACTTCCTAAAATTGGCAAATGTCAGAATATTATTTCCAACACATTTTCATTCTTGCAGGCAGCATTAGTGACAGAACCAGATCTTAATGTTGGTGTCATTTATTATACTGATTTATTATATTGTTATTATAATGTTCCCCTTAGAATTTGTAATATGATTTTTAGGTCGATTATAGGGAGCAATTGACCTTTTGTAGTTAGCCCGGAACATTCTGCTTGGGATGAATTGGAAAAAAAAAAAAAAAAAAATCAATGAAAAGTGTTTCCTTCCTTTCATTCTGATCCACCGAAGATATTTGTGTCAATGCTGAGGCCATCATTCTCTAAGCAAACAGGCATTGATTGCAGCCAAATCTGTCATTTTACTCTCAGGATGGCACATTTTGCAGGTCGAAGTTGCGAACAGAAATCAGCATGATGCTGCTTAATGACATTTATTGTAGTAATCATGCACACGCATCCCTGAAAAGTTCCTCTGGTAGAAAATTCAAATCTGAAGTCACTAGGAACAGGCAAAGTTAAAACATGTTATTAGATCGACTGCCTGTCAACGTTCTCTGAACACTGAATCGATATCAGTGGTGTGCTCTGTGGCATATCTCATATTGAAAGGATAAGAGTCAAAATTTATCCTATCAGCATTTTTTAAATGTCAGTTTATGACCTGAAATCTGCATGTGTCAGATGAATATTCTGTGTCAGGGATGTTGTTTGTGTCTGGTGGGTTGTGATTGATGACCTCAGGTGCATTGAGGAAATCTCACTCCGTACTGACAATTAATCACTCTGACTTATCAAACACTGTGATTTCACAGATTGACCGATTCCGCTTCAGACATGAGAGCTGACTGACCATTGTGTAACTTCTGTATGGTTTCATACTGAAGTATGAACTCACAATATAACAAATTATAAAATGAAAATAATGCACCTTAACTGATCATTTGTATCATAAAATAATGTTTTTGTCTCTGATTGAATGAACCGCAGAGTATGTTTTATGCTTAATGTAACAGCAGCAATAGTAGTAGTACTAGTAATAGTAATAATACAATGATTAGTATTAGTATTATTATTAGTAGTAGTAGTACCACTACCATCAAAAAAGTCCTATTTCATTTACCTGCATTGACTTTTCTTGTTGTATCAAAATATAATAAGACGTCAAATAAAATTTGAATTCCTCTAAGATCATATGTTGTTTTAAAATACACTGAGCACTTCATTTTTCATTTTTCATTAAATAAATCCCCTTAATATATATATGTGTGTGTATATATATATATATATATATATATATATATATATGTATATATATATAATAAAAAATACAGGATTGCATGGCCTCTCATGGCTTATTGGTTTATTTCAATATCATTTCTACCAGCAAGCAAGAAGCCAGTGTCATAAACAGCCGGTAACAGAATGACTTCAGTGCTCTGTGTGGGTGGCTGTCACCTCAGAGACTCCAAAGTGCAGCTGACTCATCTTTCAGGCAACTTGGCGCTGCTAAAGTCATGTTTACCTTCAGCAATCTCACAACCATTGTTGAGAGTCGCCTAACAGCATTGGTTCAGAGTTTCTGAGTAAGGGCAACTGCCTGACTGCCAAAATAATAAGAAAAAATAAATAAATAAAATAAAACCCCAGACCCAGACCCTTGAGGCATCATCATTGGATTTGGCAGATCAGTGCTATTAGAAGAAGTCACAGATGATGGTCTTAAGAGCTGGAGGAAGAGCCGTCTGGATATTAGATCTAAAGGCATTAAGATCATGTAACCACGACTGTCAGGACACAAAGGATGAAAGAAATAAATGAGGCATTGATGATAGACGACCTACCTTATGTCAGATTTCATATGTAGCCGTGCTTGAATTAGCAATTTCAGAGTGATTTCCTGATCGTAATGGACTGGAAAAAAACTAAGGTTTATTCACTAATCCACAGACAAATGTCACTAATGATTTCCTGTACACCACTTTGTTTTTTGAAAATTTTAGATATCTTTGATATTTGTTGATTTACTGTTAACACACACACACACAAAATAATATCAAAATAGTATTTTTCTAGCTATGTTCATATTCTGAATTTTTCAAGCTCATATTACACTATAGTGACAATACAGTCTCACGACCAATTCATATATATTTTACAAGGTGGCTAATTACAGGTAGGTTTAAGGGCAGGGTTAAGGTGTAGGCCATTCTTACAAAATCCTACGAATTGGGAACTTATAAAATATGCACAATTTAGCAAAAATTTTGTGAGCTCGTACGAATTTGTACAAATTAGCCACCTCATAAAATATGTACAAACTGCCTTGAGATCTGGCTGATAGTTCATATCAATTTATGTTTTGTATCACACAGATTATCACACATGTGTGTTGCATTATGTTAGTGTGCTGAATATAACCAAATCAGTTAAACAAACTAATGCAGTTATCTGACAATATACAGTCACCTGTATTCAAATGGCTCAGCGTTTATCAGGTGTTAACTATGATACCGCCTCATCCTTTTTCCACTTTGAAATCAAAGGTGTTTCCGATCAATAGATCTACCCTCGACCTTGTTTTCACTTTTCTGTATGTTGGCCTGCGAGCTCAGGAACAAGCCTACTTCTCCAAACAATTGACTGAGTGCTGAATACAGAATAATTTGCAGATGGAAGGCCTGGCCTTCTCCTTTGATGGGGTGAACAATTACAGCATGAGCACTCGCTAAGTATGCTGGCAAAAAACACCGGAGCCGTTTCAAAACAGCGGGTGTCTGGCAAGTTGTGAGATAAATAATTAATTTAATGTGAGATGAACTGCTCAGAAATTGATGGTTAATGAGATCATATTATTACACGTGCTGCTCCTGATATGCAAATGAAGGTAGTCAAATGCTATAGTGATTGTCACAAAACCTGCCAAGAGCATTGATACGCGAAAGTCAAAGAAAAAACAAAGACATCTAATTTAGGACTGTAATTTTAATTATTATTATTACTATATACACACACACACACACATATATGTATTCATATTGCAGTCTAAGAGATATAGTCTTAATCACCATGTTAATCACCAACAGAGTTTATAAAAATAAATTAATACATAATAATAATAACAGTGACCAGGGGGTCCTTTCACACTGACACCACAAACATTTGCTACAGAAGTATGAAAATGTTAATTCCTGGGCTGGCCAAGGCTTTGCAAACATGCAATTATATTCTGCGTTCTTAATGTTCTTGCATGGCATTAGCTGCAACAAACCTCAGTACTCAAGGGGCCAATAGACTCAGTAGATTTCAGTCAGCTTCTTTAGCAAGATTCTCTTCAAAGTGCCATGACAGTAGTTGACCTGAATGAGTAAACTGACCATGAATGAGTCACGACTTGTGGCCTGAGACATGTCAGAATGCAACGACGCATGAAATCACACTCGATCATCAAACCAACTCCCACACAAAGAGCAAAATGCACAGCAACCTTAAAAAAAAAGAAAAAAAGTGTACCTTGTAGGTAAAATATAGCACCTCTTGTGCTGTCTTCCTGTACTTTTAATTAATTACTTGTTCTTATGTTGTTTTCATTTAAAGTGTCTGCTATAGATTTTTAAATAATTCAAAGCAAAAAATGCTTTGCTGTATATAAAAATTATACATCAAGGTTATTTGTTTGATTCCTAGAGAATGCATGAACTATACTTTGAACGCAATGGAATAGCTGTCTGCCAAATGCATACATGTATTGCACATTAATTTTGTTGCTTTTGATTAAAAAAAGAAAAAGAAAAAACAACATGCTGCAATACTAAATGTTAATATTAAAAAGTTTTCTTATGGGTAAAAATAAATAAATAAATAGTATGCCATGACCTGATGAAACATAGCTTTACAGCAAAGCAATAAAAGTGTCTGCCATAAACAAAACAAACAAAAAAAATATATATAAAAATTATATATATAAATCCAACATTGCTTTGCTGTTAAGCTATGTTTCATCAGGTCATGAAATCTTCTGGGAATCAAACTTATGGCCAAATGGTACTTTTTGCTAGATTTAATAACTTAATTAAAACTGAATTTAAATTTTTTAGTTAAAGCATTTTGGGGTTTTTTTTGTACTTACAGTATGTTTCAGGTCTACAAGGGCTCTTAAACAACAGTTACAAGCAGTCCACGGAGTGATTTTGGACGGTGTGAATTATAAACCCAACCTGGACCATTTTTGTAGGTCACTCTTTACAACGTTGGTCAAGCTGTTCAAACACTAGCTGATATCAGTGTTGACTGACTGGAGGAAGCCAACACCAGGGAGCTGACATGTGTGAGCACTGGCTTTAGTTCAAACACCTGTGCCCAGATCTGCTCCACAAGGGTGATACAGTTTAAAGTCACCTAAACGGTAGCATCTGAGTACATAGTGACTTCTAACTTTGGCAGCAGTAGATCCAATGGGAAAGTTATAAATGATGGCTGAGATCTGTCTTTGTTAAATGATGTAGATCATATATCCATCCTTTCATTTTATGTGTATCTTAAGTGCCTGAATGCTTTTTAGGGCCACTGTTCATTTTTTTTTTTATGCATTGCCATGAAAGGCATGAAGGTCAAACAGCAGAGGGATAAAACCACATGTTTGGTGTTGCACCTCAAAGAAACCGTATCTTTAGACTCAGTAAATAGTATGAAATTGCTATATCAAATTGCCTACTCCAGGGGCCTGCCTATAAGTGTACTGAACGTTGCTTTGGATAAATGCATCTGCCTTGTGCATTTGCCAGTTCAAATGTGTCTGGCCATTCGTGGCTGACCTCGATTGATACCAAACAAGTGTGGGGCTTTTTAAAGTCTTGCAACATCTAGACCTATTTGCCGTCGGCTTGCATTGTATTCTCAGCCTCAAGCAAGGTGCCTACAGTCAGTTCACTGACGTCTTAGGCAAACTGCACACAAGAGCTGAACTTTGTGCGATCTGATAGCAGTTCACAACTGTTTACAACTGCAATGGTGACACAGCTTTGAGATCAGGATGCACCGTTTCCATTCAGAAAAGTAAAACTTTGTTAGGAAGAAGGTATCACTGCATTTGCACAATTTTACTAATGTATGGCAATCTTTGACAGATACAGTATTCTGAGTAGATTCGAGTTGACTAGACATCCTCCATCCTCCATTGTGAAATTATATATTTTTTGGTGAAATAATCATTACTTTGACATGCCCTGACCTTTGTGCTTATTTGATCTACTTAGTGCATACATATACAGGTCCTTTTCAAAAAATTAGCATATTGTGATAAAGTTATTTTCTGTAATGTACTGATAAACATTAGACTTTCACATATTTTAGATTCATTACAAGTAGTCTGAAGTAGTTCA
>JAUMHE010000042.1:16204078-16216475 GCA_032359235.1 Enteromius mattozi
TCTCCAGTTCTTCAGTCGAGTTTATATAAACAATTTCTTCAGAGTACAACTTTTAAATAATAAATTATTAAAAAAAAAAGTTTAAATAATACAAATAAAAGGTGTCACAAGATACACACACTTACAATAGTTATAACAATAAATTAGGCATAACTACACACAACCGACCCTAAACCAAACCATCGTCCTAACCCTAACCATACACTAAATGCATGTAGTCAAATAATATCACTGAGTATCACACTGTAACAAGGACACCATAATCAAACGTCTTTCTTTATAGAATATAAAAAATGACATGGACACTTCCTTGGCACAAGATTCAGCTGGAAATTGTTAGTATTAAAGACTTTGAGGACTGTAAAAAGTATTGAGCCATTCATGCACAAACACAATTTGTCAGAGATGTTAAAAGAGGTCATGCAGGTTAGAAGTAGCAAGCGTATTTGATTTGTTTATAATTGGGGTAGTGTATACATAAACCGAACAGCAGCATATTCATATTTATGTATTTGGGCATTGGACTGTTTTTTTGGATCCATATCTAAAGCCCTTATTTAAATGCAGAGCTTTGTAATACTTTTCGGTTTATGCCAATCCACTGAAAGGTTAGTGCCAGCCGCATTGCACAGGGAATTTCTTAAAGGCAGACAAATGCTAATTCATGTTAATTTCTTGCAAAGTTACATTCATACAGCACCCAGTGATTATTCCCTGAGGTCAACGTGAAACAGACCATTGTTATCCTCCAGACTTTCTTAGGCGATTTCAATAAACAGGAAAAGCATTTCCATCAGTAGACGGCTTATGAGCTACATTCATAACATTCTACAGCTCTGCGTATGCATGAAGCCCTTGTACGCATGGATTTGATAATAAAGATTTGAATTCTGTTTGTTTTTCTGTCAGCTCCCTAGTTTCATTTAACTTTTATTTTTAATGCATTTTATTATTATTATTGTTATTATTATTATTGTTTTCCTAGTTTGATTGCATTTTAATTTTTATTTTATTATATTTCAGTTTTATTCATTTAATTTTCATGTAATTTCTGTGTGTTTTTTTTTTTTTTAATAAATATAATTTCATTGATGAACAACTTATTTATTGCTCATTCTATAAAATGAATAACCCATAGATTTGCTATATTTTAGAAGCATAACTAGAAAAAATACATAAAAAAATCAATCAATAAATTATTTATTTAGTTATTGTTCAGATGTAAAGTTTGTATAGCTTTTTTAAAAAAATCTGGGTGTATTCATGTCTGTGTGTTTGTGTGTGAGAGAGAGTGTGTGTGTGTGTTGTATTACAACGGCTGACCTTCCTCACGCCACGAGCTACATATTGCCGCTGGCAACAAAGGGAAGCTAATTTGTAATCTGCAAACATTGCTTATAATCTCTGGGTCCTTTATGAGCTGTTGCCTAGCAACAGTACGGCACCTTTCTACATTGAGTTATGTGCAGCTTGCAGTAAAATGTGTCAAACAGAAAAGATAAACTCATATTGTGAAATAAATTTTGTGTGTAAACATGAAACAAATTGATATGGATGGTAATAAGAAACAAATCTCTATGAATTCCTAAAACATACAAATTAGCCTCTCTATTATTGATTGTCTGTTTGAAGAAGGTATTTGCATGCGTATCATCACATGCGTCACAGATCGTATCACACCTGGTTGGTTCGTTTCAACCTTGCAGAGGACAGCACTCGACAAAAGGCAAGGGCCTTCCCTCATTTTCAAATGCTAATGTTGCAATCATTCATAATAATGAGCCTCTATTTAAATAAATCACTGTTCAACTATTTTTCACCTTGGAGAACAGAGTGACTTCTTCAAAATGAAATATTTTCAAATATTTTGATAAATGTTTTCACTTCATTTTCATTTTGTACTTTGTAAAACAGCACATAAAGTAGTTTTATAGCAGTGCTTATTTCTATTAATCATACTAATATAGCATTCTGTTAGTTTGTGAAAATGCAAAATACTGTTTGAAATTAACTTAACTTAGGGAATACTGTTGGGTAAACATTCTTAGCTAAGGTTAAAAGTGCTGCACTCTTTCTTTCTGTCATAATGGATATATGATTAAGGGGTTTTAGAGTACCATCAAACAATAACATTAGTCACAAGCGTAATAGGATAAACATATTCATGAGATATGATCATGTCACACATTTACTGAACCATGCAAGTGATTAAGGTATAACAAATTGTTTTTTAGTGGGAAAATAATGTTTACGACCTCATACTTTCTGGAAGGGGCATTATTTACAGGCTGAAGCGTATGAAATGTCACACAATGCATACTAATTATTGTTTTAATGATACAAGATTAGGAGTCGATGCTTTTGGAGACAACTAGAGTAGATCACTAACTAGATCAGACACTTGACAATGGCGGAGTTTTGCTTTTTTTTAAGTGCTTTTATTGAATTGTCAGCATGCACAGAAATGTAGAATACAGTCCAGAGAAATGTTTCTTTTACCGAAATTGACAATTTATATGTGAGCCTGTTTCTAGCAGCAGAGCCGCAGCTGTTTGTCTTCAGTTGGACCAATGACAGACTCAGCTCTGATATAATTTTGCATCTGCAGAATATGCACATCTTGAATGGAAATTTCATCCTTTTGTTCATCTGTTTGTTTTCTATTCGTTCTGTCGTACGCATTATAGTCAAAATTGCAGGGCAGTGGTTATTGTGGTGTTGCTTGACTCTGCATGATTCATTTTGGGCAATGCAATTAGCTTGTAACCCTATCTAAGCTTAGTAGTTCATTTTAGAAAGGAAAAGTCGGTTCCTATTTGATAAATTACATGCATTACACATTAAAAATATGCATAAGTGTTACACATTCCAAGCGTTACACATGTGTTACACATATTGCAATATATGTATAATAACATTTAATTATGCATAATTACATGCAAGTAACCCTTAACCAAAACCTAATCCTAACCCTAACCATAGAGTATGTACCTTAATTAATATTTCTCAATACTTAAATATATAACTACACTCTCTAACAAGGACAAAATAAAGTGTACCCCAAGTTTTATACTTATTATAATTGTTACATGTATTACATGTGTTTACAAGGTTTACAGGTAATAAACATGTTGGTTACACTTTATTTTAAGGTGTCATTGTTGCAGTCTAATTATACATTTAATTACTGAGTAATATTAATTAAATACAGGTACTTAGTGATGTTGCCAAACTAATTTCGGGAGGAAGCGCGAACGATTAATCAGACACAGCCGGCGCCGTGTTACCCTCCTCCGCCCCTTCTCCGCCTCGTTTGCACTATCCTTACGGGGGTACGCGGGGTCCGAGCCGGACGCTGAGCTCTACCCTCACTAGGGTTCATACTTCCAGGGCTCGGAGTCCGCCAGGCTCCCGGCTCGCCCCCAGGACAGCACGCCAAACACGCTATTATTATTACCGCAATTATAAGGAAGCGCGAACTACTGAACTGTACTCTCTGGTTAGGGTTAGGATTAGGGTTTGCCTTAGGGTTACTTGCATGTAATTATGCATAATTTGTATTTTAATACTATGTACATGTAATGTGTAACAAGGACATGTTTAAATAGAGTGCTACCCAAATGTTACACTTATTATGTATTAAAAGTATTATATTATACATGTTTATAAGTGTTACAAGTAGTCTATTTTTTTTCTCAAACTTTTGTGAATAAACCTTATGAATAGTTATATATTTGACCCTTAACATCATAATTGACTTTTTAAGTGTAGCTATGATTTTCAAGGTTTGAGATGAGGTCTTATTTGTTAAGACAACCACCTAGCAACGACTCAGAACACCCTAGCAACTGCATACAGTACCGATATGTTAAGAAGTGCTAACTGCATACAGTAACACTCTAGTGCTGAATTAGCTCAGGCATCACTGTCACTTTATGAGCAGCTGTCTTGGATTCCTCTCAAGGTTGCGGCGGTCACTGTATTTAGTTACCATATAGATATCATATTAGACACCATATCTTGTATCTCATCAATACAAAAGTCTACAGACTGGCCAGAGGCAGAACAAGACTCAAGTCATGTGGTTGCCTGTTTTGACTGTGACCTCTGACACTTAATACAACTCATCTTGACATTTCAAGGGGCCATTAATAAACTATGTAGTGTTTCTTTTTAATTAGCAATGTTTTGTTTTTGTTTTGTTTTGCAACTTCATGTGTCTCTGCTACTCTTTATTGAGATATATCTCAAGGATCAGGATGGGGGCCGATCAAGAAATGTTAAAACTGATCGGTATCTCTCCTGAGCCCGATCCTTAATTTGTGCAGCAGGAGGTGGTATGTGGCATTTCCGTTTCAATGAAAAGAAGACGCTCTAATGTGAATATGTGATGCACAAGAAAAAGACTGAGGTCTGTTTTTGCACACTTTACACATTTGAGATTTCGGGTTCAGTATATTTCACACTTTGGTAGGGATCACTCATTCATTTATTGTTTACTTTTATCTGCTGTCTGAGATGCTGTGTTATAACATGTTGCTATGGGTTGTCTTGATTCAGACAGACTGATGTTCTGACACCCCAAGCTTCATGCTTTCTAACCTTATCTTAAAGGGTTAGTTCACCCAAAAATAAAAATTAGTCTTTTACTCACCTTCAAAGCATCCTAGGTGAAAGTAACTTTCATTTTTCAGACAAATCCATTCAGAATTATATTAAAACTTATCCGTGCCCCTCCAAGCCTTTCCATGGGGATAAGCAAGTGTTCTGAAAATGGTAAATGAAGTTTGCACATCCATAATAAAACGTCCCCTAAACTGCTCCAGGGGGTAAATAAAGGCCACCTGTAGCAAATCCATGCATTTTTTTTTTAAGATAAATATCAATATTTCAAACTGAACAAACTTTTTTTTTTTCTCACTTCCGCTGACTGTGGCTTGCAGAAGCAATCTTGTCGGATGACATAAGAAGTATTGCATTGTTTGATTAGTGACAAGCGTGGAGACAGTACAAAATTAAATACCAATCATTAATTAGAAGCAAACCGAGGATTTTTAAAGGAAAATCTCGAAGGATTTTGATATAAGCTAAGAAGAGTCTGGTTTTCCTTTGCTCCTACATTTCCCATGTCGTCCTTACCACAGTCAGCATGAGAAAATAGTGTTTATTAAAATATGGATATTTATCTTTCAAAAACGTATGGATCTGCTACAGGAGGCCTTTATTCACCCCTCGCAGCCATGTGAGGGACATGGATTTTATTATGGATGTGCATACTTTATTTAACATCTTCTGAAGTGTATACAGCAAACATTTGTTTATCACCGTGGAAAGGCTTGGAGGGGCCAGGACAAAATTTAATATAACTCTGATTGGATTCATCTAAAAAAAAGAAGAAGGTCACATACACCATGCTTCAAAGGTGAGTAAAACACAAGCTGATTTTCCTTTTTGTGTGAACTAACCATTTAATGTTATGTTAAAATTACTGTGCTTACTATACATTTAAAACACAAGTTTATATCAGTAGTCCCAAGGTTACTCTCTCTCTCTCTCTCTCTCTCTCATATATATATATATATATATATATATATATATATTTGAGAGTAATAGTTTAATGACCCCTAGAGATACTACCACTTTTTTACAATTCTCAGCAATTTTCCACAACATCGCTATTGCTTTTACTCCCCATTGTGAGCTCAAAGGAATCACATGATGTGCCTTTCGCATGTATTCTTCATTGTATTTTTTATTTATTTATGACTGCCTTGTAATAGCAGAGTCCACTTTTGTGTCACGTACAGCCTTCAGCGTGTTTTTCCTCGCTCTAATGAGAGGCCAACGCAGGCCTCCAGCTTCTTCCGTAGCACCTTGTTTTTTCCTCGTGGCGTAACAAAACTTAGCCCATTGTCTCACACAAGATCCTTTGGGTTGTAACCCACTAAGATCTGACCGGCCCTCTGCCTGCTTGATTCCAGTATTCCCCGGATGAAGACATTTTTGTGTTGGTGAGGATAACAAGGCGCCTGAGCCTTGGGTGAAACCGGGGCTCTGTCTCAAAGCTAGGCAGCCTAACGAGTCATTAGGAGACAGTGCATCAGAAGGCAATCGCAACCCTATGTGTAACATTTAGGTCAGCACTCCAGCTATAAAATCTGCACTGCAACAATGCATTTAAAAAGAGCATTTTAAAGCCTGTAGGGTGTTTTCTGTGTTCACCTCGTTTTGCTTCTTGTTTTCTTTCTCTTTTTTTCCCCTTTTGTCTTTTATCTGCAGTGCTTGGGAAATAGACATGTGGTGTGATTTGTCTTGGAAATAGAAGGAACATGTGCAGTGTGGTATTGTAAGAGAAGAAGGAGAGAAAGTTTTGCTTTATTTAATTTTCCACTTTGTCTTCACATTAGTGTTTTGTGCAAATTATTTTTTCATTTCAATGGTTTTCCATGTGTGTGCAACATCATAAAGTGAGGGCATTGTTAATGATAATGAGAAATAGTTTAAGTCATTGAGTTTAAGTTGTGTAATGCTCATAATTATTCTTCTGCCCACATACAGTATGTGAAGTCCATATTTGCTCAGCATTCTGCCTTTAGTTTGACCTCTGTTTTGAAGACAATTCACTTTGATTTTTCTGAGTCAAACTAATGATGTACGTGTGAATGCATACAGGCGGTATATATGTTTGCAGTATTAAATATGAAATCATAGTTGTTTTTCTTAAGACTTAAGATTGAGAGAATGTAAAGAGCGAGGGTGTCCTTGTGGGTGTTAAATGATGAAGACATCTTGTATAAACTAAAAACCAAAGTATTGTACATGCAGAAGAAAATAAGTTGAAGGAAAGAAAAAAAAAATACACTTCTAACATGACTAATAACCAATGCAAAATTGAAAAACAGGATCATTCAAGGTAAAATCAAAGCTATTTCATGTGTCTGTTTGAATGCTTGCCATTAAAAAGCTGGAACCTCACTAACCCAAAAACGCATTAAGTTGTCAAAACTGCTTGATTGACATATTTACATTTCATAATTAATGTTGCACTGTACTAACTGGTTGGTTTATTAGTAGATAAAGCCTGTAGTTCTTCAAGCAAAGCTGGCAGAAAAGAGGAATGTTGACTTATGTAGCAGAATTCTCATGGTCATTGTCACACACAGTAAACACCGGAAGCAGAGGATCTTGTGAATCAAACACAGTTTATTGATAACAGAGGAGATCGACAGTTGAGGTTCAAAGCAGGTAAGTATCACAGTTAAGTAGCCTGATGAGCATATGGTGAATGGGCATTTGTGATAGAGGCAGTCCACAAGACACAACAGGTAAGTATTGGGTATAGTAAGGATACTCAGTCTCTTTGCAGTACGAGAGGCTTTCGGGCAGACAGGTAGGTAGAGGTGCTTCAGAGCATACCGACCTTGAGCTCAGCTGTTGACTGTTTGGCAGAGCTGCCTCTAAATGGTGACTGGCAACAGGTGACAGTAATCAGGTGATTGTGAGTGATTCTGGAACAGTGGATTGTGACTGAGGGTGTTCGGTGGTGACTGATCTGGGTTCAGGGGTTGATGATGGCGTGATAGTTATGGACAACCAAATTATTTTTATTTATTTATTTATTTTTACAAACTTGATCAAACCACATAAACAATTTCAAATATGCTTTTTATTTTGTTATTTAAGATGCAATATGACTGTAACACCACACATAAAGCACAGCACTGTTTATATGTATAAATTCAGTAATTTTCTCTCACATATTGGAAGTTTAAGAGGTGAGCGTTCATTAAGAACATCTTAAGAGCTTTAGTCCACCTCAAGTACAACTCATGAGTGATTTTAAGCTTTGTTTATTCTTTATGCCGTCCATTAGCTCAAGGTTAGCATTGTGTGTCATTGTCTGAATAGCCGCTAATTACGGTTAGCATCTCACATTGTGAGGTCACTGATGTTAATGGAAAGTGCAGCCATGTGAAATTGTTATTAACCCATGAAATTAGATAATCTGCCTGGATTTATGATCATCAGCAGTTATGTCTCTCTCATGTTGTATTGCTTTCAGTGTAAATGTCATAAGTACATGCACAAATTGCACACATTGTCATTATGCACAAGTACATATAAATGATTTTTCTTCAGCTATGGCCTCAACGGTGCATTTTTTCAGACAATAATAATTTGTAAAAAAAAAAAAAAATATATATATATATATATATATATATATATATTTACCATATCCTAATGTTTTCATTCTCTTTTCTCCTACCTTCAACTGCATCTTTAATTACGCGTCATTTAAATGTTTTTTTTTGTAGTGGAAAAAAGTTTCTCGGTGGAGAAAATTAACTTTTAAGATGTTTAGCAAACATCTTTCTAATTATGTGTGAAAATGGTGATGGTGATTTTGGCACCTTTGGCCATAGACTTTGACATAGCAAAACATTTTTTTTAATTGAATGAAAGTTTTACCGTTCCTTCACAGTGCAGTTTTTTTTTTTTCTTCTATGATGTTAGCAGGTCAGATCCACCGTAAAACATTTTGCTTTCTCCTCCTACTCATTATCCTTTCCCTTCTTCTGCCTTGAAGGCATTTAGAAGTTTCATGATCAATTCCCACGAAGCCTTGTGCTGTGTGTCTCCGGCGGGCTTCACTCCCCTCAATCATTTGTGATGCTCTGCTCCGCCCTGACGACTGAAGGTCAAAATAAACTGGATCGTTTAAAGCTGCCTGGGGATGTACACTACACTATATTGAGTTCCTTTCTCGTGCTGTGACGGCGAATAATGGAATCTACTCCAGCGCTCTATTTACTGGACTTTCCTGTGCAGTTAACCCTGTCGTAGAAGAGTTACACGTGATGATCACATCAGTGTATCACAGCTGACTCTCGCTGACATGCTTTGACAAAACAGTCATGACGTTAACATGACGGGTTATTTGCTCGGATGATTTCTCTGGGAGTGCATCATGTCTCATATAGAAACGGTACTGTTGTGTCAAAGCCTTGGAACGCCTTTAATAAGTGTACATAAATGTAAAATGTTAACGTTAAAAAACAACCTTAGACCCCATTAACTTTCACCATGACTGATTTTGTTACTGCCCTTTTTGTATTGATATATTTATTAACTTTAAACTAAATGTAATTGTAAATATAATTTCAAATTTATTAATTAATTTTAATTATTTATTTATCTTAATGTTTCAAAAAAGGCTGATGACTAGATTATATTAGAATATAATATATTTTGATATTAATAAAATGGATAAACAAATAAAATGTGACAGCAAAATAAGTCATTTAAAAAAATACATGTATTGATATAAATGTAATATTACATTATTAATAAATAAATAAAACAAGATTTTTAGCTTGTCACAAGCATGTGAACCTCTTAACTGTCCTTACTAAAAAGATAAATAAATACATTTCTCATGAATTTCATAGTCAATATCAAGAATATTTCCTTTTTTCTTAAGAGGCAGTATTTGTTTGTTTTAAACAGACTAATAAGGCGCAAAATGAACTGTATAATAATAACTGCACTGTAAAATTGACCTTCCTATACTGTTTATTTCTAGAGGCACGACTCTTCCCAGCATGTGCTATGGTATTAATAAATCACAGGAAATACTGCTTTGCTGTGAACTACTGTACTATTTACTGTGTTATTTATACCGGTGGTGTTGGGTTTTTGCCTCTTGGCAAGCTGAAACTTTTACTTTAGTGCATTTGAAGAACACCTCCAATAATCCTATAGCATTACCGCTAAATATTGCACCCAGCTGATGTTTCTATATGAGAGTGTGTTGTGATTTTACAGGATGAAATCTGATTATTTCAGTTGACCAGACAAAATTATACGACATATGGGTGAGGGACTGCAGACAGACCTCTTGTCTTAGTTTCACATGGGTCCTTAGAGATCCTTCATGGCAAAAGATCTGTGAAAAACACGCATGGGAAAATCATTTGTTTGCTTAGATGTTTGCCTTTTTTGATGACTAATTCACTGCCATGGGCACACAATATGCAATAAAAATGACACCCTTTGATCATAATAAACATGTCAAACGTTGGCCATTTTTGAAGGATCTGTAAGGCTAAATTGCGTTATAGCATTGTTTTGTATTTGCTAGATGTTTTTGTGTAGATGCCTTGTTTATTCTAACAGCGGTTTTATCACTGCAGGTCTCAGACCGGCTGTGTTGTTAATCGATCTGGCCTTATCTTTTGGAAATCTAGGATGTATTGCTGTTTAAAATAAGATGTTAGTCTAACTTCACCACAAATCAGTTGTCTAAGTGCTGAAAATGTATTTTGGAGGAGAAAGAGGTTATATGTATATTACAGCATACAGATAACTGAGAAACATTTAACTACATTTAATAATATTTGCATTTATGCATTTGATAGATACCATTAGATTACAGTGTGATTATGTAGTAGATTATGTAGATACACAGAGTACTATTTAAAACCATCACATCTGCAGTCACAAATAGGATATTTTGGAAAAGTGGTGCTTGTGCACGTAATATTGGCAATCTTTATCATATAGAAATGGCATGCATTATGTAGTGTGAACATGTTTTGGTTTTATTTTTCTGATGTGAGTTATATAGTCAGTAATATAATATATAATGCAACATTTTCACCAGAAACGTTTTTTTTTTTTTGGGTCGCATTGTTGTTGCAGATGGTTACCCTTTCTTTGTGTCCTTCCAAACACCTTGGGCTGGAGTCTAATCTAACTCTAAATGGTGCCCTGCTCTTTCAGTTCTTTTGGTGTCAACACTCTTTCCGGTTCTTTGCTAGGATGCACTTGTCACAGTCGCAGCCCAGTCCTTGCCTCTGGTGCAAGTCATGGTTTTGTTTGGCCAAGCGAGCCAGCTAAAAAAAGGCTTCCCTGCATCACTTGAAGAGTGTCCCGAGCCATTAGAGTCCTCCACATCTGCGTCTTAGAGACTAAAGTGTCAAGGATAAGATGGGATGAAATGAATGACTTTAATCTGAGCGATGACACCAGTTATTGAAGCAGGTTAGACTTGGAGAAATTGGAATGATAGCAGTCAGATACTTGAAGCCCCCCAGGATTGGTGTCAAGATGCTCTGAGCTGATCTCATGTCTGGTTCACTGCATCCTTCTGTGCTTAACTGTCTTAACAGACAGCTAATTATCACACTGCATTAAAGAGGTTGCCAGCTTGCTCTTTTCTGACTTTTTTTTTAACTCAGTTTTTTAATTTTTTGTTTTTCATATTTGGTTTGTATGACTGCTGGGACTTTTACATAACCTAGGCTCATTGGAAATATGTGCCTCTTCATACATTTCTGCAAAGCTGAAAAAAACAAAAAATGTACCTATACATACGAATTGCTGCAGTTTCCAGTTGAAATGAACACTAGAGGCAGTAAAACTCCCACAACTTTTATTCCTTTTCACACAAAAGTATGATTTACAGGTACATTTTTTGATTAATAAAGGCTAATTTTCACACAATTAGTTGAAAAATGTTATGACTTCAAAACTTTTTTATCATCTTACCCAATTTGAAAACTGATACATATACAGCTTCATATGTAAGAGTTTTTAAGTTCAGTCGGTTTACTCAGTAGCTCATTTGATATGGCGTTGCACTTAGGTGGTTTGAATCCTGTGTAAAACAGTTTGATAAAACAGCTTAAAATCAGTGTCAGGAAGTTAAGATAGCATGACTGCATCAGCAAATACGTTTTTAAATTCCTTTTTTTAAATTACTCTATCACGTTTTTTCCAACGTGATAGAGCATTAATCTATAGCGACACTCACTGGATATTTGAATTCTGAACGGCCACAAAACATACCTCAAGCAGCATTATAAAAACACTACAAAACGTACCTGTAGCAACCTAATACAAATGTGTCATGGTTGCGTATTAAATGTGTGTTTTAGCGCCACTCTCTGGAGATTTCACTTTGAAACTGTGACAAAACGTGCAGTAGGGTACATAATTACGGGGTTGCAGAAATGTATGTAGAGGCACGTTATTTCCAATGGGCCTGGGTTGCTTTTACACCTCATACTAACCAGGCACAACAGATTTTATTACTAAAACACAATTGCAAATGTGATTTTTACAACAATTCAGTGAACGGTTTTAAATGGTAATCTCATAGCATTACTCATGCAATTGTAATGCCAGTGTAACTACTAAAAAGAAAAAGAAAAAAATAATAATAATTTTAGAACACATTGAATTTTAGGAGCAAAGCAAGACACTTAAGTAGGTTTTCATAAAATAAAATCTAGATACAGGTCCTTTTCAAAAAAATTGCATATTGTGATAAAGTTCATTATTTTCTGTAATGTACTGATAAACATTATACTTTCATATATTTTAGATTCATTAC
>JAUMHE010000042.1:16221061-16246325 GCA_032359235.1 Enteromius mattozi
TTAATTTACTGCTGTGATCAAAGCTGAATTTTCAGTATCATTACTGTAGTCTTCAGTGTCACATAATCCTTCAGAAATCATTATAATATGCTGATTTACTTAAGAAACATTTCTGATTATTATCAATGTAGGAATACAATTTAAAAAAGTTAAATTCAAGATTTATGTTGAAAGAGTTAAAAAGAACAGAATAAAAAAAAGTAAATGTTTTGTTTAAGGCATCATATAATGAGATTTTAAGCAAAGGAACTTTTTCCAGGTTCAAATATTATGCATTATGACATTTTTGAGTCTGAACATTAATGGTGTTGACATTGATGACCGCTTCAATTTCAGTCTATTGCATCATTGGCTTCATTTTTTGGAATATATTTCTGTAGGACTAATTTGCATTGTTCTGACTGCTTTTCTTTTTCAGCAGCATAACAGCCTAGCCATTTCCAAACAGTGAAGCTAAGCCACGTTTAGCAACAGTTAGCACACAATAAATTATCCAACGTAAAGATTTATGTCATATTCTATTCTGCAAGATTTCTGTGATTATTTCCCAGAAAGGTTTGCCTAGCATATGTAGTGTTGGGAAATATGATTTCTAACTGAATTGGTTTAATTTATGTAAATTGAAGCCTTTAAGATGTTGTTTGTTGCACTTTGTTGAAATTGAACTTTCTTCTTTTGCATTCCACCTGAAAGTAAATAAATGCTTATATAAATTAAGATTCTTGTAACGTTTATGCGAATGGTTCCTTTAACCACTGTGCCATCAGCCTTTATGTGAGAGAAAACAGTGACTTATATTCTGAAGTATTATCAGAGTACAGTGGAGTGAATGAGAGTGGACGCAATGAATCATGCGTCAGCACACAGACGTGATGAAGTACGGCAGAGAAGCGACGTCAGTGATAAAGCTGCGCGCTCAGTTTGAACACATTTGTCCAGACAGCTGAGAAATAGAAATGCACAACAGACTGGTAAATGGCGCGCCACAAAACACAGAAACATCAACAGCACGTCATCTGTGGTTTGATCATCCTTGCGCATGTAGTGTCAGGTGCATTCATTCTTGATACAATCTGCTTCAAAACACATATATTGGAATTATTACTGCTGTCAGACGTGTTGGGAAATTGATGTGTATGTTGATGTTCATAAGATAGGAGTGCTGTCAAGTCTGCTTGTGTAGATAGCTGGATCTTCTCAGGATATATATGACAGTCTGCCAGACCTGTGCTCTATATTTACTTGTTAGACTGTATATACATATTATTGGAAGATACTTAGCGAGGCATTCACTTGCATTGCTTTATGGTGGATTTACTGTGGATAACATCTTAAGAAACAAGTTCCCTAAGCAGAAAGTGAAAATGTATGCATAGCAATTATTATTATTATTGTAACACTTGAAGCATTTAGATAGATCTTCGTAATCTACAGCACAATATATCTTTTCCTAAATAATTGTAACCAAAGTTCAAATGCATTATAAAATTAGCAGAAATTAGCTTGAAATTGGTTAATTTTTAATGCATTATTTGTGGCAATGAATAGATAAGTATTATGTATTATTAGGTTATTATAATATATTATAATCACGTATTACATATTATCTGCTTTGTGTCGTGCCTAACAACGGCCTTCAGTCACGATTTATTCACGATACAGCACAGCCTTATTGCTAATATTACATATATATATATATATGTTTGTGTGATTTACAACTTTATTAAGATCCTGGCCCACGTCTGCAGTATACAATATTCCTGCTGTTGTACAGTAAGTCCAATTAGCAAACAAGCTTTGTAAAATGGTTTCATTGGGTTGTTTACACCACAGCAAAATCCAAGATGCTGAAACTGAACGTCGTTTATTGAATGCTGTTTTGATTGACTTTATCAATACTGCCAAATACAACAAGGCAAAACCTTTTGGAGATGATATTCTGCTTGTCTTCTCATTAAATTAATTCTCTAGACATTTGTCATATATTGCAGATGGGTAGAGAGAGAAAAAAAAAACAATCAATTATCTTTTTTTCTTTTTATTAAAAGGAAGCCAGACTGGGTTTTCTTCTTCTTCTTCTTTTTTCCGCAAGCTTGGGGGCGGAGAATGTATTCTAGAAACACACCGCATGCAATTCCCAGAGACACACAAAGAGAGGAAAATAGCATCTATTACAACTTCCCTGGAAACCTTTGGGATAAGTAATGTTATTTATTTATTTGTTTATTGTTTGTTTTCTATACTAGAAATCATTCAGAGGCTTCTACAGATTGTTGGATGTTTCCAAATATAGCGAACATACCAAAACAAATGTTATCAAATGGGTTTTAACTCAAAAAAAAAACAATGCAAAAGTTTGCCTCGCGATTCTCATTTTAGTGAAGCACATTCAAATACAGAATTAAAAATGTCCATCATTTTTCAGATCATTTCCATATTTTGTCTCAAAGGAAAATGTAATTTGGTGAATTTGAAGAGATTTAGCCTTTTGTCTGTCGTTTCATCTCAGAAGACAGATCTAACGTTTTTAGCATTGGGTCATGGGTGTATGCAAGTATATCCAAACCGATCAGTTTGTTTAAACTATTACACTGAATTTAATTTGATGTGCTGGCATTTTCCACAAATGAACATCTGTCAGAATAGCATCTTGAAAAAAAAAAAAAAAAAAAAACCTCTTACTGAGCCATAAATATCAGCAGAATAATCATTGATTGAAGGCGCTGATTGCCGAGCTCTTGAGTTCGCATCGTAGCAAATCCATTCAGATATATCCAGTTATGTTCATAAATACAGTCCGTTCTTTGACCGCATGGCAGATGTAAGTGGCACAGGTAAAGGTTTACACATTTTAGTTGATTATATATGGGAAGGTCACATGTGGTGGCCCATGTGGTCGGTTTGGTTTAATTCACAAAGTTGGGTCGAATTCAGCAAAGATTAGCTTCAAACGTTCTCAATGCCAAAGCTCTGTAAGCAAATTAGCTCAGACAAAGAATCAAATCAGAATCATTAAAGATTCTGTAGGGAAATACGATTTACTGAACGAGCCATATAACATCAACTCTGCACTGGATATTAAAATCCAGATTATAGTGTAAATACTATTAATAAGCACAGTAACAAGATCGGCAGTTTAAGACATTAACTTGTAAGCACAAAACACAAGATACTTCCCTTTTCAATTATAAATATGGCTTTATTGGATAAACCTAAGACACATAAACTAAACTAGTCTGAATCTGGAGGTTTGTACTTGCCTTGTGCTACAGGATTTCTTCTGTGGTCCTCGCTGCAGAAAGGGGTTTCCCGAGGTTGCTGATTGGCTGGAAGTCAGTTGTCGTGGAAGTCTTGGGAAGGCTGATGATTGGGCGGTGGCTGAAGAAGAAGCGATCCGTTTGAAGTTTGATGCGGTGCATGAGACACGGCAGGCAAAACTTAACTCACACAAACTCTCACGGACAGAAAAGAAAGTAAGGAAATAAAGTAACGAGACTGGATGGGTTTTCTTCTCATCCTGGCTAGGCAGCAGCAGGCGTGCAGGCTGGAGCCGCTGGAACAGCTATTAAAGAATGCAAAACGGGATGAAAATCATGACTAAAAGCCAGTTGAAACTTGACTAACAGCTGAGGCTAAGAGCATAATTTGAAGCTTTTAAACTCTCCTTTGGACACATCCCAAAATCATGTTTTAACCATTAGATATCATTCTAGCTCCGGGTGTGGCGAGATTTCTCCTCCCAAATCATGAATCCAAAATGATATCTTATCAGTCACATGGTCCGAATTTTCCTGCTCTTGCAGAATATAATTTTGGACACGATTTCTATAACATGAATATGATACATTTGACTAAGAATTTGTGGGAAGAAACATTTCAAGCAAGAAGATTGAAGTAAAACCATACTAAACACAGATATTAAACTATAAGCCATTCAATAGTTATTCAAAATACATATACAATGAGTGATTAACACATGATAGTTCAAGGTGTGGGTTGCATTTAATATATGCATATCAGTGTTTTAAGTCCGGTTTAGTGTATTTTAAGCCTGAATAGGCATGAAAAAGCAGTTTTGGGCGAGTTCTGTGAACGTGAGGGCAGTTTTTGTGAAGGGTATCATGGGCCGATTTATGACTTCCTGTTGTCTTGAGGACTCTTTGTAGAATTCAGCTATTCAACATGTTTCAATGTTTCAATCAAATCTTAAGTGTCTGATTCACTCTGATGCACCACAGCTCTATGAATGGGTATTCAAGCAAACAGCGAACACCAGTCTATAATCACCTTTTTATCCCCGCCATAACACTATTCAAGCACATGTAAATTTGTTAATTTATGTTGAGCACACGAGGAAGGGAGGATTTGCTCAGATGCCCTTCCGTATCCTCAGCCAAACAAATTAAAACATACTTTACCGACCTCACCACAGCTCCATGCATTCCAATATGCGCAAATCTGCCAATCGATGGCATTTTTTAATTGAATTTAGATGAAGCTCTTTGTATTCTGTTTGATCCGTGTTCCTTTCACCCAGCCCTCCCTCTTCTGCGAGCTGTAATAGTTTCCCATGTTCCAGTTAAATTTGGCCTTTTGTTTCAGACAAATTGGCTGGATTCATTTCGCTAGCAAAACCCGACGCTGGAACCATTAACGCTCCAAAGAACCTGGACTTGGAGTGTCATTAGTCACTGAAGAAATGCTTAATCATTCCTCCCGCTGTTATTGATTTGCCATTAGATGGTGACTATTTAAAGCAGACCTTGTTCAGGAATCTAAGAGTTACCAAACAATGTCTCTTAATCACAAAAGTCAGCTGAACAACCTTGAGGGTCGGTGTCTGAAAGAGTCTGCTTGCCCTTGGGGAAAAACACTTTAGGTGGAGATTTGATTCATTTGGAAAACATAATGGTGTTTGCTTCCTTCTTTCAACAAAGTTGGTGCCTTTTGCAAGAGCCAATACACTTTTTTTTTCTTTTTTTAATGATCATCAATTATGTTTTCAGCAGAGTAAAGAATCAAAACTGTTACGTTATTTACTAATGAATTAATGTGTATTTTTTTTGTAATGTATTGATTGAACTTTTATTAAAAGAAGAAAAACAAAAAACTACTTCTATTCATCAAGGATGCATGACAGGGCTGACAACTGATGGTTTGTCTGTTTGTATCCACTGATGCAGGGTTCACACAGGAACTGCTAAATGAAATGACTTTCAAAGACTTTTCAAACACTACTTTTATTTTTTTTTCCAATTTTCAAGGACCAAAATGAGAGATCACAAAATCGTTATTATCTTTTAAATTCTAATAAATAAACAAACAATGCATGCAATGGCTGTGTCAGCTTGAAGGAATACTGTGGCAAAGTTACCACTTTCCTTATTCAAAGTGATTTTTATGGAATATATGATTGATTGAAGAGTAAAAGCTTCATCATACACCTGGAAAGTTATGAGCTACAGCAAGCACGTAGAGATGGACAAAATACAGATACTTAATAATTTGTGTCTTTAAGAAATAGTCAAGGACAAAACTTTTTCCTTTTAATCATTTAACATTTGCTGTTTAAATATATTAAACTAGCAACGGTAAGTGGTACCCCTCGGTAGGAATCGCGATTGTGGTTCGCAGCAGTACAAATTGCATTCCCGTTTGCCTACGTTAGAAATGGCGACTGCTTTCCCCTCTGTAGAAATCGCATTTCCCCTTCGGGGGGCCACCCTCCATCGTCGGGCCCTTAGGATGATCCTAACCCCCTTATGGCACCCCTTGTTTTTACCACAAAATCAGTTTTTACTGATATTATGAGGCCACTTTTCATCTCAAGGAATAATATTGTGAGATCTAATATTGTGTGAAATGGCTTTGTATTTATATCAGACTTGCTGTATAGTTTTTTTTTTTTTTTTTTTTTTGCAAGATTAATTTAATTGAAAACAAAAATTAATCCTAATTTCACGTATACTACCTTTTAAACATTCAAGTACTTTTCAAAGCATCTTCTCATATATATGACTGTTTTCATGGGTTTTCCAGGATTTAAATTTGAAAAAGTCAAATTCAAGTACTTCAAGCACTTTAAGCACCTTGTTCGTACCCTGCTGATAAGACCTTACGATGATCTGAAAGTGCAAACTATTTTTGGATAATTTGTCTGATGTAGTTGACATTTCATGTTGTGACAGAAAATGCGTAAGCACAACATTACCGACATGTACACCAAAAAAAAACAAACAAAGAAAAACCCTAGAGCCTGTGACAGTGTTGAACTCATAGCAAGTGAGTCAGAGGTGATTCTAGGTTTTTAGTTTTTGGGGCCTCAATCCCCTCAGATGAATATTTCTTGTCCTTTCGCTCTTTCTTTCTTTTGCATTTGTTTCTTTTTAGCAATTATGTGGGGCATAATTGGTTGCATGTATTCTGTGATTTCTCAAATAATTATTTATAAAAGAGATTTGCTTGCTTGTTTTCCATTGAATAAGTAATATGTCTTTTAAATATGCATATTTATGGTTTATGAGTTTATAATATTTTTTGTGATATTTATATTTTGTGAATAGGCGGGTATATCTACTGTTAAAAATCATTTATTTAATAGACACTTTTTTCACAACAATTTAAAAATGAAAACCGCATTGTTGATTTAGTTTTTTGTCTAAGTAAGACCGTTGTTTTTGTTAATCTGTTCTTTTGACCTTTACATGATTATAAACATTAAATATTTATCTATTTGCATTCATATAACTTCAAAGAAAATCTCATCAAATCATTATTTTAGTTACACTATATTATTTCTTAAATAATTCAAATGAATTAATGTAATGTGTTTAAACAAGCCATCAAACTAGGCAGTTCAAAGATGCGAACAGTGGAGGAGTTCAGTTCAGATCGCCCCACGGGAAGGCAACCAAATTAAAAGTAAAATATGCTAAAATAATTCATGTCCGTTTATTATATCAGAATAACATTTTCATGATATTCTAATTTTAGCTACAGCAGTACAGATAAACTGTAATATTTTGTGTTGTGTTGTAGCTCACAGTGCCAGTATCTTTATTACACACAAGTTCATGCATTTCATCAGAAACTGGATCAGTGAGTGACATAGTCTCAGCCTCAGACGTCACGCCCACGGAACGTTGGCTAAACGTCTGATGCATATGGTATTCTTAACTGGAAAGAGGAAGACATGGGAAAACAAAACTAAAAACAGACAGACTACATAACACTTATATTTTCTTTAAACGTTAAATTTTTAAACGTGAACTCACTGTTTATTAATTTGTTCATTCATTCATTCTATAATAATGTCATAATTCTGTAACATTGAAAATGGAAAGGTGCACTTGTTGCACTGTACATTAGAACATTCTAGAAACCATCTCTGATTAAACATAAAGTTTAAAGTTAATTTAAAAACAAATAACAAACACAAATTAGAGAACGTGTTTTGTTCCATATCTCAGAAATGAAAACAAGTGATTGAATAGCAATGTCTTCATGCACAAAGTCAAATTGCACGCTCTCCCTAAAGATCAGCACTAGTCTTGTCCTATTCCATGTTGTTTATTCGCAGGACACTGTGTAGCAAACTAGCATTAGGTGAAACAAGTGAAAGCTATCTGGAAGCCAAGTAACATATCAATATCTAGACACAGCCCAGCGGGCCAACATATTGACAGGCAGCTTTTCCAAGCTTCTGGTTAATGGGTTGCCTTTCCACATACAGATTTGAATTGAGGCAGATTTCGTTAAGACAATGAAAGACTTTTAATTTCTATGTTGCCCATGGTGCATGTCAACTGCATGCAGTGCGAATTATTAATTCTAAGTGATGATTATTGTCCAGCAGTCCCTAGCTGATTCAAAGTTGCCACTGTCTAAATGACACCGTTAGAAAATTCTAAATTAATATTTTTCCTTAAGCGCAACTGTGGTTTATGCTTTGTTTTCAGAGTTTGTCTTTTGAAATACCTGGTGCTTGTTGCTTCTGCAAACTCTGTGCAGAAAGGCAACATAGAGTTTCTAAAGCATTGTTTGCAAAGACCACCCAATGTGGCACAATTAAGTTGCTCTGCACTACGATTCAAAATTCTGGGATAATTATGATTCATGATTGCAGGAATCAGTACCTGTATATTAAACTGATTGTTTTAGGATCATGTGACACTGGAGACTGAAGTAATGATGCAAATAATTCAGCTTTGCATCACAGGAATAAATTGCATTTTAAAATACAATTATTTTAAACTGCCAAATTTCCAAATTTTACTGTAGTTTTGATCAAATAAATGTAGCCTTAGTATTTTTAGATTTTATTAGTAACAATAAAGACATGTCAGACATGAATACTAGACATGAAAGGTGTTATGAAAAATAAAAATAAAAAATGTTCAAAGTGAGTATTTGAATCCCCATTATGTACAGTATAAATTCATTAAATTCTGCATTTAATTTACAAGGGCAGATTTAACTTGGAGAAAACCAAAATCTAATATCTGAAATGTCCTTGTACACTTAGCACATTACACAATCACTAACTACATGTACATCAATCAGGACCAGCAGCTTGTTTCTCACCTCAATCATCTTAACAACTAACATTTATTGTATGTTTTGGCTGTTCTGTGCCACTATCCTTGACGTCTGATAGCACAAATGAATGAATATTCATTACGGTGTGTTATTAATCACAACAACGATCTGTCCTTGAACGCTGCGGAGAGATGAGTTATCGGTTCTGTGTGAGGACGACGTAAGAGCATTACTAAATGCCCGTGGTTGAACTGCAATGAAACCCTGTGGCATTTGAATCACCAAAAAAATAAAATAAAATAAAAAATAAACATGTTTGGGACAAACATAAGGACACTAGAGGAAGACGTGTGGTTTCTGAAGGGAATAATGAATGACTGGCTTAATGCGTTTTACTTGAGCAATTAATTGTTCAGAGGCAGAGGCAGCTCATAAAACTTTTTTTTTTTTCCAAGCCCAGTAAATATTGAAGGGTCAGATTTGACAGGTAATTAATTCCATATGCTGTATATACATCCTATTTTTTAATTAAAAATAAATAAATAGAGGATTGAGAGGATTTTTGTAATCATTCTGAAATCAGATTACATTATATTGCATGTTATGTTATATTATATTATATTATATGTTATGTTCAGTGTTTAGTACATTTCTATATTGATTACCGTTTTTTTTTATGCCACATTAACTACTGTGTAAGTCATTTATAGTTTGATTTCCTAATTGGCTAAGCCAGTGGAATGAGTTTGTCTTGGTGTCTGTTCGTTGACCAGTCTTAGTGTTTGGAAAATTATTTTTGCTAATTATTTGGTAACATTTTTTAGTCTGACTTTGTCAGAATATTTGTAAGCTATTTTAGGTTGCTAAGCAACACAGGTCCACCTTCAAACAAGAACTATCCAATCAGAACCTTTAAGTGTCGGTTTCATAAATGCGTTTGTATTTAGTCAAAGTTTGGAATTGTAGTACCATTTTAAAACATCATTTAATTAAATTACAATAAACTATACTGTACTGGTAAAACTTAATTCTTGCTTTATTCTTCAGTATCATCACTTTTTTTTAGTACCACACATTTTGTCTTATTTTACAATTTGTACCCAAGCTGCCAGCTGGCAGTAACCCACACAATAAATTATAAACACTTTCTTGTGAATCGCTTAAATAAAGCAAAGTGTCTGTCAGAATACAGAATAAATGAACATGTAAATGCAAATGTAAAGCAATTTAAGCTACAGAATACGGAGCGTACCCTATAATGCTGACTTCAGGTCCTCCTGGGACATATTACAATGTGATGAAGGGATTTTGGATGGGGAAATAATACACACATTGGGTCATTTTGTATTTATTTATCTGTCTTTTATTCGCAGACAGAAACTGGGAATTGTTTAGCAGTTGAGAAACTGAATATGTAGAATATGCAGAACATGTACATTAGAAAAACTGGTGTTTCGTGTGTGTGTGTGTGTGTGTTCTGGCAGAGAATGATGGGAAATTATGTTATTATTGCTACTCTCCCTGTTCACTGGCATGGAGTTTTAGTTGTTTTGGTTTGTTTGTTTTTTTTCTAGAACAGAACCATACCACCAAATCAAACTGTATGCTAAGTGTCTATAATTTTGATGATAGTGGTCCAGACAGATGTAGTAGCAGTTGTAGTAGTAGTAGTATTCATACTTTTATTTATTTATAACTATTAACTGAAATAAAATGGTATCACTATATGTGTTTATTAACTTCAGATAACTGCATTAGTTAACATGAACTAAGATTCGTTTAAGCTGGTTTAATTTGACATGCTAAAATGACCAACACTAAAGAAGCCAAAACTTAAAAGCTATACAGACACAAAAATCACAAAAAAACTAAACAAAATGCATGCAAAATAAGTCAAAATTCACAATTATTTAAATTTTGACCCAGATCAGTTTGCTTCTGGCATTGTTTTTGAATTGACACACCCCCAACTCAGAGTTCATACTGCTTATTCTGATACAGTGACGTTCACTTGTACACATCATGTAATTACGCTCGTCCCGGCCTGACTTGGAGGCAGAATAAGACCAATGTTAATCACAGCCGCTTTCAATTAAGAGTACAGCTGAACTCAAGAGTCAGAATGAAACGAGGTGCATGTCGTAACTAATTTGACTCTTTGAGTTCATCTGAGAAGATGCCTTGGCATCTTATGAGGCAAGGGTTATCAATGGTGAATGTTACTGCCGCTCTAGTTGAGGTTTATTAGAGATAATGGCAGTGCTGACGATGACTCAAGCTAGCTCAAGCTAATTATTGATACTCTAAAAGATGAAAAGTGACCACAAGGTCACTCTGGAGCATTTCTGGGAAAATACCAAAGAACAGCTAGGGGGAATGTTTTGACGCAGACCAAAGCGTTTGGATATCAGCTCTTTAATACATGCACAAGCTGTCACAGTCTTGATTAGAGCCTTGCAACTCTCAGACTGACGTGAAGGAGCAGAGTTTATGAGGAAAGTGTCTGACTTTGGCGAGAGCTCACTGAGCTCCAGCAGTAACGTCGGCTTATGATTAAGTTTGAATGAGAACGCTCTCAGTAGATGAATGCATCATGCATCTGTATCAGTTAGCTCTGGGCCCAATTAAACACTGCTGAGTCACCCCCAATGTTCTTGCTTTTCTTCTCTTCTTCCAAAATAATGAATAAATAAATATGGCTTGAAACATTTTAACAACAACAACAACAATAGTAATAATAATAATAGTAAATTATTTAACATTTCAACAAATTCAACAATTATTGTTTGAAAATGTAATTAGCTGAATCGATTTACAAATTCTCATTCATTCATTCATTACTATTTAAGTAGAATGACAAGGCAGATTGAGTATGTTACATAAATGTATTTTTTTTTTTAATTATTTAATTTATTTCATATTTCACTCCTACCTAAATTAATGAATTAAAGAAAGAACAAACAAAGTTTATAGAGGAGGTTTTTAAATTCTGGAATGGCTTACAAATTGTCAACATGACTGAGCTGCTTCATTGTTATGTAAATGTTATGTTATATAAAGAATAGATTTGGAGCTTAAACATCCTTATTTGTTGTTCATGATGACAAACACAGTTGATTGACAGATGCTACAAATGTGCTTTGACTCGTGATACTTCAGGCTGTTCTTTTCAATGTTTTCATCAAACATAGCAAACCAGCATCACTCACAACTGCCGAGATGCATTATTTCCATTTCGTTCATTATGGATGTCAGATGAAAAGCTACTGTATTCCACTGCTTTACAGTGAACAAGCTTGACTTCATCTAATCTTTCCTATCAGTGATAACGCTATTTATTTATTTCCTTCTCTCTAGCTAGACCTGGGTCACTGGCAATTTATCCAGTATTGTGGTCTCTCATAATGCTGTAGTTATTTGCGGAAGCCAAACAAAGCAATGTCCAATTATTTGGATTGACTGGAAGAGGCAGCTTCTTGACATGCTCTCACAAGGAAGCATTACTTTTATTCTGCACCATCAAAATGTCAATCTCATTTTGACGGATTCCACTGGTTTTCCTCAAGGGTAAATTTTAATGATAGTGATTTTTGTCATTTACACAGCCTTTTTTCTTTTCTTTTTTTTTTAAAGAAACCTCTAATACGCTCACCGAGACATTTGTTTGATTAAAAAAGAGATAAAAACAGCAATGTTGTTGCAAAATATTGCAGTAAATAATGACACAATTTTTATTTTGGTCAATTGGTGAAGTGCACTAAGTCTTTTGTAAAGTTGTAAATAGCAAACAGGGGTTTGAACTGACATACCGTAACTATTTAGTGAATTTGTAAATCAAGAGATGGAAATAGCACAACACTGTGCACTACATTTGCTCTCAAACAAATCCATCCACAGTCAGCCACTTGTCTCTCTCCTAAAGCTGCTGTTTATGAGATGTTTTCCTTTTAAGAACTTATTTTAGCAGACGAAAGGCAGAGAACCAGTTTAAATTCACTGGCCTCTTCCTGAGTTTCACTTTGAACTGGAGGTTTGCAGTATTTTCTGCTGAAAGACCCTCTTTTCAAAGATAATTGAGTGGCTGGAGCCTCCCGCCGCGTGCTTCCAAATCTGTGATGTGTGTGTGTTTCCCCTGTCAGGGTGATTTCTCTGTGGTTTGATGGGGTCTGTGCTATTCTCTAGCATAAACAGGGGAGCCAGGCTTTTTTTTTTTTTTCCCCTCCAGAATTTGTTTCTCTTCACATCAATTCATTTCAGGGCCCTGGATGGCTGTCGTATTGCAAACACATTCAGATTTCAGTTCAGCCTTGGCAATTTTTCTCTTGGGAAAACATCAGAATTGGAATGGACATGTTTTTTTTATTTTTTCTCCCTCCAAAGCTATACATTCTCATATAAGTGGATGAGGATGTTTTGCACATCCAGGAGCCTTGAATGCAGAATTATATTGTAACATGTCCACCACATGAATGTATATTGTAAAGCGCTAACCACTTGATCTTTTCCGTATTGCCAACATGTAAGTGTAACGGGTTAGAATGAATGCAGCCTGTTTACAGCTGGCAACAGTTAAAATAATAACAGTATTTGTAGTGTTTGAAAAGGAACGAGCATGAAAGCAACTCTCTCTAAATCCAAGTGCACTGTAAATCACTTCTCTTGCTCTTTCCCTCAAGCCTTGGCAAACAAAATAACATTTTATTCGTCCATCCATCAGCTGCCTCCTAAATTGAATTACTGAGGTAAAGCACAGACTGTTAAGAAGTCACTTTGGCTGTTATGTTTTTGCATGACTGGACTTACATAGTAATGACACATTGTCTCAATGTGACACCGTATGAGTCTGTTATAATGTTGTTTTATCTAAATTATACAAGCACTGTGAGGAGTGAAACGTACTCTAAGCAAGCACTCAAGCGCAAACACGAATGCCTGCCCGATGCATTACAAGCAAGCTCATGTTGTGCATGCATAAAGCATGTTATGATATTGCACTGGCAGTCTCATAAAGAAAAATAAAAGTACACAAATGTGTACTTTTAGTGTGAAATCCTTTCAAAAAGTGTTAATATGTACTTTTAAAGTAAAGTGATGTGATGTGATGTGGCCAAGTACAGTATGTTATCTCATACTCAGAATTTGTGCTCTACATTTAGCCTACCCATGTGAGCACACACACACACACACACACACAGTGAGAGTAGTAACCAAAGGCTGGAGCAGTGGGCAGCTGTTTTTTTTTTTTTTGTTTGTTTGTTGTTTTTTGCAAAGGCACCTCAGTTGTGGGTACTGAAGGTGGAAAAGAGCATTGCACACTTACTTCCTCCACCTACAATTCCTCTCAGTACTGAGACTTTGGGTTACGTGTCATTAGGCCAAGACTGCCATCTGTAAAGTGCTAATATGGGCCATTTAGATACCATGTGTACCGAATACTGCAAAGATGTTAAGCTTTTGAGACAGGTGTAACAGTGATTTTTTTTTTCCTCCTCCCAGTTTTAGATTTCTTGTCTGTGCCAACCAGACCAGGTGTGGTGTTATTTAGGTAGCTGCAGAATGTTTATACTTTACAGACTTGCTCACTGAGATTTGTTGCAGGCAGTTAAAAGAGAAGACATGTCCAGGTCAATATTATCATATTCGTAAATGTTTTCATTCATTAGTGTTCATGCATTTTATTTATTTTATTTTTTTTTTTTTTTTTTCATTTGAATTGAGTTTTCATGATTTTATTTATTTTATTGAGCATTATTTATACCTTTGCTTGTGTATTTATCTAGTATTAAAAAAAATGTATGTGTATGAATGTGTGTGAATATGAATTTGCATTATTTAAGCATTGATTCATTCATTTTAATGTGGATTTCTATTGGTTTTCTTGTGAATTTGTTATCCATTTTATTAATACATTAGAGGAATGAACATTTAATTTGTGTGTATAGCCCTGCATTGCAGTAATGAGAATCAAGGAGTAATCTCTTTTAAAATTCATGATTATATGACATTCATTAAACCTTTCCATTATTCTATGATAATTTAGTATTTTGACCACAGTAGTGGAATGTGACCCGGAAACATTCTAGTTTAGTCCAGTTTCACATGATGCGTTTTACTTTCCTTTCTTTTGACACAACATGTTAGATGATGTTGCTGAAGTGCTCATTTTGAGCAGTATATAGCCTTATTTAAGGCATTAGTAATGCTTAAAAGTACTTTTACAATACACCCTCAAATGAACCACACAAGCCCTTTGATTCACCGTCTCTGAGCTTCATATGTATGCTCACCATGTCTGATCCAATATACAATATCTCATAGTCTCGAGGCCATTAAAAGAAGCTGTTTGAATTTCATTTTTAACTTAAAAGACTCCCTTGAGCATCAAAATAGTCATTTATCGTGACCTGCCAGGGCTTATGGGCTGAAATATCTAAAAAGGCAGAGAGATCCTCTTTTTTTTATTTCTCTCCTCTCTGAATATTTGCCAAACTGATTTTTTGTGCATTATACACTAGCAGCTCACCAAGCTATAGTTTTCACGCATTGCATTTTGCCTTGTTGCACAAATCTAAATTCAGTAGCATGTAGTAAATGAATAAAATATCCCCCAATTACTGATTTTTAAAATGTATAATTATCATGTTGAGTACGACTGCCATTGGTGGGGGGGGGAAACAAAAAAAAACACTGTGCTCTCTTCATTTTTCCGCTGATAGCATCGGGACACCATATCCTGTGTGATTGATTGCCTAGCCGTGGACACATGACTGGCCAAAGATTTATGCATTAGGACCACCTGTTTCCCCAGGCCAGACCACCACAAACGGTGTCTGCCGTCTGCAGGTTCAAGAGCGGTCGTTGAACTTTTTACAAGGCCGTAGTCCAGCCCAATGTCGTCTAAGCTTGATTTAATGGCATACGGGCCACCAAATACTGTCCTGGCTGTCCTCTGTGTCATTAGGGGCCGGATGAGGCATATTCCGATTGATTGGAGGTGAAGGGTTGAAAATGTACTGTCATGTGTTAATGCGCCTCATGGTTATGCTTGGAAATCCACCCATAAGCATCTCTCAAATATTTTTGTCATGACCTTGCTAAAAGTTAAATGCATGTGTAGGGTGTAGGGTTAGGGTTAGAATAGGTTGATATGTACTTGCAAAGTTACTTATAGTCAGTAGAGCGTCTTTTGGGGGACCATCACAATAAAGAGTTAGCAGATATTAATTAGAGAGTGTACTGATATTCTAATGAGAGTTAGTTGACATGTAGGTGCAAAGCTACTTATTGTCAACAGATTGTTCAAAAGGGACCATCAAAATAAAGTGTTACCCATAATTTTACTTCAATGTCCAATTTTCACAAGCCCTCCAGAGTTTTTGGCTATCACTGGTGAAAACGAGTGAAAATTATAAATATACTTTGTGTGGCAAGCCACTGTTGGACCATATGATTTCCATGACACTGAAAACGTGGATGAAATTGCTGCATCCAGTCATGAAAATGTAATTTGCACTTTTTCACAGAGTGTAATTAAAATTTGGCAATTCTAGATTAATAAATAAATAAATATAGGAAACTGACTGGAACTTCAACAATATAAAACAATATAACAGAGTGATGCACATAACTCCAAAGAACGAATTGATTTGAAACCATTCCCAAATCCCTCTAGATTCCTCCAAAATTGTGTTCCTAACTCAAATCACCCCGAAGGTTTGCACTGGGGGTCGGGACTGATGGTTTTGGAAGTGCATGTGCTCTGGATTATTTTTACAGCAGGGAGGTCCAGGCATGACACAATCTTAGCCTTCTCACAGAAGATGACAGCTTTTTAAAATAAAATCTCCTTGCTATGTCATGGATATGCCATGTGTCCAAGGACCTTTAGAAGAAAAACACCCCCACAGTATCTCACATCCACCCTCATACTTCACAGGTTTTGTGTGACCTTGTCTGTTTTCATGCTTCCACCATTGGTGCTTGGTGCCAGAAAACTCAATATTGTGTGTTGTCTGGCCATAATGGCCAGCTCCAAACTAAATCTGATGGTAATTCACAAATGATGGCACTTGCACTTGTATTTTGACAATGTCATATGTACATTACAACACGTAACATCATAATTTGTGCATCTTATAAATTCGTATTGAGATCTCTGACAAATCTTAGCAAGTCTTATTGTATTTTATGACATTTAATTTTGTTTACTTTAAACATTACCATCATTTTTGTAAAACAAAATGCAATTCTAAAATGTTCAGAATGTTTTAGACATTAATTTATTCATATATAATTATTAATTTATTTTTATTTACATTTTGTTTATTTATTTAATGCATGTACAGATGTATCACAGTGTTTGTCAAGGATTTAACAAATATTCTAAAGTGACATTTATCATTATTTAATTATTTATTTTAATTCATAGATTTTTATGACATATTACAATCATCTTTGACAAAGGATTTTTTTCTGAAGGACATTTCATATAATGCGACCGACCTTGTACTGAGACAGAGCACAGTGGAGGTATAATCATCTTCACAAGAAGACACAAGACTTATATATATTTCATCAACTTACTGGTAGCCTGAGATTCAATTGGGACATGCTGTGGGTACACACAGACAGACCAAAAATCTGGGAGCCTAAAATACACGCTCCTCTATAAATGAGTAATCCTCACGTAATAAAAGTGCACCTTAGGTTATTGGGGAAGAACTGGCCGTTTGTGACAACAATTTTCCATTAAGACGGTGTCTAGTTTTACAACAATGTCTGCAATCTAATCTGAGATTGAACAGGAGAGGTGTCTCGAAGTTGAATGAAGGTAGTCAACGACAACTTGAAGGTTTAGTACACTTTAAACAGAAGAACTTATGAAAGAGCCAAAACTAACTCCTGGATTTACATTATATCTGAAATGTAAAGAACTTAATTTTTTAGATCTTAGGTTTGATTAGTTCTGTTTGCTAAGGCTCACACATAGGATTAAGGAAGTATTCAAACCCTTAACTCTAAGAACTTCGCTATTGCAGCAACTCTGAAAATGCATATATCGTACTTTTGTTACAAACTGCAGTCTGACACATTCTGCAATGCAACAAGCATAGTTAGAAGTGTCTAAAAGCATCCACATACTTGCATAGAGTAGGCTAAGGGGCTAAGGGGCTCATTTACTAAGGCATCAATCAATCGATCGATCGATCAATCAATCCAGTATTAAGCAAAATTTTTGTGCTGCTGCATGGGCTAACAGCAATTACCTTTTCTGTAGGAAATCAAGATAATTTACACTGGTCTGACATTTTAACGTAACGTGTATCTAGAGTTCCACTAAAAAGTTTTTACCTCTTTGCAGAGGTGAAATGCAGAGTGTGTGTGGTCATTAACTTTAAAAGCTTGCTGTTCTGTGCCTTCCTAATGCGTACTCTAAATTATTTCTAATTCTATATCACAGTCGTTAGTAAAAATGACTCTGCTGTTTTGACTGGAGTGGTGCCAGTGAGAGCGGTTACATCCCGTTCTGAAACCAAAGACTTGCCTCAATCATCTGCTTGATGAGGGCCAGACAAAAGCTAATGAAAGCTGAATGTCTGTTTGTTGACAATCCATTTGGCTTTTAATTAAACTTTTAACTGTCCATTGGGCTCTCTCCCCAGACGCCTTGGCTTCACTTCTCAATGGATCTCACAGCCATGAATGAAGAAAGGGAAACAATAGGCGTATTATTGCTCTTTTATCAATCAGTATGCTTCAAGTAATTGAACCAGAATCATATCCGAACACTGACCCCCTGCGCCGCAGACCGCCTCTTTAATATCATCTTTCATTTTCAAACATTTTTCTTTGTTTACATCATGACTCATTAAAAAGGGGAAGCACATAAGGTGGAAGATAATGTCTGTTCTGAGGGGGTAACATTGAAAGACAGAGCTAGTAGAGGGAAACAGTCGGATTCTGAGAGTATAAATCCCATTCATTTTCTCCATAGGGAGAAAAACTGATTTTAGTGATAGCATATAAACCCCTCTAGACAGACCTTCTGTGAGTTCTGAGAATGTTAAGTGATGTTATTTGCTTCTGTAGAAGCTGCAAGCCAATGTGATTGCATGTTAACTTCATCAAAATCATTTCTGAAAAGAACTACCAAGAGATCCTCCATCTATAAAAGTCAATGTTATCATTGAAAAGTTTACATTTTTAAGTTATACTAGGTTAGGCTTTTGTTGTTGTTTTGGTTTCACAGATATACGTTTGAAAGAATTTTGGTCTCATCCGAAATTAGTACATGAAATGACATTTTCCCCTAATTCTAATGTATAGCAACTTTTATAAGCATAAAAATAAGGTATAATTATTGTAAAAGTATCATTGTGTACTTGACATTCAGAGAAATTACAGCAATTTATTAATTTATTTTATTGCATTGCATTGCAGTTATTTGGCAGGAAAACTTAATGGCGCTGAAACAAGCAGTGTTTAAGTGAAAATGTTTCCTGGAACATCTAGTTCGCTTTAAGCAAACGTGTCAAGGTATGGCCTCTGCATTTTCCATAGCCTCCGGGTTTCCCTTGACAGCACCAAAAATGTGTGTTCTTTAAATAAACATGGGATATCTTAGCATTTATTGACCCACTTTTGAGATAAAATCTAGAAAGGTGCAATCATAACTGTTGCACTGACATCTGCATTTGGTATCTCTTGGTATATCAGCCATGTAAACAGCTAAATTCATAATGATGTGAGGCATTTATAGATCTCTTTCTAGTTCTTTCATGTTAGGATCTTCACACAGCATGTATCTAAAAGCTGTGGCCCTGTGAGAACATTGCGTTAAAGTTTTATCATACACGAATGCATGTATAAGAACATGACATGGTTTGTTGAGAAAGCAAACTAAGTGAGAAAAAAAAAAAGAGTCATCTCTTCATGCACTAAAATTGCAAATAATTCTCTTATGTTGTACCCAATTTATCACTGAATGTCAGCTGAATCATCATAAGTGAATTTAGGACTGTATTTTGCTGTGCTTCCACAGTACATAAAGCATGATATAAAGCTAGTTACTTCTAAATACCCATCTGCAAATGAGTCTGTGTTGAGGTTTGCATTATGAATTGACTATTAATGTGAGAGTAAACGTTTGATCTGTTAGAAATTATTTAACTGTGAAATTGATTTCAAACTACCTGAATGTTATATAAATGCATCGCAGCAAAGAAGAAAAAAACTGCACATAAAGCTCTGTAGATTTTTTTCAGAATTCGATTCACACAGTTTTTTATAGCCTTGGCCACTTGCATGGTTGTTTATGAGACAGGCAGAGTAGGGAATGGTCCACCATGGTCCTCAGTGGTATAGCCTACCGTTGGGCCATGGGGAGGCAGGACCATCCATAAATTTTGTCCTGGGCCCTATGAATTTGAGTGTTGGCGCAGTGGGTGTGGTATCGGGCCTTGGAGAGGTACATCATTTCAAATAAAATAAAACATAAATATTAAATGGAGCTTGAGCAAAATTCTGCCATCATTTACAAACCCTGAGATTATTTCAAATGGTTTTGAAGAATTGCAGTTCAGTGACCAAGTCTGACAAGCTCCAAAAAGGATAAAAGGCACCATAAAAACAGCTCATGTGTCTTGTGAACTTAAATTGCTATTCAAATCCAATGAGGTAGCAAACAGGATGCATAATTTCACATTTGAATGAAGAAAGTAGAATTTAAAATAATTAAAATTCAAGGAAGTTCATATAACTCTACAAACTTTGAGTGGTGGCTTGACAAAGTTCTCAGAGCAATGGATGGATGGATGGGTACAGTAGATTAACTGACAGACAGATGGGTACAGTTGATGGATGGATGAATGTGATGGGGAGGTGGGTACGATAGATAGATAGATAGATAGATAGATAGGTGGGTACACTAGATTAACTGATAAATGGATACAGTAGATTGTTAAACATAGTAGGTGGGCTGATGGATGAGTGGATACAGTAGGTGGACTAACTGATCAATAGGTACAGTGGATGGATGGATGGATGGATGGATAATTCTTTCATTAGTCTTCCATTTTGCGCAACCTACTGATACTTTTACACTTTACTGGGGCTGTAAAAAGTACTTTTGCATAATTGACATACATACCACTATTTTTTTTTTTTTTTTTTTTTTTTAAGCAGTTAAATTTCTATCCATGAAAAGATAACAGCAAACAGATCTGCAGTGTCATGAGGGTGAGTAAATAATGCCAGAAACCAATACTGTACCTGTTAACGACCCAGGGGTCTCTTTTTTCCTGTATCAAGACACACAGACCTGCATGTTGAAGTTCTTGCATGTACATTGACCTCATTGGCAGAAAGTTCCTCTGTGATTAACTTTAATTGTGTTCGCTTGTGCAGTGAGCATATTCACCACGACAGGTGATGAGTGCGAGACAGCTGGCTTTATCCTGATGAATGTTAATCAATGGCACACTGACTAAACTGTATCCTGCTCTCTTTATTCCCAATGGCCGCTGGGAGACTGACAAATCGAGTTTGGCGTGTAGTCTCATTTTGAATGCACAGGCTTCGCATTTTGCATTCAGGCTTTGTGTGTATTTACCCCAGAGAGAGTTATTACTATGTTCTAGTTTCTTTTCCTGGGTGGTGATTCGTTGGGAGAACAGGAGTGTTCTTCTCTGGTGTCTTTGGAGCTGACTGCTTTTCCCAGCTGCTGACTGCATGAAATGTCCCTGGGTAGTGCGAAGAGATAAGCAGATGTCTTTCCAGGTGTCTATGAAGAGTTGCAATCATACAAGTATTCATCTGAATATCATCTGGAAAAGTGGTTCTCATCTGGCTTGAATTGCAGGTCTGGTCCCAACCGGATCATGGACAGCAAGTAAATACAATACCTAATGCAAATAACAAAATGAAGCTAAACTTAAATGTGTTTAGTCAGAAATTACAAGCTTATCAGCTTTAAAATGGAAGGAGAAAACTCTTGCATTTTGTTTTGTTTTGTTTTTCTCTGGGCCATATTTCTCTGCAGAGAATTTTCCAGACAAACCATCAAAATGCAATAAATGACATGTGTATATGTAATTATGAGAGCAAATATTAATAATAATAATAATAATAATAACAACAACAATAATAATTATTGGATATAGTTGGGCCTAAAGACTTCATGGAAATATATATATATTTTTTTTTTCCTTTAATTTTGTGTTTGTTTTTTTATTTATTTATTTTATCCATTCTGGTACTGGGCTGGATTGATGACACTTGATGACTGTCCAATGCAAAATCTTACTCCTGAAAATCAACTGAGAACCACTGACATAGGAATTATTCAGAAACACGTGGATCTGTTTTATTGAATGCATCTGCCACTCATTTTTGTCGCTTCGTCAGTTGCAGGGTGGCAGAGGCGGTTTATAGGTACAAAAACACAACTTCCCATTGGGATCACTATCAACTGTCAGCTAGTATCACTCTTTAGTTGGAAAAGATGGACAATTTACATTTTCTTTCATTTGTCAGACGTTTACAGGTACCTGCACTACATTCAAGGCATACAATTTAGCAGTATACTGGAATTTAAACCTGTGACCTTGTTGTTATCAGCGCTATTCTCTACCAGGTGAGCTTTCTTAGAAATCGAGTCATGAAGGCCTTCCTGGAAATAAAACCCAGCCATTTGTTTAGGATAATAAATGACATGCAAGTCAAAGTCAGAACCTTAAAAATAAAGTGCTTTTGAAGAAAACGTCAATGCATATTCACACCTGGCTTTTCTTTATGGTGCAGTATTGATAAATGTGAAATCAAAGGTTGCAGAAAACGTGGACTCTGTCTCTTCCATCATGTACTAGAACATTGGTTCAGGGTTTATACAGTACTATCCATGTCCAGAGTTTAACCCTTTATAGCCAATATATAGTATTTTTTACACTAATTTCCAAAGCCTCTAAATCAGGGGTGCCCAACCCTGCTCCTGGCGATCGACTGTCCTGCATAGTTTACACTGTGTTCCAGGCAACCTGTGACCCATGAAAGTGCACTGGAATGACAGTCAAACTCGTGACTTCCCACCTGTGAACTCGTACTACATCATTGTACTCCCAGTTCTGAGCTCTAACGTCACATAGCTCGCAAAACAACAATGTTTATGCAAGTGGTACACTAAAATAAAAGGTATAACAGCTTCTCTTGCCTTATGCACTGATTTTCCTCTTCTGTTTCCCTCCAATAAGCAAGGAAAGCACCTTTAGCGATAGAAATGATTGTAAATGAGCATAAGTCCCGTACGTTCCCCACACTGGTTTGTTTACATTTAGCTACCACAATTCCTTGTGCTCAGGCAGTTTTGGCGTGACCTGCCTGGAACGCTACAAAGTCGTGAGTCATGGTTTAATGTCGTGACTTACGGTCTCAAAAACCTGCCTGGAATGCAGCGTTAGCTCCGACTCTAACCAAACGCACCTGAAGCAACTAATTAAGGTCTTCAGGATCGCTTAAAGGCAGGTGTGTTTGCTTAGAGTTGGAGCTAAACTATGCAGGACAGTCTATGGCCAGGAGCAGGCTCTAAATGATCAGCTTAATCAAAACTTTGCTGAAAATCCTGTTGTGCACAACCACAAGTAAAACTGTTTAAAATTCTCATTGGTCAATAAAGTTCAAGTTGTGAATTGTTTATAAGTAGAAATGCAACAAAGATACATTTTTTCATGACTTTAGGCTGCATGACGGAATGTCGTGTTCAAAGAACTTGTTTTTTTCTCTCTGTTTTTCCTATGACCAACAACTTACTTTTTGAGATCGATGCACCTTAAAGTTTGGGTGTGTAGAGGCTCAAAGACAAGCAATTTGAGGTACAGAATTACACAAACAAAGCAACCTACTTAAGTCAGTTTAATGCAATGAAGAGTCTCTGCACTTGTCTGGGAAACAAAGCAAGCACTTCAGATTGAACACTGAACATTCAATTCAGCTAGCAGGACTTGGCTCTGTACCTGCATTTCAAGGACGTGGATCAATTTTTGGGCCAGTTTTGGTCGGTGGGGTCAAACCGTTCCAGAGGTTTTTGAAGAAAACACTAAAAGTAAAACTATAAAAAACAACAACTTTGAATAGAGCTTTGAGGCTACGAATCCACTCTTCAGCAGTTACCAATGTTTTTTTTTTTTTTTTGCATCTTTGGCTTTGTCAATAAGCAAAACATATTCAGCAAATTGAATAAAAATGCTCTTGAAGGCATTCACACTCACAGTGTTGTTTAAACAAACTTATGAATGAGTATTGATTGACACTTATATAGGCTTTTCACCTATATAAGAACTCTTGTAAATTTTTCAAAGAGTTGGACAAAAACACCAGTAGAATAAGTGCAGTGGGGTGTATATATATATTCATTCATTCATTCATTCAGTGCTTGTCGCAGTACTTTCTAGATGCAGCAACAAATTTGATACAATATAGGGCTTGACATTATTTTTTTTTTTGTGCTCACCAGCCACTGTGGCTAGTGGTTTTCCAAATTTACTAGCCACTCAGCACAGCACTGGCCAGTTTTCTCGTTGGGAAATCACATTTTATATGACTTAACACTGCACACAAATATTTCCAAGTCATTTGACCTATTTAAAGGGAATTTACCTTACCATATGAAATTCATGCATACTACTTCATAACAAATTCTTTCATTTTATTAATAATTTCACCTAATATAGTAAGACAAGGTGTTACCAATCATATGAAATCAGTATCTACACAATCGATCTCTCCACTGCAGAAGAAACAGAAGTGACTGGAGCATCATTCAGATGCATTTAAGACAGTTCAGTGTAGCTGAAATATAGGACAAATGCAAAATTATAACAGCATAATATTGTGAGCTTGGTGTTTTAAAATACATATAGCTATATGTATATTAAAATTATATTCATATTTATATTAGAAATGTGAAATGTTGGCAAAAAGATAGGCTACTATGAAACTAAACCTCCAATGACTTAAGTCATTGAAGCCTCCAAACGATTCAATGCCTGTCCTCATGAATGGACCACTAAATCATTGACTCAAATGATTACAAATTCAAAAATTCATTTGCGCGACTCTTCTGCTGTAATCATTGTCTGGAACTTTTTTTCATTAACCAAATGGAGCAAAAAATAGTCAACAATATTTCCTTTCTATAAATTCAAATTCAAATACTGAACTAAAATGTATATTAACTACTCATTTTAACTCTTGTATATAATGTCAAATTTGCAATCATTGTTTTCAAGTAACTTCCCTCTTGGTCGTCATGTTGCTTAACTAGGCTGTATTTCGTAAATATAAAAACTAACTAACATTTTATTTTTCCTCTGTGCAGTTGCATTCATTTGTTTTGATTTCTCCATGAGATTCTCTCACATAGACAAGCTGTGTGAGCCTCATTGGCATTACCTTGTTACTCATTATCCTATTAATTGCCATTTACATGCACTAAATGTAATAAAATCATTCTCACAGAAATTTCTGTGTAATAAGATGTTTTAATCAGATTAGTTGTTTGGTCGGGCAAGTAAAATTCTCTTCTTTCACTTGCCCCTTCAAAAAATCTAAGTAAAATCAGACAAGCATTAATGTCAAGTTATATTACTGTATATAACGGGGGCAGCCGTGGCCTAATGGTTAGGGAGTCGGGCTTGTAATCGAAAGGTTGCAGGTTCGAGTCCCAGGTCCGGCA
>JAUMHE010000042.1:16253544-16269331 GCA_032359235.1 Enteromius mattozi
AGGTGCATTCAATCTGCAGATTGTCGCGAGTAAAACCGCCAATCACATCTCACAGGCTCAATGACGGGGACGTCACACTCTTCCATTTAACAAGTCTGCATATGCACCTAATTCAAATGATGTATCATGCAATGAAATTCTGCAACATCTGGAAAACTGTTTCTGAAATACATTAAACGCCATTTACTGACTACACAGAACAGACAGATTCTTAGGTTAGCATTTTCCATCAAATTCTTTAACATAATCAGACACCCGTCTCCCAGAAAATCTTTCCCAGAATGCCTGAGCTTGTGGGTTCGACCGTGTCTCGGCCACCAAATGGGCTGGGAATTGAGAAACTGGATCCAAATTGCACAAAAACAGGTATGGAAGCTCTTCAATGTCAGAGAGAGCTAGATGAGGCATGGCATGGGTATTGACCTTGTCATCAGTTTCGTTTTGACAAGGTAAGAAGGCAAGATTGTGGTCAGAGTCCATCATCTTTGTCCTGTCAGCTGCTCTACTCTTGTGACTTGGAGCTCTAAAACCAAAGTCAGTTTATCACAGCGGTATATAGTTGTCCTCCCTGCTCTTGATCCTGAGCATTTATAAAATGCTTTGCAAATCAAACATGCATATCCATCTCATCTTTCTTCACAATTTAATTGTCATACCCAGTGAGTCATTAAAAAGCTACATTTTTGCTTTAATGAACATGCAGGTTGGTAATGTTTCAGCCTATTAGATGCTAACTATTTGTTTATTCATTTTTTACGATTGTTCCAGGACCAAAGCCGACTGAATAAAAGCAAAAGTTCAGTTAGTTCAGTCCTTTTTAAATTTGACTTCATTTTTCATGATTTATTGGGTTATAGACTGTTTCCAGTTTCATTATCTTCTTGCAGAAAGGTTGTCCTGCTCTAGTGGCGTAATGTATTTTTCACTACATCTGGAGCATGACATTTTTTCTCTATGCTGAGATGCACCTGTGGTGTGAAAAAAGGAAGACAGTTGACAGTCGAGACAGTGATAAACAACATCATTAATTTTCATTAATTTTACAGGTATGTGAAAACGAGCTGCAAATGCTTACAAAAACAACACTGTGGTGTTCATTCTCATGAGTGTTTCTTTGATTTCATGTTACAACATAATATTACCAGTCAGTGTGAAATCATAATATCACCAGTCAGTTTGAAATACCACAAGTCACAAACAAGGGAAAAAATAAATGTTTGAGAATGATTAAAATAGATATCAGTGCGATGTCAAATAATGTAGGATCATACCAATCCTACTTAATGACCATTACAGGTTTTTATTTTACATGGCCTTTTTTGAAATCTGTAGATTCTGACAATTAAAGGATTATAAAAATGAGAATTGTTTTACTGACAGTGAATTTAAGATAATTTCCCCAGATGACCATAAAGCTACTCAGAATTGTTTTTTTAAATGTACCTAAAAAGTAACCTACAATTTAAAAAGCATATGCAGGAGGGCAGTGTTTATAAATATTAAGGTAGTTGTGTTTGAATGATTGACTGATTGTGAAAGTCCCAGAAATGTTATTTATTTATTTATTTATTTTTATTATTCAGTATTTCTTTTTCAAAAGGGTCCAAACCAAATATAATGTGACAAGGAGAAAATGGGCTGAAATTGTTATAAAAATGCTGCCACAATGGAACAAATAATCTTAAAAATTAGTGCCAGGCAACATCTAAAAGTTTTTGTTTGTTTGTTTGTTTTTTTATGTACGTGAGTGTGCTGTGTATACATGAAGACACACAAATACAGTCTATATATTTTTAAATATTTACATGTGTTTACATTTGTATACATAAAATATTACCTAAAATATATATTTAATATATACTTGTTTCCTTAAATATATACATTTGGGTGTATATTAATCAAATAATTGTTGCTCAGCTCTATTAAAAATTGGTGGAGTATTCTAAAGTGAAATCAAATCTTTTTTGTTTTTCTTTTGATTTTAGAGTTTATTTGAATTGTGTATTGGGTTGCTTTTTAGGGTTAAAGGAATTAAACTCTGCCAGTATGGATTCTTCTGTATGCAGCATGCATACACTCACAGAATTTAATTCTCCACGAACAATACTACTGACACTTTTCATTAGCATTATATTACAACGACAGCTGGTGGAGATTGACCAAAGTTGCTGATAGACTTTGTCAACAGCCCAACATCAATGATTATATCTACGCTTTAAGATATGGTGCTTTACCACAGCCAGCTGCTCGTCCTTGGATAACACAGATAACAAACATTGTCTTCAGCTATCATGGTGCTACTTAATTCACCAGACAGATGTTGAGAAGAACAGAATTCTTGGCAGGCGTGTGAACAGCTGGCCGGTGGGTGCTTGAGTCTCAGGGAAGCCAAGATCGCTGTGCTCTGCCACCGAGCGGCTTTTGCAGTAGCCGACTTGAGAAAGGTTATAAGAGTCTCTCTTTAATCAAGTTTTTAGCAGGCTGTCTAATAAACTCCATCCCGTTAAAGCTGTGATAAATCAGTGAGATGATGTTGACGCTTAGGAGGTTTGCTCTTTAAACACGACTGGCAGCTCCATTCATTCACAAACGCTATGTTTGTTCATTTAAGCTTGTCTTTTATCCATGAAGGGACAGAAATATCAGGAAGTGGGTGGGACTGGAAGAAAATGTAACTCTCACTGCCACAACTGATGTTGATAGGCTGATCTGAATGGTTGTTAGATGGTAATATTGCACTTATTTGACTTACTCTATTTCACATCCCAGTGGGCTATCTTGCTGTCTGCAACCTACATAGGCAGTTTTACCATTGAGATGGACCCTTTTAAATCACTGATTTAGAACACTTATTATAGACCACAACCTCACACAATCAAATAAGTGTTCCTCAAGACTGGCACACAGACTTGCTTTTAAAGGATTGTAAGTATAAAACATGCAATACTCAAAGTTATTTATTTACTTATTGCTTAACTATTGCAGTGTTTAAATAATATTATAATCTACTTTTATTTTCCGTTGTAGACACGATGGAACATTGGTTCTGCTTTGTTGCACAAAACTAATCATTGACTGGTTTGTGTAGGCTACATATGTGTGGGGCGGAGCTATCGAGGGGCGAGATCACTTTGGGGAAGGGGCGTGTTTGTTTTGGTGATTTCAAATATCAACATTCTTCCAGAAATCGCTTACCCTGCCTTTAACAATAACAGCACTGGAAGTCCTGCTACCTTAGAGTTTGGCCTAGTCTTTGGGAGTGTGTGCTGCATTGAATCATTTTGTATTTAATCTGCCTTAAAAGGCAGCTCGCTGGCTTTTGTAACAGTTTATGTCTCTTCAGCTTAAGTTCTATGGAAAAGCTCAGTTTCTTCATTATTCTTGGACAAGAGCATGGAAGGTGTACATTTACTTTTAATTAGGTTGACCTTTTCCATCCAGGTCACTGCAGGAGAGGTAATGAAAAGCACCTTCAGTGAAGGCCATCCGTCTTCCTGAACCCTTGACTGCTTTGATTCATATGTTTCTTTTCAGCATCCAGCCTCCAACAGAACTGACAGCCTGACAGAACAATATCACACTTCCCATCATGCCCCAAAGAGAATCTTAAAGGATTTCTACACCGCCAACGGTACAAAACGGAAATAATTGCATGTGCATTGTCTGAAGTAAATGTGAGTGGTAGCTGCTGGTGCAAAACTCACAGTCACAGTGTTGGATTTTGGTTTGGTTCTAAAATAAAACTGGGGTCTGTTGCTAGGCAGTTGCTAAAATGTTGGGAGAAATTGCTAAGCCATTACTTACTGTACTCAAATGATCACACCCCTGGATGTCCTGTCACAATATTTCACCTTTAAAAAACTGCTAAAAACATTTGGAGATCTCAAGGTTTGTCAAAGAATGTAGCTTACATTGCACGGATTCACCATAACTTTCCTTTCCAAGAATCTTTTTGTTGTTGTTGTTGTTGCTGTTGTTGTTCATATTATGACTGACATATTTTGATGGATGACTTGTATGTTTAGATCTGTGTGCTGCATTGAATCATTTTGTCATTTATTGCTAATTGCTATAATTAAAGACTATAACGGAACCCGGTATCAAACTTTGGAAAAAAACTTTCTTTATTTTAATCAGAAATAATAATCAGAATAATATATTAGAAATTACTTGTGTTGTGGAACAACAACAACAACAACAACAACATTGACTTGTAAGTGCAATTTGTTTCTCGCAAATGAGCATTTATGCATATTTAATGAGTTATGAAGAGCTAGACAGCTGTCTTCTGTTAGTATAATTATGCATATATGTTTATGAATATTTAAGCACAATATAATATAAAATATTAATCTATAAATTATAGTGAAATGAAATAAATAATCCATGTAATTTATAAACATTCTTCTTCTTCTTGTTTTCAGTATTTTTAGACTTCACACAATAGGTCTACAATTCCTGGTGTGAGAGCTGTCTGGTAGTTCTTTGCTGCCAGATGGTGTAGTTACGGCATCAACCAGAAGTGGATAATGGGGCCATGCTAACCAGCCAAACCTTGACCCCTTGATGTTAATGATATCAAAGTGAAGGACGTACACATTTGTCATGTGCACAACAAAGTTAAAATTGTAAATTGAGCACATGCCATTGAAGTTGCCACCTCTGAAATGGAAATTGCATTTGTATTCCCTGTGCATTATTGTCTCCTTGAAGCATTTTTATTTTGGTTAAAACTCAGCCTTTAATTGTCCAGGGGAAGGACATCTTTGATAGAAGTTAGTTATGCAAGGTTATCAACCAAGGACACAAATAAGCACTTGGGGCTCAGCCAAGGAAGTCAGTGAAGAGTATTTCAATTAGAAATCAAGTAAAGATATCAAAACAATGATGTTCGCCCATTCGTTAATGTTCAATTTGCATGAATATACACCAGGATTTACCATATCAAAAACAGTACACTGTTCGGTTTAAACTACTTAGTCTTGCTTTAGTGATTATATCTGAAACACAGATTTATGATCTTATGAGGAAGTAGTCTATCGATTAGATATTCGCATCTCAAACATTTGGTTTTGTCTGATTGTCAAAGGATATTTGTGACCCTGGACATCATCTGAAAGCTAAATAAATAAGCTTTATATTTATGCTTGTTTTGATATGATTGGGGATACAACTATTTATTTAGTTTGATAGGTTGGAAATAATAATAATGTTAAAAAGCTATAATTATATCGATTAAATTGTTTTGGATTATTTTATTTTCAGTAATCCATTTAACAGAGCTATCATTATCAGCAGCCCGTTTACACCAAGAACGATAACTAGGAAGATAGCGATTAGTGTCTTTACCAGCGCAAAATTCCCCAGCTCGTTATAGCAGGATGGATTCTGATTGGCCATCAATGTTTGTATCACTCATTAGCTGGAATTTTTTTTTTAAATAATTGGTCTGAAAGGGATTCCAAGGATATTGTTTCTCGGTGCCTTTATCATTTTAGTTGTGATGTAGACAAAGCTATTCTTTAATACCGAGAATGATTTTTAGAACGGTATCTTTATTGTTATCTTTATACTGTAGTTTTCATGCTTGGTGTGAACAGACTTTAAATCTGTCTTGTATTAAAGAGAAGGGAAAAGAAGTGTTATGGCCTATCCATAGGGAAGTCTCTTTTGAAATTATCTTAGTAATAATTTGTGCTGCATAGCATTCTTCCATCTGCCTGGACTTTTGAAATGTCAGAAATGTAATCGTCACTTTCGGGTTCGTTCGGGTCCATTCTGGTTCAATCTTGGACTGTCGGCTTTGTATCACTGCGGTGCCAGACTTAGAATCTGCTATTTTGAAAAAAAAAGAAATACAGAGAGAGGGAGAGAGACGGTGTGAAGGAAAGACAGGAAAGTCACGGCAGCTGAGTCAGACAGCTGAGCGTTCCCAGTATAGAGTGCTTTCAAGTGCAACAATTAGCGGTACACATCTCAGTTTGGTTTGCATGCAGAGAAATGGTACACTGACTGAAAGGTGGCAGCATAATTTATTTCCACCCAGCAAATGTGATTTCATTTAAGCAAATGAGTTGGAGAGGCAGCGCGACTGATAGAGCTGACAGTCACTCGCCGTACTCTGGGTTCATCGGTCAGATTACTAACTTTGGCTCTTGTGTGGCAGATGGGTACATCACATAATATCAAATCTGATTTATAATCCATTTGGGTTAATGGTTATGCGACTGCAGAGTTTAACGGTTTAGAGCATCGAAATATAAATTATACAGCGCATCTGCATTGTATACTTGCAGAGATCCTGTTTCCAAAAAGCTTGTAATTTCCGCAGCACAGTGGCTCCAAACAGAACTGCACAACTGATGCAATTTTCACTGCATTGTTTGCTCAGACAGATTGTCCCAAGGCGCCAGATTAAAACATTTATTTACTAATGTTAGAGGTGTGGTGTTATCATTTACTCACCGTCATGTCATTCCAAACCTGTATTTTTCTTTCTTTTGACATTGGTTTTTATTAATTTTCTGTTTTATTTTAGTGATCTACCTTTTTTTCACTTGGCTTCCAAAGCTACATTTGTAATTCTTGTTTATCTTTCATCTAATATTAGATTTAGTTAACAAAAATATCCCTGGAAATATAATGATGGGTGGAAATGCTTAGCAAATCTGCATATCCACTACAAGACAAGACAAAAACCATTATACAGTGAGCATGCATTATGTAAGTATTACAAAATCAATAGCAGTAGTGTTTAAAGTGCAGGCTATCTGGGGAGAACTCTAATTGTATTCTGTATTACAGATGAACTCATTACACCAGAGATAAAATACATTATTGTTAATCTAACAAAACTCTCAATAAAAGGGTTATAATGGGAAACTCACTCTTTCACATGACTCCCATCGTTCCCTAATGCATAGAATCCTGAAGCGTCAGCTGTAGAATCACTCTCAGCGGTGTGTTGTGCACCGGTCAAGCATTGTAACATGGAGCTCAAAGTTCAAACAATTTCAACTTTGACCTTGTTTCCTGCTGACCTTTCGAAGCAGAGCCAGTGATTACTGGACAATCCCCATGATATGTCCAATGTCAGTCTTTGCAATGACAGGACCAAACCACTTTGTTACACAAATTCCTTTTTCTACATTCATGCTATGTAGCAACTAAGTAATAAAAATGGCCATCTGTGATGCTGCAACACTTTTCAAATGAAGGTCAAAGCACTGCATTCCTCATTCAAGTTATGTGAAAACGACTTAAATGACCATTAATTAGTTAGTTACGGTACTGAGTCCGCATTCATATAATTATCCGCAGGGCGTAACATTCAGTACACTGCCTACTCAGCAGCCTTTGTTCATACTGCTCTGGTTTATACAGAACAATCCACTAGCTTACCTTGCATAGCGAAGCCACATATCTTTCTCCTGGCACATTTTGTCTTGTGTGTGAAGTTAAGCCTGGCTTTGAACCAAATATTTGTGCTGATAAGTCATTTTCAGAAGTAAAAAGCTCACTTTTCTACCTCAGAAGCAATTGTTCTGCAAGGCGAGCTAATACATGTCAAGATCAGGGCAGCCCTTGGTATTTCTGCAGGCCCGCTGAAGTTATTATGCGAAAGCAGACCTCATTCTTCGCCTGAAATTCACAGCGCATTAAGTTGTGTAGTTTAATGCAGTGTGGAAATTTATAGCACCGAACAGGGCAGAACAATATGGCACACACTGTGCGGGTGTTATTCAAAGCATGACCTGGTGGAGCTTGTGTTTGCAACAATTCGCTTAGCATTGCATGTCATGCTTTGTTAGATGTGTACAGAGATAGCTGAACTGCTCGGGTTTACAGGGCATTTGTCTTTTACAGGTACAGACATATGAAGCCTATAAAAAAGTCAATGCAATACTGAAGCTTGTTTATGGATATTGCAAGGGTGCAGGTGTCCAATCTGACCTCAATATCAGTTTGTTTTTGTTGGCATGGATCTTTCGCATATGATAACTGAACAACACTGAAGCTATTTTAAACTTCAGTGTGTGTGTGTGCACACCTGGGATTTATCACGTTATGGGGACCAATTGTCCCCACAAAGATAGGAAAACCAGTAAAGGGGGCAGTCGTGGCCTAATGGATAGGGAGTTGGACTTGTAACCCAAAGGTCGTGGGTTCGAGTCCCAGGTCCGGCAGGGATTGTGGGTGGTGGGAGTGAATTCCCAGCACTCTCTCCACCTTCAATACCACGACTGAGGTGAGACCCTTGAGCAAGGCACTGCTCCCCGGGCGCAGCAGCAATGGCTGCCCACTGCTCCGGGTGTGTGTTCACGCTGTGTGGTTGTTCACGTTGGATGGGTTAAATGCAGAGCACAAATTCCTAGTATGGGAAACTATACCTGGCCACAAGTCACTTCACTTTAAAAAAATTTTGACCTTGTGGGTCAGTGTAGGGTAATACCACATACAGTTTGTACAGTATAAAATCCATTACGCCTATGGAATGTCCCCATAAAACATGTAAACCCAACAAGTGTGTGTGTATATATACACATTGTCAGATGATCCTTTGGTTTATTTTTCAATATCTATCTGGCATGGGGATCTCAACTGACAGAGATAACGGATTAGATAAAACTGACAAACTGACTGACTGACTGACTGATTGATTTAAAGAATATTTATTTATATAAGTGACAGTGGAGACATTTATGTTATAAAAGATTTCTGTTTCAAATAACTGCTGTTTTAACTTTCCTAAACAATCTTCACAATTTTCAACACTGATAATAAGAAATGTTTCTTGAACAGCAAATCAGCATATTAGAATGATTTCTGAAGCATAATGTGATACAGATGATCACATAAATAATTGCATTTAAAATATATTCAAATAGAAAAGAGAACTAATATAACTCTGTGAGCTTAAGACACTTCTTTGAAAAACATTACAAATTTGACTGATCCCTAACTTTGGAACAATAGTGTATATTTACTATTTTATCAAATAAAATCTGCACTGTCTACATATCCCGTCTTATTAAAGTGTCTTAATGAGAATTCAGGAGCGCACACATATTTGTGCCAAATAATGTCATTAAAAATGTTCTTCCCCTGTGCTTGGCATCTGAGTTTCAAAGTTAATTTTGTATTTTGTATTGTAAAAATCATCACATTGTTCTTTCTAAGACAAACATACCAAATTGCACAAGTTCATATTCTGTTTTCCCCAGATCCGTCGAGTCATTAAGCAGACGCTCGCTCTCAGGAGAAGTTAGTGATAATTGAAGCAGGTGGGAGCAAAAACAGTTGGAAATGTCAATCACTGTTCAGTTAGTTCAACTGTCTCTGTTATTTTGGTAATCTGCCTCCAAGAGTAGTTCAAATATTGAAGAAAATTATCTGGTGTCATTTTGAGTTCACGGCTTTATCCCCCATTAGCCTCGGGGGAGCCTGCTAGTACGCAGCAGATCTGATTTATTATGAATCACGGGTGTCAGATTGTGTTTAGTTGGAGGTATTCTAAGTGGCTATGATCACACAGTCAGTGTTTGGGATTGAAAACCTTATTTACTAACAGGTGTGACTCTTGTTCTGCTCATATGATGGCTTACAAATGCGGCTCAAAAGACCCAAAAGGTCTAATGACCCATTTCCAAAGTGATGTAATTCAAATCATCTTGTTGTTTATCCAGGCCATCCACTTCATTAGTTTATTAATTTATTAAGAATGTGCTATACCTTGTATGAACAAACTCTATTCAACTGCATTAAACTAGCATTTTAAAGAAAAAATAACATCCTCTCCAGGTCAGCATGACATAACATGTTTTAATTGCACAGCTGCATCTCTAAAAGTGCAGATGCATTATTTGATTTCCCTTCCCATTGATTCCTATGAGACTCTCACAGAGGTTGGCACGCAGGCATGCATGTTTAAATGCTTCTCTCTCTGTGACCTAACAAGCATGCCTCCATGTGCTTGGGTCCCCACAGCTGTGGTCAATCTGCTAACAGGCAATTTGAGTTCCTGATCCTGTGGTGCAAATTAAGGATGCTTATTGGATTCCTTGTGTCAATCCGTGCTCAGCATTTGCCACCAGAATGGAGACCAATGGTGCACTCACGCTTGGCCTCGCACAACTTGCTCGGAGAGGCAGTGAAATGTCTGCATGTCTTTGACAAGTTGCGTCTTGTGGAATAGAAAGTTTCACAACTAAATGCACATTTGCACAAAGACTAATAACAAAAATGGTAATTATTTTAGAGTCCACATCGTTTCAGAACATTGCTGTTTTTATTGTAAGCTCGTGCTGCCATTTTGTCATCTGTGACTTTAAATGCTCAAGCTCTTTGTAGGTGTTACTTCAAAAATGTATTGCAAAGATATTTTGTTGTGCCATTATCGTTATATTCACGGTGGGGACTTTTGCTTTTATGCCACATATTTCCACTTAACCTCCAGAGAAAATGTATGGCAGCATGAAATTCAAAGTGGTTTTTGTTTGCACTTTATTCCAGGTCAGTCTTGAGGATCTGCATGCCTGCAAATGTCTCTGATCCTTCTTGACTGTAGCTCTAATTATTAAATCCTTTTACTTTTGAACATTTTACTTCTCCTTCCAAGTACACGTTGACTTGCATATTGCTGATTGCTGGCATTTTAGTGCTTTAAAATGGCCACTGTAGCCAAAATATAGATCCCAGATGCTCATCAGTTCAGGTCAATAGTCTTGTTCAGCTCTGAAATAGATAGTTTCCTCTCACAACTTTAAATTTGGATGGACTTCTTCAAAGCATGATAAAGACGGTTATGTTTAACAAGGCTTATTAAATGAGAGCTGACAAACACACAGAGGTTAGAAGTTCTAATTGTCTTGTATTGAATTACTGTCCCCCCCCCCCAGGGTTGATTACAACATTAAATTCTTGAACATTATCAACACTGGGGGATCGATAGTTATCAAATTAAGTTGTCACCTCTTCATGGACTCTTTGCCGTGCCTCATAAATGGTGGACTGTTTTTGTGCTGTTATTGTCTTGCTGAGTTATATCTTAGAGGATCAGTCCATTCGGAGCAATCAGAGCAATCTTAGTGGTCATTTAGCTGTCATTCTAAATGGGTCTGATTTCAATTAGTTTTAGAAATCTGGTCATAATCTCATTATAACCATAAAGGCTGTCTCCTCTACAACAGATCATAGATGTTGTTCTTCTGAAAAGTTGTGCGTACTGGTCCCCTTTTAAACCCATGGTTTTGTTTTGATGTGATCTGATGTGATCTTTGCAATTTATAATTTTGTATAATGTTTACTTGATGTTCAGTGCTCTGCTAATGTATTTAGGTAATTATCTTTGTTTAGTTATTCTCAACAACTATTTATATTAATTGCTCTTTTGATTTATTACTTTTCAGACCAAGCAATTAAATTCAGATTTGTATCATCGATTTTTAGAATTTATTAACAAATAATGAGTAATGCATATATATAATAAATATAAAATATTTTTGACTTTATTTATAATCTGATTTTGTTTCTTTATACTTTTCCAGTTTAAAGCTTGTGTTTTCACGCTATTGGAAACTGAAGTCAAGTTTGCACCCTTCAAGACTGTCATATAGATAATATGTGATTTGCTTTTATCATGCGTGAGGCAAAGAGAGAGAGAGCAGGGGGTGAAATCAAAGCTGCATAATTTGTGACGACCACCAAACGAGATTCTCAAACCCTTGAGTTGATCCACAATGTGCAGGATTTAAAAGTGTAGCCAGTGTTTTCCTACCTTTCAACATCAGTGAACACAGATAATTAGTGTCACAGCTGGAGCACTGGCCCTGTTTGATGATGCAATAAGATAAACGGCCAAAGATTTATTTGCCATTGCTGCCTTGGGAATCATTGCTATCATGTTATCCAATCATCTGGTGCCTTTTCAAAGATCTCTGTAGGGGATGCCCATGATAAGGCCATCTCATTAAACCCAGAGCGACCATATCAGACCTCTACATGTCTTAGTACCAAGCCCCTGAACAAAAGTGCTTCTCATGTTGTTCCATCTTTAATGGTCCTGTTTTGAGACCCCAGCCATCATACAAACAGAATAAGTTATGCATGCTTTTGAAAGTGGCATACTAAGTTAGTGCTATACAGTTAAACTTTCTTCTATGTGCAGAGACACGTGCTGTGAGCATCAGTTGTGACGCTGAGCATGAGAAAGCTTTAGCATGCGTATAGCTGCATCAATTTGTGTCACATGTGAGCAGCCCTATATTTATCTGTTAGAAGTGGTTCTCTACGTTTGGGATTTGTGATGCATATTTAAAGACATGGCCTGTGGATTTGCGTAAAAAGAAACCTGAAGCAGTGGTGTACAAAAGGTTCTGCAGTGTGGGCGCTGTGGGGGGCCCCGAACAGTAGGGGGGCCTGCAAGTTTTGAATTCTGAAGAGCACATATTAAAATTAATCTACAATTCGGGGGGACATCGGTGAGGGTACGCTCTTTGAAAAAATATATATTGAAACAAGGAGAAAATACTTCAAAACCTATGAAGCAAGCAAATAATCAGAAATATCCTATGTATACAGATCTACACAGTGATGCTTCCAAATCAACCTGCTGCAAATGATAGAAAGAAAACCTGTGTAACCTTAATCATTTTGTCAGATGCTTTTATTGTGTGACATGAAATGTAATATTTAATAGAAAAATGCTGTTTACTTGCATGCATTTTGTACACAAAGACAAAATCCAGTTGCATGTCATCAATGGAAATGATCAATGAAAATTCAGCACTTCATTTCATGCAACTTTTATAGAAAAAATACCTTTTGATCCACAAAATCTCTAATGTAATCAAATATTGAGCATTTTGAGGACAAAATGCATCTTTGAGACATTTTGAATGCACAACAGTCACAAATTGGGTATTTGTACAACCATTTTAGATGCATTTTGTTTTCTTTTATCCACAAAATGAAATGTACATTCACCCTTATTTGCATTAAATGGAAAGAGCTTGAAGTTTTTGTCTGTTTTCAAAATGGAGATTAAATTATAGGCTTTGCCTAGCAAAACTTCACAAAATCTGACAGCAGTGCTTGGATATTAAAACTACCACTATTTTCAAAACTAAACTTTGGAGGCATGCTCATTTTGTTTGCATACGATAATTCACAGCTTTACACATAAATAGTGCTCAGATTTTATTGTTTGTATATTACTATTGCTGAAGCATCTCTGTCACAGAACTAAGAGCAGATATTGCAGTTTAATCGATGGATGTCTCAAAACATGATACAATTTTTAACATAATAGTAAAAGTAAACATAGCAACGTCACCCCAACGGGTTAAAGTGTACCTGCACTTTGTGTCACAAAAGTCAGGTTATACCCCATTCCTTGGCCACTGACAAAGAAATAGCTTATGTGTCTATGTCCCAAATAGTACAACTGGTTTGCTTGCACGTGCTTATGAAACTGAGGGTACTTGCTACCCTGTTATATGCTCACGTGTCCTCTTTGCAGCTTCATCGCATCCTTTAGCAAAGCCTCTGACTGATGCCGACTCACAGTGAACTACTGCCCACGTCTATGAGGAATTACATCACTGAAGGCTGAGGGCGTCATGCTGGACGTAGTGCACTGCTCTAAAAACTCAATTTAGTCAACAAAGAAGCCTGATTCTGCTATAAGACTAATCTGAAAGCAAAGTCAAAAAGCAGGAAAATCTGGCCATGCACCTGGCACTTATTTTTTTTACATAACATAAACTTTTCATAGAATTGTTACTTGCTCAATGACTCCCAAACGATTTGCTCAATGATTAATTTTCTCAAGAATTCAAATTCAAGAATAAATTTGCATTTTGATTCAGACCAACAAGAAAAGACCAACAAGTGGACGGGTAATATGCTAATGTTTCATAAAACGGCATTAGGGCTGGGACTATAAATCAATTCAGAATCAATTCTTGGATCACTATTCCTCGAGATTCCTCTGGAATCGATCCTGAGCTGAGATTTTAAAAGCAGATGGCGCTCTAATTTAGTTTTCATCCGTACACTCAAATTCTCATGAAGAAGAGTGCTGAAGAGCACTTGTGTGTTCAGCCGAGTCATGTTATTTCACCTTGGCTTAGAATGCTTTTATGATGCAAGATTAAGACACAGTCCACGGTGAACACCCTTGTAATTTTCTTCAACCATTTTGAATTTTATTAATGATTATTTTAGGCTCAAATGTGTATAAGGATTTGGATACAAGCAAAGTACGGCTGTTTTTAAAGCACACAGTGCCATTTGCAGTTCAAAACTAAGCTCAGAATCGATTCCACAGGAATCGCGATGCATTCAGAAAATCTCTGAATTGATCCATGAATCGATTCTGCAAATATTTATAGTCCCAGCCCCAAATGGCATGGAATTTGTTTTAAAAATAAAACTTTTCAGTGATTCAGAGTTGACTCATTTGACAGATGATAACTTCAGGCCTATACAGAGTGCACTTTCAGAATTAAAAGTTTGCAGCATGTTTTCATTCACTTAGAGCGGTCATGAAGTAACCTGCATCACCATCACATTTTTTATGCCATGATTTTTTGCCCAAATAACCCAAATTTTAGATTAATCCAGAAAACATATATCTTTGAATCGAATAAGCAACAAAACGAGTCTGTGTGTGTTTTAAAACCACTTATAGACTGTACAAAGAATAGCAACAGGATATGGAACTAGCATGCTGTGTAATGTCCTCTCACAACCTTACTTCATTATAATGTCTGAGTTGTTCGCTTTCACCTTGCTTTCTTCATAGCAGTTCAGAATTGTGAGACAAACGTAACAAAAACAGCATTCCCTGTAGGGGGCTAACAGCTCTTCAGGTTTCCATGCTAGGCAAAACTAATAAGCCATCAGATAAATTCACAGTATCCCCCCCATTCATGACTTGCTCATACTTGCAGAAACAAATTGAAACAGGACTCTCTCATATGAGTCGATAATATTTGCCAGGCACAGTACAAATGAGGCAATAAACCAGAGATAATCAGCTTCTGTCATTCACTGCTTCACAGCTCCATGTGATTCATCACAGACGCAAATCACAAGATGTGACGTAAACATGACACGCACATATGAAAATGCAGTGCTACTGTAGCTTGAAAAATATATCCTGAGACATAGGTAAACATGTGCTTGCAGTTGTTCCAAAACATAAATAAATAAATGAACCTACTTGAATGTCAAAGGATCTCATTTCCCTCTGGCAGGATTTATGATCAAGCACCAATAAGCGACATTCTTTTGAGAAACCACTGCAGCTAGATGACATATGTATGAATAAGCCTCTTAAAGAGACATACATACACTGAGGTCTTATTAAGTGATGCTGCTGTTGCGGTAATTATGTGCTCTATTTTCAAAGATGCCTTTAAGTGCTTGATTAGCCTGTTCTCATTTCTCATTCTTAATTATGTGTACGCAAATTGATCCACAGAAATTTGTAAGGACGTACTGCATGAGGATAAGTTACAATAGTCATGATATGTGAAGCTGAGCGGTGGTGCTTTAATTGGCAGGCTGTGTTTTACCCACGCAAAATTTACATTTTGTTTTTAAAAACTTTTTAAGACACTCTTATTGCTTAAAGATAAATTGCTGCACCAAACAAAGCTCCAAAGATAATGACTTTTTTCAAACAGGTTTGCTGCCCCAGTCTGTATGGAGCCAGTATTATGACAAAACTATTTGAATTTGAATTATGTAAATTTGAATTATTTACAAGTGTTATTTAACA
>JAUMHE010000042.1:16269506-16291692 GCA_032359235.1 Enteromius mattozi
TGTTAAATAACACTTGTAAATAATTCAAATTTACATAATTCAAATTCAAATAGTTTTGTCATAATACTGGCTCCATAAGTCTGCCACTATTATTTTTTATTATTATTATTTAATAAATGCCACGTTGGTAAGTATATAAAGATTCTTTCAAAAGCAATCCATCAACCCAAAACATTTGGACAAAAGTATAAAACTATTTATTTGGAAATTGTATTGTGTGCACAGAAAGTCAACAGAACTCAAGTGGGTAGAATGCAACAGATTTTTTCATTAAGTTTGCCAACCAAAATAATGACCTGGAAGAGTGGTTCAGCTCATTGAGGAGATCTATGAGATCTGTATGTCAGTTGTATTCTTCATATAAGGTTGAAACAGACAATGGCTTTGCCCTTGGGACAAAAGTCATTGTATAATGTAATTATCGGTGGTTCACTACCTACTGTATGTCTGCTGACACTGATCTACTGTCCCACCAAACCCTGTGAGCTCACCTAATAGGGACCTTTGGACTTCTCAATGAGTCGGCAACTGCGGTCTTGTATAACGAGTAAAAAAAAAAAAAAGAAGTAGAAAAAATACTCCAAATTCATGAATGCTTTAATGGCAAAGTATGCATTTTAAACGAAGGGTGAGGAAATTAAGATTCGCTCAGCCGCCTACAGATGGTCTCCGACAATAATAATAATGGGAAAAAAATATATAAAAAATCCTTGTGTGGTGTAACCACTGGGATCCCAGGCACCGTAATTAGGCTTTCAATTAATTCAAACATGCTTGAAAAAAAACCCCATCAAGTACCCTCGCATGCGTGTCAAACGTGCCCCCTCTAATTGGTCTTTTATGAAGTTGTAGGCAAATCCTTGAACGACCAGAACTAACACATAAGTTCTCCTGAGTTTTTAGCGAAGCGAACACATTATATAAACCCGGTATTGAGCGAAGGCACTATTATTTGGCGTTTCTGCAAGAGCCTCCCACATGCATCACATTGATCCATCTCGTGAGTCATTATCGAAACCACTTTAGCTGGCTTTTTTGACAAGCCTCGGTGATTGGCGCTAATGAACACGGCACATCGGAGATAAATCAAAGATGGAAAAGCTGGTTTTATGGGGCGTAGAGCATGCTGCCTGGACGTTAGCGATGGGTTTGGAGATGGAATACCTCATTTAAATCTCTAAATGATGGAAGGATAGGGAGGGTTGCATTAGTCAGGTTTAGTGCTTTCGTCATGGTCTATTGTACATATCAGATTTTAAGACATAATGTTATTAGATGTGCTGGAAGTTTGCATCTAAACATGACTAGGCACCCATGCAAACAATGTCACATTGACTGTTATGTTCTACTAATGCTAATTAGAGTTTGTTCATTTATGTTTATGTTGCTACCTGCTGAGCACATACTTAAGGTTAGTGAGTGTGTGTTTGCGTCATTTTCTCCCGCAAAACACCCTTACAACCTCTTGACAATCTAAGACAACACAGAAGCTGCATATTAGCATGCTAACTACTTGACAGAAAATCACAGCAATCACCCTGAACAACACCCATTATCTTTGCCACTGTATGTAATCTAACATGGTAATGTTAGAGAGAAAAAAATGCTGTTGCAAGCACCCTGGTAGCTTTATAGTAATGCGCTAATCACTCTAAATGTTGTAACCACCTACTACAATATTCTAGCGCCATTCACATTTTCTTCAGAAAATGAAATATAAAATCTAGCTGTTATTCTAACTGTTGCTATTTTCATTATTGGTTATTTTAATCACTTTTGGGGGGGAAGAACAAAAACAGTAAATGCATTTTATTCATTTTATGAGAGCAAAGGGAAACCGATCTCACTCTCTCTCTGTAAAAGCATGTTGTAATCACAGAGCATGGACCTGTGCCTACAGAAAATGTATTAAAAAAGGCATTTGCAGGTCGGATTGAGTCTTTGATTGATTGGATCTCTTGTGTTATCCAGGTATTCTTTACTCTCAGTAACATTTATACGCTGTAGTTATCATTCCTGTGTGCGTCATTACTCATGTAACTCTCTGACTTCAGGTCTCGGCAGATTGTTCACACCTGCTGCTGCTTGCCTTGCGTCTACCAGGACATATGATTTATTACTTAATGTAAATTTCACTTTGTGTTTTGTCCCTACACCATCAATATTGCAGCAGCCTATACAAAAGCCAGTGGAAGTTCAAACATTTGTTCATGTGGTGACACGGCAGTTTTTAACAAACTTCTATTTTCAGTCAAGTGGAAAAGTCGTGTTTGCACCATTGTGAGGAGCAAAGTACTTGTACATACTAGGGCTCCAAAGCTGCTCTCTGTGTTAAAACAGTCACTGTAAGTCTTGAAATGTAACATACTTGTAGTGAATCTGACATATCCAGGGTGTCTGCAGGATTTTTAAGCTCAAATGTAAGACTTTTTAAGACCTTTTTTTTGTTGTTGTACCATTTAAGACTTTCTTATGGCCTTAAATGTGATACTTTTTAGGAAACCCTGGTATTACACCGCTATTTACCTATGTGGTCACACTTTATATTAGGTGGCCTTAACTGCGATGCACAATATACTGTGTTCATACTGTACTGCAAAACACTTTTGCTGCTATTGAGGTGGATACGGCTAAGGTTTGGGACAAGTTTGGTGGTATGGGTAGGATTAAGGGTGGGTTAAGGTAGGTCAGCAGTGTAAGTACAGTATAAATGTAATTACAGAAATTAAGTACAGATGTGATTACATATAGGTGTTTTAAAGAACATAAACTAAATGTAAAACATGTGTTTACACAATAATGCATTGTAACAAATTATTTAATTGAATGAAAGTACATAGTTAAGGCCACCTAATATAAAGTTAGACCGTATGTGTTTTATTTTGACTATAGACTAAGACTCTCTATAGACTCTCTATATTCTTGCTCCAACCTTTATAAAAAAATAAAAAAATAAAAGGTTTAAATGAAGGGGTTTGAGTTACTAATAATCAACATTTAACTAGTAATAATAATAATAATAATAATAATAATTTATTTGTGTTATATTTCATCTGCAACAACAACGTTAACTTTTAAAAACACCTATTCGGCCATTAACTTTTTAAATGGATCATCATGCAGAAAATATGAGGAGTGTTATCAGTATAAAAGACACATGGCTGGCAGATCAACATACTACTTCTTTTCTCTCCAATATGGTAGAAAATGAAATGAAATGTGGAGAATGTTAACTATAACAAGACGACTGACAGGCCAGTTTAGAATAACAGGATGCATGTAACAGGTGCGACAGAGAGTCTGTCAAAGACACAATTGTATGGTCTGTCAGTATGTCCTGAAACTTGTCTACTGTTCTATTACAAATCTTCACCAAAAGAGTACACAAGGACATAGTATAAGTAGGGACACAGCACTAGTGACCCTTAGGCTGCATTTTTGCTCACATCTGACACAAATAGAAATATGTTGTACATATGTCAACACAAAAATCTGCACAAGATCTGATTTTTTCTCATCTGATCTGGGCCACTTCCAAATGTGGATTTCAATTGGATACATATCCAATATCTGGGTATCTGATCTACGTCTAAACACACATAACCAATGCCCTGCAGAACTCTTAATGTGAGGGTGACACGTTTACCCATAAAGACATTTTAAAACCAGCTAGCATTAAATCAACAAAATCACCTGTCTATCTATCTATCTGATGCACTATAATAATATGTACAGCTGAATCTGCTGGAAAAGTTAAACAAAAAGAGAGAGGATGGTTTTTAACATCAGAAGCAAACTGCTTCATTATCATTTTCTTTGCTGTCAAATTGAAGGTGACACCAAGGTTCATACTATGTGCTTTGTTTCACTGCCGGGTCTATATTGGTTTGTAAGTCTTTGACTTTGAAGAAAACAATATTCAACATATTTACAAGGTCTCTTGATCAAAGCACCTCGACACAAATCATGTGGCATTTTTACTAATGCTGCGGCATCAGTTTCCTCGCAGAGAAAGTGGTTGCACCCAACAGGGCTGTCACAATTAAAGTAACCAGGACAGCTTCAGCTTGCTAGTTAACTCTGCGGTTGCTATGGGGGTGAAGCCTGCAGTAGCTATTCCACGAGGCTTGCTAATAATTTAATCATCATCTTGACTAGCTAACAACTGTTGATTGATGGTACGTGGCACATGCGGACTCTTCATTAGACGTGCTGCGTAGGAGGTTCAATCGTTGTGTGTCGACAAAGCAAAGTCAAACTACCTCACAGTGCCAATCAGTATTACCTGGCAGCTCATGGGAAGACAGAGAAGATAAAGAAGACCTGAATTAGCTGCCACAGCAGTTAGAGGCACAGCTGCATTGTGGGAAACTCTGTGCTGCTGCTGTGAATTACATCTCTGAGAGCTGATGCACGTCAACATTAATTTAAAAACGTACCCACCCACCTTTTATTTTTGCACACTCAGCTGCATGATACACATATTCTGGAAAACTTGCATAAATAAATAAATAAATAAATCCTTTATAGGAATGAAGGAATGCACTAAATTGCATTCTGTCTAAAATAAAACAAAAAACATAAAAAAACACTGGCATCTTATTGGGAGTTGCTTGGCAGTTGTCAGTGTATCCTGGGTGGTGCTTGCGTGATTCTTGACATTTGCCTGAGTGTTTATGGTGTTTGGAAATTAGGGTGATCTGACTTGTTGCTAAGGTATTCTGTCACGCTACTACTGTAGTAGAGGTTAGGTGTTGCTAGGGCATTACTAGACAGTTTCTACAGTGTTCCTTGGAATTTTATAGAGTATGCTTGGTGTTAGTCTTGCTTAGCCATACCTTCAGACTAACAGCAGAAGGTCTGGGAACTTTGTCCACTTTGATTGGCCAAGACCCACCCAATCACGTTTAGTTTTTTTGCGCGTCATGTTAAGGGGTGTAGAAATGTTACCACAATTGCAGAATGGTGTGTGAAACTATCTGATGTATTTTAAAGATTCTATGCCACAAACTGCAAATATTTAACACACTTTTGACAATCCAGCGTTACATTAATGCTGATTAGTGCTCGTTGTCACAGTTGTAAACACAAAGGCTTTCTTCTCTAGTTTTCATTCTCTAGTCTGTTCTTGATGGTTGGAGTTTTGTGAATTTACCTTCAAAGCTCAGCTAGGAGTTTGGAGTAGATTTGGGGGATTTGCTTTGTCAAAGCAACATAATAATCTGCAGCATAGTAATGATTTCTTTGTGAGTTTATCACTCTGCCTTCACTGTGTCAAATTCAATAGCTGCGTCTTATCTACAGGTTTTAACCATTTTCACGTCTCTTACAAAATTCACTCAGAAAAAATTCTGTTGAATACAGACTTGCTGTGCTGCACTCCAGGAAGTGACATGTAAGGCTAAAATTACATCTGTATTATAGCTCACCTCCCTTCACAATTTAAAACTCAATTAAAAGTTTACAAGGAAAACAAGTGGCTTGCCTCTTTTCAGTTGTCTGGTTTAAATTAGTTGTTTGACTTGTTTTTAGTGTGTGCTACATTCTTTTTCTCACACTTTACACTGTATTACTTCTGCATTTACTGTGCATTTGCATACACAGCTATGCAGCAGAATTTCCCAGAAAGTGTCCAATACAGAGACAGAGTTCAAATGTATTTTGTAAAAGCTGTGCGTACTGTGAGAATCTTTTCATTCTCTTTTTTTTTTCTCTCTCTCTGTGTACTGATATACACATCATGCAACACAAACAAATGCAAGACAATTAAAAGAAGCAATGCTGCAGTCAATATAATAGCAAAATGGTGACTGATGCATGGAACTAGGGAGTATTTATTTAGTTGGTCAATTCAAAATCAATTGTGTATTTGATCAGGTAGCCTATATGTGCAGTATCATTTTAATAAATTGGTTTTATTCAAGTCAAAAATACTAGGCCTATTTAATTTTTGCATATAATGGAGTAAAAATAATAATAATAAAAAAGTCACATTAGTTAAAATGTGTGCTTTAATGTAATAACTGCTTTGGAAAGTATCAAACTGGTACAGATTTTGGCAATGGCAATACAACTAAGGGTGTACTCACACTAGGTAGTTTGAACCGTGCCCGAGTGTGTTTGACCACCAAAGTGTAGTTCGTTTGACTAGTGTGAGTGCTCCGAACCATGCCCAGGCGCGGGGGCAATCGTATTCGGGTACACCCTAAGACATAATATTAAGCAAGTTTTGTGCATTTCCATGTTTGTATTGTCAGTATCTTTAATAATTATGAGCATATGGAATGATTTGGATATTAGCTTTTTCTGATCAGTCTAGTTTGCAGACAGATAAATAAATTAAACCATGACAGAAATGACACTGTCATAATAGTTTACATCAAAGACCCCCTCTGGCACCAGCCGCAGGGATTTGATTCAGTACCATATGTTTGATTTGAGCATCAATGACAGACTGAGATGCAACTTTCAGGTTTCAAATTCAGCAACATTGCGAGACACTGCAGCTTCCTTCATGGCAGTTGCTTGTATTTTTCTAAATATACATACGATTTTCGATACATGAATAGAGGGATGTTTTCACATCACTCATGCAACAGTGATCCCAAAAACCCAAAAAAACTCACTTAATGAGTCACAAAGGGCTTTACCCCACCATCGAGAATACATCATGCATGTTAAACAGCTCCTTTGATGATCTCACTACTCATTTTTTTTTCCTTCCCCTTTATTTTCTGTCCTCCCCAACTCCCGTCTGCCACAGAAAAACTCGACCACTTTCTTTTTCTCACATCACTCATTCCGGAAGCAGAGTGCTATGCGTTGATTAGAGCGTTGCCGATTTACAAGATTACGCAGACAATTAACTAAGCCATTGATCTGTGCTTAATCACACAAGTGTTTCTGTTCCATCCTTCTTTATTTTGCACATCCCCAACAGGACCACCTAAATCATTTTTGCACACAGTTTTGAAGACTTTGCTTGGAGCAAAACTAGCTAATGGATAAATCTAAATATATATCCAAATTTGAATGCATTAGCCTTTTGTATTTATTGCTTGCGATTCCAAGGTCATGGGTTTGATTCCCAGAGAATGCCAGATTGATTAAACATATACTTTAAATTCCCTTCCAAATTAAGAAAGGTAAAAGTAGGCGTACTGTGCAATACATGCTGGGAGAATGGCAGGCTTGAAGACGAATGCTCTTGAGATGACCACTGTCTTCCAACCTGTTAATGAGAACATCTGCATATGGCGGACCATTCAAGTCAACAGGAAGCCACAGATGGATGTTCTTCCTGGGGTGCAGAAAGCTGCTGAACGAGTCAGAGATGCACATACGTAACAATTAAGACTCTTGTGTCACACTGGTCTGATTACAGTTTGTTTTTATGGAACGTAAGACATTTCCATTCGTTTTCTGCTGCAATGAAATTGCACTGTTCATTATCTTCTTTTAATCATATACTTACTAACTGCATGTGGAAGTGCTGAATAAAACATTCACAAGACAGACTGTGCATTAGAAGTGCTGCTGCTCATTATACTAGCTGCATTTCTTGCGCATGTGTCACATCTCCCAGAATAGATGCCATAATTGCCATTGCATAAGGATGGGCAGGCTGAGGCAGCAGGGCACTCCTTGTAGTTCTGCTGTGTGGGGACACTCTCCGACACAATCTACGAGAAGTTTGGAGCCCTGATCGCAGCTGAGGAATGTGGTAGTACAGAGCAAGCTGTTAAGAGGGGTCACTTGATAGCTGAGCTCGTGAAGCCAGACATTTGAGTCAGATCGGCATAAAATCTGGTCTAGTTTGTAGGTTATTATGGCCAAGAGCTCTTCAAGCAAAAAGAAACTGGCATATAAAGTGACCAATTATGGCTGGTTTTTGACTTGTTGTTTAGGGAACAATCTTGAAGACTCAAGACTGTGAAATGACTCCTGAAATGCTGGAGATCGTAGCCAGCTCTTGCTATTTCTGTGCAAAATACTTATCAGTTGGTCCATAAGCCTTCGATTGGCATGCTGTCTGAGGCTCTGACTCTTGCATATTGCCAATTCACAGATTACATGTAGCTTTCAGGTTCATTTCCTCGTGGAATTGCATAAGGATCTTCATTACGCAAAGTGTCATGGAGAGGTCAAGAGTCGAGGTTTGAATGTGCTTGTGGATATATATATATATATATATATATATACTGAGGGGATAATGGTGGAAAACCTCATTTTATTAGTAATGTTATTATTTTGCTCTTTCAGCTTGTCAAATTGTGCAGGGCACTGTAATATACTTCCGTACTGAAAGTCTGTATTTGAGAGCAAATTCCTATTAAAATCTGTTGGCACAAATATTTGATATTTATATTATAAATGACATGGCTACAATAAATCCCTATGAATCCTATTGTGATTACGGTGTTTATACTAAATTAGTAAATTTACTAAATATACTACTACTAATAATAATACATTGTATACAATATGATTCTAGAAATCCACTGGATAAGATGGCACTGGATAAAGTGGACCTGCAGTATTTTTTTTCTTCCTCAATGCCTCAATGCAATTATATGATGGTAGTTTTCCTGACAATGTCGCATGTTGTTCTGCACAAATTGTTAAGCCCCAGACACCTTGTAATGAGCATCTCTACATACATACAGCCATTTGTAGTTATACACAGTTCCCACAGAAAGCCAAATCGGCATTCTTTGTATGTCTACAAACAGTCTACGTTTTTTATTTTTGTTGCTGTGCACTTTTATTGCCGTCGTGTCAAGTGGCTGGCTTGCTTCTGCGTTACCGCTGTTGTGCTCGCCAGTGATCAATATTTTCAGTGTGTGCCATAACAGGGCTCATCTCACACATAATAAGGCTGCACACTAGTCCTCACGGCCCTGGGGAAAGTGCACTGCATTCAGATTCCCTGCTGTACGCCGCTGGAGTCGTCTTCAGCACAGCATGTCAGATGTGCACACAGACAGGGCTGTTCTGGAAACAGTCACACCACAAGTTTTACTGATAAAAGGCGTTTGAAATGTCAGACCGTAGGAGACCCCAGTAGTAAGTCATCCTTCATCCTTATTTGTTAAAAACTAAAATAAGTTATCTATATTCAGTCTGAAACAATTAATGAGTGCTATCTATCTATCAATCTAAACAATATTTTTTAAATATCTCTCTTTTCTTTTTTTTTTTTGGACTGAGTTCTAAAAGTGTACTATAGCAGGTTGCAGGCATGTCATTATCTCAAAAGTGCCTCTTCTTCGTTGCTAAATTAAAAAATCTAAAACTATATTCTGATCACTCCTGACAGGGTCGTTAACTCTCTAATTACTGCTTGACAGCTCCCTGACTTGACGTGATGTGACTTTACGGGCACGGCTTTGAAAATAAACATCCTCAAGGTCACTAATTTTAAGTCAAAATTAAACACGCACACCTTTTTTTAAAGATGCCAACCAACCTCAAGACCTGTAATTGGTCTGTTACACCTCAAAAGGCACACCGTTATTACTGCCTTAGATAAGAGAACGCAAAGTTACAAAGAGAGTCAGTGGGAAAGTCAAAGCGAATGTTCGTAATAATTTGTCCGCTCTGAACGATGTCGGGAGATGTTCTGAGAAGTGCAATGATGAGAAATATCAAAGAGCTCGGGTGCTTTTTATAGTCATGCTAATGTTGCAGTGTTTGGATGAGAGTACAAAAACATAAGATGAAGGTGTTGTGGGACGGTTTGCTTCTAACATGAAAACATCAACATCTGCAACAGCTCGCAGACTCATCAGTTTTCTGTTTTAATCACAGACGAACATTGCAGCCTTGTTGAGATTTTTTAGAGCAATTTGGATTCAATGAATTCAGTTATCCTTGTTATGGTTTGGGGGGCCTTCTGTCTCTTTTCATCTTGTATGACATTTGTTTAAAATCTCTAGATGATGATAAAACTGTTTTTTTGTGACTTCAGCTTTCATGCCTTTTTTCTCCAGGAAAAAAGTTAAACCAATGCAGAAGAACATTATAATAGTTATGAAAAGACTACGACTTTAACAGGAGTTTTGTATTTCTATCGCAAGCAGTTGCCATTAATATTACATCATGATGATAGCAGATCAGCTCCAAGTGTGTAGATAGAGAAAATGTGACTCTATAGATTCCCTCAGGGAGTCTTAACTGACCCAGCAGGCTGAGATATCCATTAAATATCCTCTGCCATATTCCTGATTTTCTCTGATCTCATTATATTATCATATATTAATTTTCCGTTCATCAGACCACATCAATTAAATATAACTTCACTTTCTCACCTCCAGAAATGAGAATAAGTCAGATAAAATAGATTGGGGTCAGATCTTGTAATGCGGTGGTGAGAAAAGTAACTCTGTCCAAAAAAGACAAATAGGAAAATGATTTCCGAGAGTTTAGGCTGTTTAAACATGATGATGTAAGTCAATAATCTTCACCTTCACGTCGATCCAACTACGACACTTAGTCAAAGCCTGAATATAAATGCACCAATCAGCTGGAATATGAAAACGATTCATCGTTTGAGCTCATGGGCATCAGGACGTTGAACCTCCACACATCCATTCTGTCATTTTGATATATGTGTGGCTTGTGGCGTATGAATTCAATTAACATATAGGACTGTATACATCTGCCATTTCTCTGTAAACAATACATCAACATGACAGTTCCATAACACATTTCAAACACGGTCAGCTTTGATAGAATCGATAGACCCATCCCAAATATACATCATTGCACAATTCTGGAGCCATTTATAGTGTTTGCAAAGGCAAGCATGAACTTATTCTACTATTACTACAATGTCTGTGCTATGAACACAAATGATTCCTCAAATCATGTGACATTTCAAAAAGGTGTGTTTTTTTATTTTACTGATATAAAATGGTAGACACATTTCAATACATTTGCACTGAAGGAGGAAGCTGAGTCATATATAGAAATGCAGAATAACAAGGATGTTTAATTCAGTGTTATTTGCCAATTCGTTGTAATTATTTGTGACATTTACTTTGAATTTCCGAATGAAAAATGGTTTCTGCTGCATTTTAAAATTTTCACATTTTCAGTTTTATGTTTAAGAGTTTACATTAAAGTGGTCGGTAAAACTTTACAATAACCTTATATCTGTTTATATCTGTTTTTTTTTTGTTTTTTGTTTTTTTGCAATGCAGGAAATTAGCTGTGTCATTTTTTTTTTTTTAATTGTAGTTTTTTTATTAATATTTCGAATATATTTTTATTTTCTCTTTTCATTTTAAGTTTACTTTAACATCTTAGTAATGTTTTTTTTCGTTATTTTAGTAAGTTAAACTAACAGTTTATTTCAGACACTGTTTATTTTATCTTAAAATACTTTTTATTTAGAAAGTAGTAGTAGGCATTAAGATTTTTTTTTATTACACCATTATTATAAGCACAGTGAGACCAGGGACACATTAAACGTGATGTATAAAAAGTTATAAAACTGATTTCCAAACATAAAAATCATCATATTTACTTTAGCCTTTGTAGCCTCTATAATCATAAAAAATGTGGCAAAAACAGTGTATTATTTAGATACAGATATTAAGACATTTCTGATATTGTCTTCCCGTAGTAAAACTGCTTGTTTTATTGCTTTTTTCATTCAAAATCACAAAATCCATACTGCTACTGTTTCTAATCAAGTATAAATATTTTATAAGGCTCTCTTATGTATACGCTGTTCACAGCAGCTCAGTGCACAGGGTGATGTCTTCATGTTGGTCCAAGCAAATTTTACACACAAATTGGCTATAAAGGAGAATGCTTCTTTCGGACCCAAGTGGGACGTCTGTAATATGAAAGCATTTCCTCCTCAGGCATTTTCTGAAATTACTGTAAGATGAACAAAATGACTAGAGCTATGAAGTGCCGAAGATTAGCTTAGCTCAGCAGAGAGACTGAATAAGAGGTTATGATATGGGAGGAAAAGAGACTTCTGGGATATCAGGTCGGTCATGCAAGCTGAAGCGTATTCTGTAAGTATTACTTAAAAGGCCACATATAGTTATTTCATGCTTAGTGACCCCGGCATTCATTTGGAAGACATAGGCAGCTTTACCATCTGGTGAGCCCAACTGTTCTCCTCCACAAGAAGGTGAAATTGTAGGTAGACTTTGGCAAGCACTCCAGCTTGGCTTTGAGCCTCTCGAGTGATTATCGCCCCTTGAATTCACCAAACGGTATCACCGCTTTCACACGTGGTATTTCAGTGAAACCCCTGTGTTTTATTCATGAACCACCTCGCAATCCAGCTTAAGTAGGTGCTAAATGTGTCACAGGAATGCTGTACTTTTTTTTAATACCAAGCACTTATCTTTAAAATGCAAATGAGGCTTAGTATAGAGTGTGATCAATTCTATTCCATGTTTTCCCCCACAAATTTAGTCAAGTTATGTTGCACTATTAAGTAAATAAGATTTATAATATGTATGTATATTTACCAGTGATTACATCACAGGAATAAATTGGGTTTTTTGTTTGTTTGCTTGTTTTTTGTTTTTTCCCACATAATTTACCTTTATTCTACACCATTCTATCCCTTCTCTTATGAATGCTCTAATGATTGCCTGGTTTTATGAAGCCCCTCCTTCAGAAATAAGTGATGGGCTCAGATTGGTTAGCTGGCCCAGTGTGTTGTGATTGGCTAAACATTACGCACCTTGTCTCAGTGGCATTTGCTTTGATTGTATTGTAAACAGTAGTCAGTATTGCTTCAAAATGAGACCCAGAGAATATTAGTGAACCACTCAGGACCACTCAAAATATGCAAACGTGCAAGCACGGCTCTTAAAGGACATTTCAGAATGGTTGTTTGTTGTTGTCTCATACTTTTAGATACACTGTGTTTTTGGTATAAAAATGCAGCTTTGATGAGCATCAAATACTTTTTTTTGAAAAAGCATACCCAAAGGTCATTGTATCTTAAAGAATTAGTTTAGATTTTGCCATTATTTACTCACGTCATACACATTTAAAAACATGATTCATTGGATGAACTCAATTTAATTGAAGGCAGGATTTCAATCCAATAAATATGTGTAGCCCCAACTCATAAAAAATAAATTATTGTGATGAAATTTCATTTGAGTTGGGTTAACTCAATTTGATCAAACATAGTTTTAATGAATTTGATACATTTTATGCTTGTTGAACTCAAACTAAAACATTTAATCAAAAAATAAATTAATAGGAAGACATCCTTCTACACTGGAAAAAAAAAAAAAAAAGATATGTTTGATTTACTTAACTTTAGGCATTTGTTATGCATAACATAAGATGGTTTTAATACATCAATGGCATGCCCAAAGGATCTGTATTATTTTTATTATTATTATTAAAACAACTTTGATTCACGTTAGCAGGTCCCCAAGCACATGCTCTACACTTTAACACAATGGTAACCCCCCAAAACACTATCATAACAGAAGGTATTTTAAATACAAACATAAAAGAGCAATAAACATTAACAAGTCTTAAGTTTTAATAAGTTTCATCAACTTAATAAAAATGCCTAAAATAACATTTTATTTCAAGATTTACTATCCTCGTCCAGCCCCGTGCAAAGCATGATGGGAAGGGGAAATCCACTTCCTAGTTACACAAGTAAAATCATTTATGTTCTTTCAAAATGAAAATATTGAGTTGAAACAAAACAGAACTGTTTCAAGTCAGTTTAACACAATGCAGTTGTTTAAATAGGGAACCAAACATAATGGTGTCAAATTAAAATATGTGTTTTAAATAAACTGAACAGTGTTGGGGAATCATTTTTTTGGGTGCATCAAGCATATAGCCATCTTTTATATATAATGAACATGATTTACTTTCATTGTATGGACAGTCATTTCCATTCACCTTTGCATAAGATTGAAAAAGTCATATGTATTTGGAGTAAAATAAAAGTGAGTAAATAGTAACACTTTCAATTTATAGCCAATTCAAGTCACCATGAAATCAAAATTGACTTTTTTCTTTTTTTTGTCCTGGTCACATTGTGCACAGTATTCTTTAAAAAAAAAATAATAATAATAATAATAATATTAAATAAAATATTGCCTCTTTTAGACCATAATTTACTAAAACGTCCACTAACTTCTTTATTCAGTTTTTTTTGTATTCTATATATTTATTTTCTTTTTTATATTTTATACAATTAACAAAAGAAAAAAAGGCCTCTAACATTAGCTTGCTCTATTATTTTTCTATTTGTTTTTCTTTTTATTTATTCAATAAAAAAAAATGCTACTTGTACTGTTAAGCTAACTGAGACTTGTTATAGCACTTGCATATCACTGCTCTTTTGTTGATTTCTTTTGTCCTCATCAGTAAGTCACTTTGGATAAAAGCATCTAAATGCTAAAATGTTAAATGACTTAATATAATGTATACCCTGTCATTTACAGTAGAAAGCACGTTTAGCATCCAATCAATGCCAACAGATAAAATCACATCACAACCCTCTCTTTTATTTTTCACGTTATTTTTTCGCTAAATATCCCATCATCCCATGCTTTAATATGTTGTAACACAGAATTAAATTGAGGTTTGAATGCCCTGTCATGTTGACTTCAAGAACTTGTGTTACAATTACCAAAATTAGGAGGTCGCTTAATAATCTACGCCCCCTTGAATAAACACAGCAGAACAGCTCTTTTGCCAAGATTTGCATAAACAAGAAGGTGTCCTGTAAGTAATTAACAGAAAAATAGCCAACATTCCCATTGTAATTATTGACGACCTTATGATGAGTACTTGAAATGCACGGCTGACTTCTTCAGTAATGTGAGAAGGGAGGCTGTCCGTGAGTAATGTGGACCTCAACAGGGCTTCCTGAAGTAAACGTGGGATTTTTTTTTTTTTTTTTTTTTAAATCTAGTTGCTAGTAGATTAGCTGGGTGTCATCTCTGGTAGAATCAGGCTCATGCTGGGTGTATCCATAATAGGTAGTGCACTTAAGCAGAAGAGCAAGATTGATCGAGTCATTACCTGGTACATGACATATTCAAGTCAGATAATGTCTCGGGCTGAAAAGCCTTTTAAGGTCTGCAATCAGAGACTTTATTAGACCCCAAAAGACATGTGATACAGTATGGACAAGTTGCCTGGTTAGGTTTTTTTTTTTTTTTCTTCTTTTTTTTTGTGTAGTACTATTTCAACTCTATTACCCTCTCATCATTTACACATAATTTTGGGAACTGATTTAGAATGCCTATGGCTATATGGTTCAGTTTCCTTAAGATTAATGGTTCACCAGGCAAAAGCTGTGATTAAAAAAAAAATGTAAATGCTATAGGTTTTCTATTAATTCTGATTCGCACAATCAGAGCAGCAGTCTATTGGCCACAGATTGATCTTTTGACATTATTTTGCTTGGCAACCATAAAAAGCCTTGATTTAGGCTAATGAATATTACATGGTGGAAGAACAGTTTATTATGATGTTTACTCTTTAGCATCGGCCTCTTCTATCATATTGCATTTGTGTCATGTCTAACAGCCATTAACCGTGGTAAAACCATTAGAGAATGCCTCTTGGCTTATTGGTTTATTCCATAAAGTAAACAAACACTCAAATGAAATATACGTTCCATATGCGAAGCTACATATTACAGAAAACATATCAAGAGAAGAATCTCATAACCTACATTCAGTTTCTTGCTGCATTTTGTTGACACCACCATCTCTGGCTGAAGCAATGCATGCTGTTCTTATTGCAAGACTATTAAAAAGAAGAGTATTACATCCACTGCTTTAATCTGTTGTGTTTCCACACACACACATACTCTAAGGGGGCTTTTTAATTGGGTTACCACAGAAGGTGCTGTCAGATTAACCACATGGAGAGAAAAAAAAGCAAGATTTTGACTGGTCACACTTCTGGCAGGGAATTTGATCGCCTCTGACAGCCTGTTTTGAATAATTTTATTACGAGATGATAAAGAGAAGGTGATGCTTAGATCAAGTCATGTCAGAGTAGCACAGATCTCACTGTACAGCACAAGCCAACTAAAACTGAACATGTTTTTAATGGCCATGTACTTTAATGAGGTAAAACCACGTGGCACAGCTCTTTTGTAGCAGTTAACCTGCAATCCGAGCTTCTCAGATGCGATCAAGATGTTTTATTTGATAAGAAAAGATATTTTAATGTCCTCTGCACTTCAGATACCTAAACCGTTTGTCAGGCAAAGCTAGAGATTTACACACAGAGCTGTTTTAAAAGTGAAAACCTGTACTTTAAACCTTCTCCTGGGTCAGAAGGGTGTTATTAAGAGCTCTGTCTTTCTTTAAAGCTTTTTTTTTTGTGTGTGTGGAAATACAGGTTTTATGCAAGTTACACAGTACAGAAATGTCAGATAAAGATCACTACATTTGGGTTATTCATAGAGCCTTTGCTAACTGCACTTTATGGCAGAATACCAAATTACACAGGCAGACTTCGTTACAAAACCAACCTGAGAGCATTGCATTATTAATGATTATAGTGTACTTTAAATCATGACTCATTTGATATGGAAGAACTGTCAAAGCTGTCAGCTCTGCTCTGTTAACTTTAGTGAGATTTAGGAATAAGTAGAATGATTATCAGTTTTGGTTACAGTGTTGGAGATTCGAACAAACCCCTAAGTATTAATCTGCTGATGCTCCCCCTGTGGATATGAAGTGTGCTCAAATGTGTTGAATATGCATTGCACTTCAAATCTGGTTAGTATATTTTAAAGCAGTGTACTTGCAGAAAATATAATATGAATGGAATAAAAGGGCAATTAACACTTTCATGAAAGTGTTTCTTAAAAATTATTGGCAAATTAATTTACCTTAAAGAACATTTGACATCACTGTTTTAATCATCCTTTGTCATGCTTTAAAGAAGTACACTTGTTTTGAAAGTTGACTAAGCAGACATAAAGTACTTGATTGACATTTTGACTTGTTTGATATTGTTAAGAATTTTTAATTTAAATGCAGAAAATTGTATTTTCACAATTACAAATGTGTAATGCATGTACACAGATGTTTATCCATACATCTGTGAAATATAGCTGACAACAGACTTTTACCATATTTCAAAGACCATAGAAGTAATTATGAAATAAAATCTAAAGTCCTAAGTAAGTGGTTCAAAGAAGTTCTGCTAATTACCTTATATAAAAGTAAAGTACATTTTAATTTAATTGCAATTAACTTGAAATTCAGTTTCTGAAAACATTACATTTGAGTTCACACTTTAAATTACAAAATCTCAGCAATTATTACTGTAATAAGTATAGCTTAATGAGTAAAGGTGCTGAGGCATTTGTGCACTTAAGCACCACCGCAATTATTATTCATCTTGTTACTTTGAAAGTAATCATGCAACGTGAATTTGCCTCAACCAAGTAGCTATACATGGAAATATATAAACAGTATATTCTGTGGATATTATTTGCATATAGTTTAACTTTAAGAATGTAAATCTGTATGAAACAAGAAACAAAAAACGGGTTACTCTTTTGTGAGCTGGATTTAAGATGCAGAACGCCACATGTAAAAAAAAAAAAAAAAAAGACTGTCAGTATGAGATATTTGAATGAACATAAAGCTATAAATATTTGATTTTTAACACTGATGAGTGTATTGGATACATCTGTTGCTGATCTGGAGGTGGATACAGAATGCCAAGAAATATTTTCAGTCTCCCACACATGACAATGACAAATAATATACAGTAACAGTCTTAAAGTATTGATCCTCAACCCACTTCTGTGGGTCATATTATGAAGAGTGTTGTCTGTGACGCAAGACAAGCATTTCTGAGTCAGATTGTTTTCCTGTATTAGTTAAATTTAACTTATTCATGTGCTCAAGAAACTGTCTGTCTGCGAGTCATATTAGGATGTCTGTACTCTGCCAAGAAGCTATTAGGATCTTTTATGTATTGAACATGTGAACTGGTCCTTTGCTAAAACTCTACCATTCTGAATTACTGTTGCTCAGGCAAGATTTACAACATTACCTTTAAATTAATTGAAATTTGCTGTGCTCGTTTCAGCAAAATGTGCTAAAGTGTTAGAAACATATTGTTAGCTAGAATAAAAGTAGGATCTTGCAAATAGTTGTTTTTCTCTCAATAAACTGTACAATTATGCAGCAATGTGGTTAAAACATACCTAGAAGCAAATAGGTCTTCTTACTGATGTTCACATGGGAATGAGTTTGACACAGTTTAATCCACAGCACAGCAAACTTCTCACAATTTATTTACATTTTGAAAAGTAAAAGAAAAAGGAAAAGGAAAAAAAAAAACAAAAAAAACATACCACATTAAATTCTACTTGTTAACTACAGGTGCATCTCAAAAAATTTGAATGTCATGGAAAAGTTCATTTATTTCAGTAATTCAACTCAAACTGTGAAACTCGTGTATTAAATGAATTCAGTGCACACAGACTGAAGTAGTTTAAGTCTTTGGCTCTTTTAATTGTGATAATTCAGGCTCACATTTAACATAAACCCACCAATTCAATATCTTAACAAATTAGAATATGGTGAAATGCCAATCAACTAATCAACTCAAAGGTTTGCTGAGCCTTCAAAATGGTCTCTAAGTTTGGTTCACTAGGCTACACAATAATGGGGACAATCATTGACATCCTTCACAAGGAGGGTAAGCCACAAACATACATTGCCAAAGAAGCTGGCTGTTCACAAAGTGCTGTATCCAAGCATGTTAACAGAAAGTTGAGTGGAAGGAAAAAGTGTGGAAGAAAAAGATGCACAACCAATCGAGAGAACCGCAGCCTTATGAGGATTGTCAAGCAAAATCGATTCAAGAATTTGGGTGAACTTCACAAGGAATGGACTGAGGCTGGGTTCAAGGCATCAAGAGCCACCACATGCAGACCTGTCAAGGAATTTGGCTGCAGTTGTTGGATTTCTCCTGTTAAGCCACTTCTGAACCACAGACAACGTCAGAGGCATCTTACCTGGGCTAAGGAGAAGAAGAACTGCACTGTTGCCCATTGGTCCAAAGTCCTCTTTTCAGATGAGAGCAAGTTTTGTATGTCATTTGGATACCAAGGTCCTAGAGTCTGGAGGAAGGGTGGAGAAGCTCATAGCCCTAGTTGCATGAAGTCCAGTGTTAAGTTTACACAGTCTGTGATAATTTGGGGTGCAATGTCATCTGCTGGTGTTGGTCCATTGTGTTTTTTGAAAACCAACATCACTGCACCCGTTAACCAAGAAATTTTGGAGCACGTCATGCTTCCTTCGGCTGAACAGCTTTTTAAAGATGCTGATTTCATTTTCCAGCAGGATTTGGCACCTGCCAAAGAAACCTGGGCTTCCATACCACCTCAGCAGTGCCACAAACTGATCACCTCCATGCCATGCCGAGTTGAGGCAGTAATTACAGCAAAAGGAGACCCTACCAAGTATTGAGTACATATACAGTACATGAATATACTTTCCAGAAAGCCAACAATTTGCTAAAAATGTTTTTTTTTTTTGGTCTTATGAAATATTCTAATTTGTTGAGATAGTGAATTGATGGGTATTTGTTAAATGTGAGACTAGATCATCAAAATTTAGAGAACCAAAAGACTTCAACAGATCATACTTTGATCATAGTTTATTTAATACACGAGTTTCACAATTTTTCCACGACAATCAAATTTATTGAGATGCACCTGCCTATGCGTGTGTGTATTTATATATACACATCATAATCATATACAGTACACACACATCGTACAGTATATTATGAAAACAAAAATGTGTTTTAGATGTGATTAATTGAAATTACTTGAATTTGTGTGGAAAATAAACAAATATTTTGTGACCCAGAAAAGTTAAACTTGTTTTATTTGTTTGTTTGTGTGTATGTTTGTATTTGACTTTTTTATGTTCATTTAATGTTTGTTGAACAAGATGCCAGGTCTATCAGACACAAATAAATGCCAAACATTTGCTCAGCAGCGTTTTTTTTTTTTCTTCTTCCTCAAACTACTTTCATTAACATTTTTGCAAACACAAGTGCTCTTTACACCTCGCATTCAGCTACACTAAAACAACCCAAATCGTTGCCTTTCAACCCAGTTCAATCAAATAGTTTAACATTTCAAAGCCCCTCTTAAAATGTCAGGTCACCACCCTGACTCCACAAAACGCTCTGTGTGAGAATGTTCTGCTTGTGCCGCAACCTTGTTCAAGCATTTCAGTCCATTTGTGAGTCTGTACTTGTCATGCTAATGCGAAGATAGCCAGACTGCACTTCCTGTGACTGGATGGTTTGTGGGAGGTTCCACTTGCACCATCCAGTTATGGGCTTGTCGTCAGAAAGGAAAAAGGGCGATTTATTCCTGTATGCACTGGCAAACAAGGCCAGTTTGTGGGCTGGTTGGGTTCAATAGATCTTTTCTGCTACGTCTGCTGTGAATCAAGGGTACTTTTGCTCTTGTTGCCATGGGGACAGTTTAGGAGGTAACCCACTTTTGTTCTTGTTTCCTACATAAAGTTATGCCTACATTAGACCTAAAAGTGACAATTATGCAGGCTGTAAATATGGTGCACTCAACATGTGCTTATTGTCCTTCAGAATTAATTAGTAGTAGGAGCAATCCACAAGCACTTGTTACCGTTAGTTGCATCAAAAGGCCTAGGATATCTCAATGGTAAAAATAGAGAAAAGTCTGCTGACACACTGTGGCTATTTGAAATACCATGTTTGTACTTTATATAATGGCTTAGCGGTGTGATGTTATTTACTTTGAAAACAGGAATAATAAATGTGCCAGTTGCTTGAGATTCTGCTATACTGTATGTATATATATATATATATATAATCTCCATTTAAGAAAAAAAAAAATATTTTTTTTTTCATTCTAACAAGAGAGAACATTAAGGACACATGGATGAATGTGAAAATACAAAGTGGGACGTTGCAAACAGGATCAGACTTACAATGGTCATCTAGCAGACAAAACAATCAAACAAATCCCATAGACTTGCATTGAAGACCCGGGCCATATCTGAATATCACAGAGAATTTAGACTTTGCATAGCAGCAAGCACCACTTACATTTTAAGTGTTTATTTTAGAGATTAGGGTGGCTTGCATCAGTCTAGTTTTGAACAGACAAAATGAAAAGACATAAAAAAATTGAATAAAAAAAAACAACTAAATAAATAAATTAAAAATATATATTTTTTTATTTAATCCCAAGCATAACAAATTATAGAATCTAAACATTTTGTTTTATTCATTTATTTTAATAAATATGTATAGTAAATGATAAAATATTATTTTATTATTAGGCATTATTAATATTGTGTATGCAGATTATTGTTGGCTTTAAATACATTACATGATAAACATACTATACATAATATTAGTGACTTACTGATAGCACAGATGTAAACAAATATATATACACACTCGACAGTCATGCGTCATTAGCACCATACAAGTAACCTGATTAAAACATATACCAAAAATAACTATGCAAACAACAAAACTCAGTTATTATTATGATTTTATTACGTTTAGAGTGGCTACTGTATAAAGCATCTATTCTATAAAGTTGGCTGCTAAGGTGAGGTTCACACTGCCTCTCCAGGAGAAGTCAAAACACGCAACACAAGGAAAGTCAGCATATGCTGAGGTAAAAATTCAAAATAGAAGGTTTTTTTTTTTTTTTAGCAGTTAATTAAACAAGTAAAATAATATTAAATCACTCATTTTAGGGGGATCCACAATGCATACCATAGCAACCAGCAGGTTCATAGGTGAATGATTCAGTGTTTTGAACGAATCAGTAAAATCAAAGTTTTTTTAGGCCGTACATAAACAACTAATGAATTTTCTGTTTCAACTAATGAATGTCTCAATGACTCACTCAATACTGGCACTGGTGTTTCATTTAATTGAAAAGTTATTTATATATGTGTATATACAGTGGGTATGGAAAGTATTTTTCACACTTTGTTATATTGCAGCCATTTGCTAAAATCATTTAAGTTATTTTTTTTTTCCTAATTAATGTACACACAGCACCCTATATTTTAGCTGTGTGTTTAGGGTCATTGTCTTGTTGGAAGGTAAACCTTCAGCCCAGTCTGAGGTCCTGAGCACTCTGGAGAAGGTTTTGGTC
>JAUMHE010000042.1:16291792-16312204 GCA_032359235.1 Enteromius mattozi
TGGAGTTTCTATGCTTTTTGCATAGCTAGTTGAAATATCTCTGTGTTAGTACTGCCATCTTAAAGTAGGTGTAAATCTTATTTTCATGATTCAATTTGATTACAATTATCATTATCAACTCATTGGTATAGTTTCACGAAGAATTTTCATGCACACTGTCAACGTACTCGTGTGTCACAGTGCAAAGTCTGTGCTACAAAGTCTGCAGCGTCTGCACACGTGCCATATGTGGGGGAAAAAAATACTCCACTCAGAATCAAATCTGAAATATTCAGAATCGATTCAGAATCGTTGAAGTGAGAATGGCGAATTGATTTTTTTTCTCCCACCCCAAATATAAGTATAACAAAATGTTGCCGTATTTGGGGTTTATTAATAATATAGTTAGAACTTATAAAGCACATATTCTGCATGACCATATTCTACATCCCTAATCCTACCCAATAATACCATAACTTAACCCTAAATATTAATTATTTAGTAAACTTAATGCAATTTTGGGATTTTTCTTGGTTTTAATTAATGTTCTGCAATGCACACTACAGTATAATACTATAGTATGTGAATTTACCTTGAACCTGAATGCAGGGCCTATTGAAGAGACAGACAAGGCCTTTGAGCGTTTTGAAAGAGCATGTGTGTTCATGAACTGTCATTATCTGTTATTAACTAAAATATCTGTCTTCCACACAATTCCGTTTGAAGGTCATTGTGTGCCTTTATGGCATCAGACTGATCCTATATGAAACTTCCTTTAGAGTCAGGGCATCATATCCTTGTGGAATTGGAATGGCCTTTAGTTAATTATAAAGTTCAGACTCTGTACTGCATCTACCTGAAGGCAGTCACCCCACCTGTATAACTGCCTCTCATACCTCTTACAGATGAGACCAGAGCTATTCTCCAGGATCCTATTGATGATGATGTCTGAGACCATTGTGAGAACACCTGCATTGGATTAAGAAATCTATTCTCTACAGGTGGGTCTTGAATAATCAAGATGCAATTCCCATTAGGCTAGAATTTCTTTGAATTATCTCATTTGACACTGCGGTGATTGTATTTCGCCAGGAAAGACTGACCAATGGATGGACACCATATGAAAAGGAGTCTGCAAATAGGAACATCTGCAAGTGTTCTGCAACCACAGACAACTAAGTTTACAAAGTACAGACACTTTTCTTCCCGACGTCACAGTTACATCACAACACGAGCTAGAGGCAAAACAAAGGGAAAACTGGAGGCGGCCAATTCAAACCAGCACAGATTTAACTACATAAGGAGCTTAAAATATCATCTTTTTGTATTGTTGGGTGCCAGAATCTATGTAATAAAGCCTCAAATTAGAAATTTTATACCTGCTGCCACTGCCAGACAAAAAAAACAGCTGTGGTTAAACGTGATAAAATGACTACACAAAATTGCTCACATTTGCAGCACAGAAAAGGTTCAATAAAATATTCTCGTTCAGCGCATCTAAAGATTTTTTATGCATCCCACAACAGTGTCGTGTATGAAATAATGTCTGTGTGCATGTGCGTAAACCAGCTGATGATTTATGTTTAATCATTGTAATTGTACATACATTGTTGTGATTAATTGTGGCTGAAATTATAATGTATCTGTAAAAAACAAGTTTCCTGCTGAAACTGAAAGACATTTTCATGTTACATCTTTACTATACACCTTAGATGTGAGTCACTCAACTGGAGGGAATCCTGTCAGATCATCCAAGCTGAGTGTGTACGGGCCGATCTGGTTTCGTCTATTAAGGATAGGCCATCTAAACTCAAGCCATATAATGATTTTAACATGCTGAAACATATCAATATAATAAACATTACAGAATGGTGGTACTTATTAACATACCAGTACCGTTGATTAGCATAAATCAACTGCTGATAAGGCATTAAACAGCTCAAAAAATATATTCTGGTACTTTTTTCTCTCACAGTTCTATTGTTTGGTAATTATACTGTATACAAACTGTCGGCATCAGTGAGCCATTATTAAAGCATTGAAAATGCTTTTGATGTGTGTGTGACCATGTTACTTTCACCTTCGAGATTCACAGTCACGTTTCTACTATGAAGCGGCAGTTCTTACCAACCATTTTACAAAATTAGATTTTTGTTAGTGGTACTCAGGATCTGCAAATCATTTCAAGATTCAAAGTGTTTATTGTCATGTGCAGTGCACAGTGAGGAATACAAGTTTCCCTGTACAATGAAATTCTTACTTTGCTGTCCACACTGAATGTCAAGACAAGTGTGAATTTAAAAAGTATATAAAAATTTAAAAATAGAACAAACATACACATAAATAAAAAAGACAAAGTACAGTTATGTTGCATGAATAGATATAAACTATGTACATTTGTATGTGCAAGTGTGTGCTATGCAGTACTTGCATGAATGTATGGGTTTTACTATAGAATTTCCTCAAAGAAATGGAGGTCCTCCAGAAGGTTCCACCAATGTGCAATCTGAGGATCTTAAAATGGTGAATCAGCTCTCTTTCTGTTTAGTATACAATAGTAACCCTGTTGAAGTGATTATATGGCTCTTAACGTTCAAAGATTTAGCTATGTGCTACATAAATGATATTTTAAGCACATTACTGATATTGCAGCAGCTCAGTGAACACATATTGTGGTCAACCAAGCAAGTGAAATGATATACCCATTTCAGGTAATCTGGCAAAACATGTATATAATACAGTATATATCAATTTGGTCTGAAATATGATAGTGTTCATAGAGTGGTGTTGGTTATTTGCTCAGACTTATACGCTGAAATTAAATCTAGACACAACATATGTAATCTGCTCCACACATGTGCTGCATATGTACTGTTCTTATCGACAGATTTTCTTTAGACACATCTGTAGTACTTTAGCAGGTACTTATGCAAAACTGATGCGTGTTAGTTTAGTGGTGATATTATAAGTTGAATGGATTTGCATATGTTGTAGGCTTATTAATGATGTTTGCTAGGCAGATGTACTTTAAAAATAGACTTGCCATTCATTTCGCATTCTCATGTCCTGGTAATTGCCAATAACCTGACATTTATGCCATATTGTATGTTTCTTTGTTAAGGAAATATCTGCTGAGAACGTAAAACGTAAATATTCAAGGATTGTTAGAATAAGAGGCGAAACCACACTTCCAGTGGTGTTTATTGGGAAAATGTGTGATTTTTATTAAATGCTTAAGGGTGGTACATCAATGAATAAAACATTATAATGAGTTTCCCTCAGGGGATTATGGAAATGGAAATGTAATAAGTATAGAGTGGTAGGATGAAATATTCGGTGTCTGTCATGAATGAGGTTTGTGTTGAGGGTGTTGTTCAGAAAGACTCTATATGTTGCCTGATGCTGATAAACGGCTGTGCTCATTGCTGCCTCACACTGTTTGATGATTAAATACATGCCTCTTGGCAGAAATTACAAACAACCCATGAATTCAGAACATGTTAATAATAATCATACATTGCTCTCGATGTTAGGAAGTATGTGTCAAAGACATGCAGCAAGACAAAAAAGCTTAGTCAAGTAAATGGATTTCTTCCTTACAAAATGATGCAGTGCACCAATAGTTCATATTTTTCCTTGCTAAGTGTCTCATTGGTTTATCTTGGATAAGAATAATTAGTTTTAGACCTGCATATAAAGCCCAAAGTAAGTGAATGCATATGATTCTACTGTCACTACAACACACAAGCTTAATTTCACACATCGTTGGTTCGGAAATGCATCAGAATGCAAGTTATATTGCAGTGCAATTTTATTCTCAGCCAGAAGGGGCACTGTATAAGACATCAGATAAACGGCTATTTTTTGCAATTACTGTTATAGCAAAAAAAATAAAAATAAAAAAAAAAATAAAGAAGAAAATGTTATTTAATGACTTACAGTAAAGTGGTCAAGTGATGTTGCTAAAAAAAAAACATTATTTTATGTATTTGGTGCAATGCTATGTTTGTATGCAGTTTAAGATGCAAAAGAAAAAAAACATTCTTTTCCACATACTGTACATTTTTGTTTCTCCTTTAAGCCCCACCTCCTGAAATGGATCAATTCAAACAAAGCTCTTTAAAAAGTCAATTTTAGACATTCTATTAACTATAAGTACATTTATAACTACAAGTCAACTGCATGTCAACTAATTCTCATTTTACAACTACACGTCTACTAACTCAGAATCAGAATGAGCTTTATTGCCAGGTACAGTATGTTTACACATACGAGGAATTTGTTTTAGTGACAGAGCTCTACAGTGCAACAGAATGATAGTGACAAGACAAGACACAAATAATAAAAAGAATAATATACAAGTATACAAAATAGTGTTCAAAATAGCAAAAACACAATAAAACACAATATATAATATAGACATTCAAATAAAAACAGGTATGAAGTGCTTGTACATGTATGATGATATGTGCAAAAACGACATTGTTGTTAAGTGTTCATGGCATGGACTGCCTGGGGGAAGAAACTGTTTCTGTGTCTGGTCATTTTGGTGCTACAGTACGTGCTCTGTAGCGTTGACCAGATGGCAACAGATTAAAGAGCGAGTGTGCTGGGTGTGAGGGGTCCAGAGTGATTTTCTTAGCCCTTTTGCTCACTCTGGATAAGTACAGTTCTTGGAGAGTGGGGAGGGATGTTCCAATGATTCACTCAGAGTAGACTGTTAGGTTTAGGGTTAGTAGAATAAGTTGACACATGTTTGCAAAGTTTCTCATAGTCTGTATGTTGTATGTACTGTAGTTGAAAAATATTAAGCAGACAGTCTACTAATACTCTAATGACTGCTAGTTGGCATGTAGTTGCAAAGTTACTTACTGTTAGTAAACTGTCTAAAGTGGACTATTGTGTTACAGAAAAAAGTTTCAATCATTAGAATTAGAGTGTGCCTTGTGATGTCAAAAATGTCTGTATTTGTGGTCTGTTTTATTTTTTAAATGAACACTTGGGAGTTGCTGTCATGAAGTCAGAATTAATTAAAGTTATTAAAAAAAAAAGAGTTTAATCTATTGGAACATGATCAGAAACATATTTGCATAACATATCTTGTATGCACAAAGGGTAAAATTAACTTTCCCACAAGCAGACAGTATATACAGTACATCCAATTGTCTTCTCATTGAATAGAAGTGCCATCTATTGTGCTACAAAGGAAGCAAAGAAATGAAAACGAGTCAGAACCTATAACGAGCCTCCTATCGAGGCGGTTTTAATTAATTTCATTTCGTCCTGGGCGCAATCACAGTTATCAAAGGCTTCCAGTTCTCCAGCCCTGAGTACAATTAGAGAATTGTAGTCTGTCAAACAGAATGGCTCAGTGGTTGAAACATGATTGTGTGATAAATCGCAATGGACTTCAGGTCTATGAGAGGCCAGGACGTGTCCTATTCATTGCAGGACTGATTTTAAAGGCCAATGGGGTAAAGACTACGTTAATATTGAATTTACTCAGTCTAATCACCAATAACTGCCATGCAAACTACAATATGACCTTATTTTCACACAAAACCTCATGGTGTAGAGATGCGTGGCTGTATTGGTCTCTATTCAATCGTCGAGCTGGAAGCCTTAAATAAAACCCAGCCGAACCATCATGGCATTTCTAATAGATCCCTATGGCCCATAATGCCATTTTAATTAACCTTTTCTGTGGTTCTGATGCGCAGCCAATTATTCACGTGGATGACGAGGTGCAGTCCATCATTCAGAAAGTAAAATGTGTGACATGACAAACACTAGCTTATTGGAACGCGTGGGGTCGGGCTGGTGTGTCGCCCATTTTTATGTTTCACTTTGATGGGATGGAGTTCATCATAGGAAAATACTGCAGAGAAATAACTCATGAACCCCATTAGCTGACGCTGTATTATGCATGGAGCTCCATGAGGACTATGATAAAGTCTCTTGTTGGAAATTACTTTTGATAAAGGTCATACGGTTAAACACTTGCTGGATGCCTCGCATATATTCAATTTGCCAGGGCTGTGGTGTGCTTTGAAAATGCTGTTTAGGTGGAGATCTGACATTAAAGAGATGCAAGTAATCTTTCACTTTCCACAAAAAAAAAAAAGGGAAAAAAAATGAATAGAGTTTAGTATTCTTTTTTTAACTGTAATAAGGACTCATTCATGGTTTAATGCTGATGCACTAAAATCTGAAAATTACATTTTTGCACCGCTTTAGTGGTTCAAATTCACCAAAATATGCCATTTTAAATCACCTTCATCTTGTTACAAACCTGCGTGAATTTCTAATACTGAAAAGGAAGAAATTGGGGAGAAGGTACACAAGCAATAGGGATGACCGCAAGCTTTAGAATACTGTCAAGCAAAGTCAATTCAAAAACATAGGGGAGCTTCACAAGCAGCGGACTTAATCTGAAGTCAGTGCATCAAGAGTCTCCATGCTCAGTCATCTCCACGAAAAGGGCTACCAAGCCATTTAAGAAACAAACAAAAAAAAATGTCAGAAGCATCTTACCTGAGCTATGGAGAAAAAGACAACTGGCCTGCACAGATGGGACTAAAGTACTCTTTTCCGATAAAAGTAACTTTTCCGTTTTGTTTGGAAATCAAGGTCTGGAGTCTGGAAGAAGACTGCACAGAATTACAAACTGCTTGAAGTCTAGTGTGAAGTTTCTGAAGTCATGATGATTTGGGTCTGCTGACCATGACATTACTGTGCTTGACTGGCAAGCCAACATGCCTGACCTGAACCCCATATGGAACTTATGGGATGTTTTCAAGAGAAAGATGAGAAACAGTGGATCCAAAAATCTAGACGAGTTGAAGCTCAATAGTGCCTCAGCAATATTTTAGTACATGCTCTTCTGTACAACTTTGTACAACTTTTCAGTTTCCACAACATTATTAGGCAGCACATCAAAAACACTGATAATTAGAAAAGTTTCTTGAGCTACTAATCAGCATATTAGAATGATTCTGAAAGGATCACGTGACATTTAAGTTATATACAATATCATAATATTTTCTGTTTTGCTGTATCTGTGATCAAATAAATGCAGCCTCGGTAAGCATGAAAGACTTTGCATATTATAAAACATTAGAAAAATCTAACCAAATCCAAACATTTGAACTGATACTGAACCTAAAATAAAAAAGGTGATCATGACTTCTATTTGAAAGTATCTTTCTGGTGCCATGTGAATGTATGCTTTCTGACTGATTATAATGCAACTTTTGTGGTTATTTGAACCTTTAAAAAAAACAGTTGAAGCATAATTTGTTAATTTATTTAAAACTGCTAATTATTTGCAACACCATCTACAAGCTACAAACTTCCTTTTGTACAGTGCAAGCCTTAGTCAACATAAAATGCAAACAGGCAAGTTCCTGTGCATGATTCATCAATGTATTTTTCAAAAAAGTCCTTTATTAGATCTAATAACTTGCTTCACTTCACCTCTGCAGTGTTTTTTCTTTTGGCTAATGCAAATCAACCACTTTCCTGTATATCACAGCTACATTTTGGCATCCAATCAGTTCCCAGTGGGTATAATCAATTATCACCTTACCTTATTTTCTTTTTGAATATCCTGTTTTGCTCTGAAATACATCAGATTATGGAGGTGCAAATGCAAACAGAATTTATTTGCGACTTTAATTAGGGCAGCGCTGTCTAATCCTGCTCCTAGACCACTATCCTGCAGAGTTTAGTTTTGAATGCTAAATAAACACACCTGAACCATCTAATCAAGGTCTTGAGGATTTCAAGAAGCTTCCAGGAAAGCGTTTTAGAGATAAACACTGCAGGATGCAAGCCCTCCATCGTGCATTTTGGGCTATCCTTGGTTTATCTTGTGTTTGCATCTACCCTTTCCATCATTTCAATATCCCCTAATCTTGCATAAAGAAATTGGTAGGTCACTTCCACATTCCCATCGTGTGGAATCAGTCTTAAACACAGAGGACATTCTCCCTCCAGAACATGGATTATTCTCATTCGAGTTCCCGTCCCCGGGTAAATGCCAAGGGTGTTCATTTATCAGGCCAAACACCAGGCAGTTGTCTGAACTTTCGCCTACCTTAGCAATGATGGAGGGCCTATTTGTGTTGAAGTGCTTTAAATATTGAATCCAGGGCACTGCAATGAGAAGAGAGAGAGAGAGAGAGAGAGATTTTTAATGTTCTGAATTGGGAAGGGTGCCAAGGGGCCTTTCTGAATGAAGAACAAGTAATGCATGACTACTTCTTCAGTCCCCTAAGGAGACTTATTTGAGTTGGAAGCTGTTTCCAAACGTATCTGGATTATGCATTCTGCAGTTATATTTCCATTTTTATTTATCTCTTCAGAGTTTTATATTATTATGTAGAATTTCAACACTTGTTTTAGGAATAGTTCACTTATAAAAGACAACTCTGTCATTATTTTTTCATGCTTGTGTGGATTCAAACCTTCATGCTCTTTATTTTTTTTCCCCCGTCAAACACAAGAAGAAAAACTTCATGCAGCTCTTTTTCAAACTTTACTATCAGCCTGTTTCTCATAAAATCTACAACCCCCATTCCAGAGAAGTTGTGATGTTTTGTAAAATTAAGTAAAAAAAAATGATTTATGATTTCTCTTCTTCTTTCTCTTTAACTTTTATTTCATTGACAAAAGTACAAAGAAAATATTTCAATGACCAGCGTAAATGTATGTTATAAATATAAACAAATTTTGATTTTAATGGCTGCACCACACTCCAAAAAAGTTGGGAAAGAGGAATATTTAACACTGTGTAACATCAACCTTCCTTTTAATTACAATGTTTCATTGTTTGGGAATTGAGGATACTAACTGTCAAAGTTTTGCAAGTAAAATCAGTCTCGCTTGATACAAGACTTCAGAAGCTCAGCTGTCTGTGATCGTTATTGTCTGATTCTCCTTTTCATGACCGGTCATACATTTTCAATTGGAGACAGATCTGGACTGCAAGTAACCCATTCTAACACATTCATTCTGTCTTTACAAAACCATGCTGTTGTAGAACATGCAGAATGAGAGCTGGAATTGTCTAACCATGGACTTCCTATGAAATACATCATCTTGATGGCAGCATATACTGTATCTCTGTGCCTCCATGTCAATAGTACCTTCACACATATCACAGTCACCCTTGCTATTTGCTCTGCTGCTCCTCCACACCACGACAGACGTTTGCTTTTGTCACTAATGAAAGTCTGGATGGTCCCTTTGGTTTTCCTGCCTTGCCCTACTGTGATTTCTCTGGATTCCCTAAAATTATTTGCAATTTTGCACTGTGAAATGTGATTTTTGATTTGTTTGACAATTTTCTTGTGAAATTTGGCCCAACGTAATGAGCCATGATCAAAATTTGCTTGCAAAGACTGATGTTTATACCCAAACAGGATATCTTGACCTATTACCAGTTTACCAGTTACCAACTGCTTAATATTAACTATTTCAAAACAGTGGATATTCTATTACCTTTTTTATTTTGCCTCTGCCCAAACTTTTTTGGAATTTTTTAAAGCTGTCTTTTTTTTTTTTTTTTTTTTTTTTTTTTCATATTTACAAAATACATTTATGTTCCTCAGTGAAAATCTTGTTTTTGTACTTTTGTGAATTGAAAAAAAATGAAATTAGTAAAGAAAACTAATAGTATATAATAATAGTTCATTGAACTATCATAATGAATATACTTTATTTAACTAAAGATTTATATTGAAGAGAATAATTTGTTTTTAAAGGAAGACTATTGATAATATGCTTAGATAAAGAATGATTAATTTTACTATGTATTTCTATGTATAAATCACCTGACAGGCAAAACAGATGATTCCAAGAAATGCAGAGATAACTTCTCAGTAGTGATGAGAGGCTCTTTAGGAGATATAATACTAGAGTGACATGCTGACGTGCTGCTTTACATTAATAGAATAATGAATGCAAATACAGTAGTGGTTAAGGAAATGACTCCAGTGTGTTATTAGCAGTACTGTGGCACAATGCCATTAACTGAAAACACAGCATTAAGGAAAACATTAACAAAATTGTTGTGGTTTATTAGTATTATTTTTATTTTTTTTAAATAAAAGCTTTTATTGAAATGTGAAAAACATCAAGCCATTTTTTTTTTTTTTTTTTTTTCTTATTTGTCTTTCTGTATTCATTGACGGGACATACATTACATACATACTGTTTTTAATCATTTATGCAATTATATTATATTATATTATTAAATTGTGGATATATTTTATTTGTGTTATTATTCATTTATTTTTAATTAATTATGATTTTGTAGTAGAAGTAAAGCATGGTCATGTTTTTCCTAGAATATAATTTGGCTCAGAGCGAGTTAAGCTAATTTGGCTTTGTGGATCACAATCTGTTGTAATAAATTGTCTATGCTTTGGCAAAAAATATTTTTTTTTGTCAGTCCAATAAAGCCCTTTCAATTAAATGGAAACTCAAATTTCTAGCTTGGTAATTATCCTTATTATTTTGCAAACACATTTGATTGTTTTTCTGTGTGAGAAATGCGAAAGGCGTTTTTGTGCCTTAGTAATAATTTTGTTCTTGTATGTCACTTCCAACCTCAACAGCAAAAAAGGACAATCAAATCATCTTAATTATTTGAAATGCATTTGATCTTTACAGCTATATACAAACCTGGATGTGCCTGGGTGTGTGGTCAGGCAAAACACCATTATCTGTCAGTTAGCTATCCAAAAACACTGGTAGGATGGCAGAATCCAGTCTGGATATCAAAGGTGAATGGCATCACCTGCCTTTCATCAAAAGCTTTTGAAAGTTGCCCCATTTTCAGACACGGCCTTGATCTTCACTCCATCCTTTAGTCTTTTTATCTTTTTCCTCTCGATGTGTGTGAGGTTCTTGCTGTATTCAGCTATTCCTTGACTCCAGTCATTAGCCATGCACATATCTAGCAAGTAAGCAGAAATTCCACACATTATGAAATCCAACAGCCCTTCACACGTTCATTAAAAAGAATCACACAAATTTAAATCACAAACACACTCAAACAACACCAAAGGCGTAGATTCCAGCCTTTCTTCTTAAAGACATTTTGAGTTACGGTAGTATTAAAAATAAAATAGTATCATTCTTAGAAAATTGTACCATGGTAGCCATTTTTTTTTTTTTCTGTGCAGTAGTTCTACCATAATTTATTAATAGTGAATAGAAAACTTTTGAACTATTTTATGTTTCATGCTACTATATTTTTCAAGATATATTGTTAGAACATGATTCTACTCTGTCCACCTTTTGTCCGATTAATTCTGTTTCTAATTTATTCATATTTTCTTTTTTTTTTTGTGTGTGTGTGTGTGTTTTAATATAACCAGAGAAGAGGAGAAAGATCATATGATATGGCCAGACTGGAACCTGCATTTCTGGCAGAATTTCTAAAGCTCATGAGTTACTCTCCAAATTTGAGAGATGGTTTGTAAAAGCCATCAGTGTGTGTTATCTTTCAGGCTGAGGCTTTGGTGTGTCTGTTCTCCAGGGATCATTCATATATCTCTATGTTGTTTTCTACTTTCTTAATTATTCTCTTATTACTTATATCTGATGGACCTGACTGTAGAATTTATACTCTGGTGCTCGAGTATGTCTTTAAACTCTCTAAGGCCTGAATTTCTCAGATGTGATAAAGCGCAGTGGGTGAAGTTAGATGGATCAGGCTGAGATGCTGCTTCAGAGACAATGAGGTCACACTGACCTCCTCAGCACTGACTCTTTCTACTTTCTTTATCACTTCTGTCTCGTTATATTTACATTATTGCTTCAGACATCAGAGACTCAAGCTTGGTTTCAGACAGAAGAAGATCTCATGTGTTCCCATGGGAACTGAGGGCTGTGCATATGGCCTGATGAATCCTCATCCACCTTACTCATCTGATTAAGTGATAGATATTGTCATGCTGTTGCCCCTAGTGACCTATTATATGTTAATATGCATTATGTCTAAAAATATATCATTGTGTAAAATTGTCTTTATATCGGTGTAGTGATGAATGATCTATGGCAATGATCAAAAATATATGAAAAAAAATATCCAAAATATGCCTGCCTGAAATGTCCAACTGAAATACTGTTGCAGTTACAGTTAAAGTCTGCATTCAGAGAATTCACTGATACAGATGTTTCTCATTTTACTAAAGCTTTTTATAAAATTGTATTATATATATGGTAATATGCCAATTTGCTCAAGAATTATTAGTTATCATTATCTATGCTGAAAACAATTGTGTTGCTTCGTATTTTTCATTCATGAGTCATTCATGAATAGAATGTTCAAAATAATTTATTTAGAAACCTTTTGTCAATTTAATGTGTCCTTCCTGAATAAAGGTATTTATTTATTTTATATATTTACATACATCCCCAACATTTGTTCTTAGATTTCCTTTCATACTGGAGCTTCCTTCAATTTACTTCAGTTTGTTTATTTTTGAAAATGTTTTTTGAAAGCATTAAACAGTTGAGTTTTACCGTTTTTGAATCCATTCAACTAATGGGTCTGGCGTTAGCACTTTTAGCTGAAGCGTAGCATAGATCATTGAATCTGATTAGACCATTGGCATCTCAAAAATGCCCGAAGAGTTTCAATATTTTCCTATTTAAAATTTTTCTTTTCTGTAGTTACATCGTGTACTAAGACCAATGGAAAATGAATAGTTGATATTATAGTATGATATCACGCAGCACCTGAAACATGATGTCACTGTTTCACACTGCTCAGTCTAGAAAATGCTGATTAGCACAGTCTATTTGCTCCAGAACAGATGTCACATGACAGCTAGTGAGTTTCTAAATTTACCTTTGAGCATTCCCATGAGCTGTGATGTCACGAATGCAAAAACATCAGACCCAGATGTGCTTTGTGTGATGTGCTGATGTCAATGTGACATTTTCACTGCTAAATTTGTCATTCATTTTCAAACTACTGCATGTCCACAAATGAATCCTGTCAGTCCAATTGTCTGACATTAGCTCACTAGTCATTTATTTTCTATTTTGTGTATTTTATGTGAGAGTTTCACAAGCATAGACACTTGTCACTACTGTGTAGCCATAGGTGATTTACAAATTTAATAAAAAAAAAAAAAAGCATTTAATTGAAAACTGACTAAAAATCACCATCCCTTAAAAGATTACAATTCCATTTCCAAGTGATTACTTCCCTCTGTGCATCACTTTGATGTTGAGTTTGCTTTTATTTCTTTATTTATGGAAAGGTAGTGCAATTATGACTAGTTCTTTTTCAGTTAATATAGAGCATGTGCACGTTCAGCCTTGGGGTTTTGAGAATTTCTTGCAGATTGTTCATTCCTAGATGGCAGGAAATTGTCTCTGTGTTATTTGATTTGGGAATTTTGAATCAGAGGAATGTTAGAAAGCTTCTGGGAAGACAGATATCTCAGAAAGGAAGTTAATAATCATACTTTTTCAATGGATGATTATAGGTCTGAGTGCAAATCACTCACTTAATTTATGTCGCACTGTACATTATTGTCAGTTGAACAACCCTTGTTCTTTGTAAATATAAGAGTGTAAATACAGCTGTCAATTACAAAGACCAATGGATTGTCTCTTGATTGTCTCCTCGACCCTAAACTGTGTAAAAATTACATAGAAGTTACATGTGATCTATCTGAAACTCTGAAAGATTTTTGAATATTGCTAAATATAGTAAAACTAATAATTATAGCTCTGAATAAAAAGAAAGGTTTGAAGGGTTAGATACTGTAAGGTGCACTGCAGTTGCATACTGTTACAACAAAACAGCCACATCTGTGCTGAAGTGGTGTAGTCCGCACATATACTATATCTCCATATAGAGAAACACTTGGTGCAATCATACATCATCTGGGTTGATATATAGGCACTGTGTTATAACTACTTATGCCATTATGCAACATGAAATATGTGTCTGTCATGCTGTAGACTAGGCAACTGGAGATCTGAATCTGCCATAGGAGGATTAGAAGGAAGAAGTGTTCATTTAGTTCACACTCACTAAAACATCCTTTCCTTGACGTGCTTTTTTTTGTTTTGTTTTGTTTTGGTTTTGCAGGGAAATCCAAGTGAAATGAATATACTTTTTAAACAGAAATGTTACATTTAAAAATAATATGTAATATGAATAGTTTAAATAAATGTATGTGTTGTTGTTGTATTTTTAATATCACTTTCATTGTAATAACCATTGTGATGATCAAAAATGCATTATTTTTTTATTTTTTTATTATTATTATTATTCTGCATCTTTCAGAAAGAACAGGAAAAAAGGCAGAAGTTCTGTTAAGTAGTGTACAATTAAGCTGACATTATCAAACCAAAACACTTGACCGTGGGAACAGTGGGGGAAACATTAGAAACTAAATTCTCTGAAGTAGAAAATCTTTAGTGGATTATAATTTCTGCTCTCCCGCATGCTCAGCTTGTTGGCCAGAACATACATTTCACCAGTTCTGTACTGCAATTCATTTATTGCTCTTTGCATTTAGATACACGGATGACTAATTATGGTAATTGCCTTAAAGATGTAATTACAACACATTCAAAATTATATTATTTAAAAGAATAATTAGCTCTCTCTGTGTAAAACCTTCCAGATGGACTGGATCCACTATTCTGTGATCAGGCTTTTGTTGTTGTTGCTATTTTCTTCTTCATTTGGAAATTTCACTTAAATACATTTTACATCTGAAATATTGTTAAAAAGTTTACATTTAAAGCTCAAATAAAGATGGTGATTGAAACATAAGGACGCAATGTCTTTTTCAGCATTCAGCAAAGCTCAATATTACATTAGACTTTAGCACATGGTTCCTTCAAATTATTTAACATGATTGATAAACCACATTCTGAATGAATTTGCACTGAATTTATTGTTGAATTATATACTGTATAATGTACATACACTCCATTTTCTAATTGCATCCAGAACACAAGAAAAATGTGTTCATCATACATGCATAATAGTCCTCAAAAAACACCATTCAGAGCCATTATTGATCTGGATAAATAGAGAACAGTGTCTATTCAAAGTATCAAGGTTTCTTCTACAGTGCAACACTTACCATAACCTACAAGACTCGTTGCCATTCAAAGTCATTTTGCAAGGACAAGATGGATGCCACTGCACTCTTTTACATTCTTCTGTGTAAAAAAAACTACAACAAAAAACAGAAGTTATTCTTCTGACTTTTTCTTAGGTATTCTGTTTCTCAAATGTTATTTGTATGGAAAAGGACCCAATTAATCTAAAGTCTGGTTCATAATATCCACCACAAATCATGTTCTTTGACCACAAAGAAGTTATTTCTTGAATTTTGTCATTCTGACTTGTGAAGCAAGGGTTGTGTAAATGCACATGATTTTCAAATCAAACAATTACACTGGGAAAATTTATGGAAATGATTTTCATTATGAAACTACTAGTACTAGTTTCATAATTAATTAGAGAAAAATGGCAAGTAATACACTAAATTAAACATGAAGTTTTGACAACTGATTTTTTTTTTTTTTTTTGCTGATACTTCAGTGAATCACACCTGAGAGCTCTACTGAGTCCCATGAGCAACCTTTACCAATGGGTCATATCATTAACCCCCCTGTGTTACCTATGAATGACACCACTGTTGGCAAATGGCAGTCCTATAATTGACTTCAAATATAGTTTTTTCCTATTTAAGTGACACCGGAGTAATAGGTCGCATAACCCCTATATGTTTAGACGTGACCTTCATGTGACATTAAGGCCTGGCTTAATGATTGAATTGACGTCAAAGAACACAGTCTGTGACCTCAAATCAAAATTAAATCTTAAAGCAGAATTAAGGGGCTTCGCAATCTCACCCTGTGCATGACTTGCTAATTTGCTAGGCTTTCTTTTGTGAATTTAGTTTTATATTTATTTTTTTGAAGTCTCCGAAGGACATCGATACTGGTTTACCTCCAGTTTTCCTTGAGCTGATCTTGAAAAAGGATGTTTGGCTTTAGTTTAAGTCTTCATTAAAATTTGATCAGGCTTAGCACTGTAAACCAATGTCCATCACCGTGCAGGTTGTCAATACTAAAAAACTCTGCCCTCACAAGGTCTGGTTTCTGATATATACAGAGGTGACCTCAGCTTGTATAATTAACGTTAGCATCGCCGAGTGACACGTGACCAGAATCACGGGAACAGCAAGCAGAGTCTCTGACAGGAATTGCGTTTTCTTTTAACTATTTAAACGGTCAAACAGACATAATTATGACAACATGCCCGTCTTTGCCAGTATTCAGGTAAATATACTCGACCGTAAATATATGAGGGAAAAATCAGATGTGAATCAGTGCACGAGTTCTTAAAGAGACAGCACCCTAATTTACCATCCGTTAACTACTTGCAATAGTCAGACAACAAAACACAAAGACAAACTCACACACTGCTCGACTAAATAAGTTTAACTTTAACAAGAAGTGTAACAGTGAAGACTATACAGTGTTTTATATTTGTATTTTATTTATTCAGTGTTCCTACTTTAAAGCTGTAAAAAATAAAGCTGTTTTATTGCATTAGGCTACTTCTATTTGACATTTTCATCTTTGTTTATTTAATAAATATAATATAAAATTACAAAGATTGCGGTTTATATTGTCATCACTCATACTGTAAAGTTTGGGCAGCCTGATATCTGTCTGTTGTTTTTTGTTTGTTTTGTTTTGGGTTTGATTGTGTGTGTCTGTGTGTGTGTTGTGTGTGTTGTTTATTTATTTATTGTTTTTGTTTTTCTCTCAATAAATCTATTTACTTAAAACAGTATAGTTTGGATATTTTGACAGGGGAAAATGTTGAAATTTAAATCATGATTTCTGACTTTGTTGTGTTGGCAAACCTGAATGACAATGTCAAATCTGAACAGTCTGATGTGTTGTGAGAGTTCTTCTGACATGTGAGATTAATGACGTCCTATTCTCTAGATAAAAATTAAGGCATTTGCTCTACACTAATGTAACAAGTGAGATAATAATGAGAACACGTTTATGATTTGTTTTTCATTGGAGAAATATGGAACAATGCATCATTTGAATTCCTGGTTGTACAGTAAACAAATGCCCTTCTTCAAATGCCCTTCAACAAATGCCCTTCTTCAACAAGACTTACCTGATTTAATACCCAATAATATGCATCACGTTGTTCTCTACAACACACCCTTTGACCCATCTGCATTTTCTAAAGGACATGCAAAAATAAAGTCATAGGCCGCCAAATAGATTAGCTTAAGAGGCTGTTTGCTTCGCTCAGTCAAGGTCTCTTATATTTAGCCTTCATTGACCTCTCGGTATAATCTCCCGCTTTGAGTTCCTCAGTCAAGTATGAAATAGGGCCTGAAAAACATGTCTGTTGTACATTGCTGCCTGCATTGCCTTCATCTACATATAAATTGGAAGCATGTATATTAGACTCATAAATGCAGAGTTCACATGAGTTCAGAACAGTTGTCATCTCATCAGGGAGTTAAGAGTTGATTAGAAAGCCAGATTCCTGGCATTTTCAAAGCATAACAACTTGGATATAGAGGATTCGGATGCAAGCGTTACATTCAGAGAGCCTGATTGATTGCTGCTGGTCAAGAGTGAGCAAACAAATTACTTTTTGGTGGTCAAGCTCAGGGGGAAAAGGAAAATATGTGCATCGGCTCAGTCACAGTACATATTTGACCACGATGGTTTCATAATGTTCTAATATGTCTGTAATTGCTTTTTTTATTGTCTTTTTTCTCTCCAGAAGTTATACTTTGAGTACATTTGTCTTAATGTACTGGCAAATAATTTAATTTAATTTAATTTATTATTATTAATATTATTACAACAATCACAATGTGGGGGCATCTGCTTGTCCACTTGCCTTTTGAGGACTGACCACAGGTTTGCTGTGGGGTTGAGATGTGGGGAGTTGCCTGGCCATGAATCTACAATTTCAGTGTAATGATCTTCAAGCCCCTTCTTTATCACTCTTGCTTTGTGACAAGGTGCTGGAAATCGTTCAGTGGATTCATGCCAGTGTTTTGGGCCAGATATGGAGCCCACTCCCTTGGTTGAAAAGAAACCCCACACATGGATGGTGTCAGGATGCTTCACTGTTGGCACGACACAGGACTCAAGGTATCGTTCACCTTTTCTTCGGATGTCCCAGTTGGAAGGGAGCCAGTCTTTTGCTGTCCAATCCTTGTACTTTTTCCTGCAGAATTTCAGTCTGTTCTTGATGTTTTTCTTGAAGAGAAGTGACTTTGTTGCCCTTCTTGACCCCAGGCTGTCGTCCAAAAGTCTGCATGCTCATGGTCTTACATCAACCTGCTGCTATTCCCAATGCCGTATAGCTGACTCTGAAGACTTCTTCACTGCATTTCTTGATGATCCCGTAAAATGGTTCTTTCAGGTGCAATATTCTTTGTAGCAATTTTCTTGCATTCCCCTGCCATTTTGATGCACAGTGATGATGGCTGCACATGTTTTTTTTGTAGGTAACTATTGCTAACAAGAACACAATTAGCTTAAAAGCGCTTCTTCCCTTCCTTTAAGTGAGCAATAAGTCTGCTCTTACAATCTAATTAACATGATTGCATCTGACTAGTACTTATTCACACTGTCACATGCTGCTAATATTAGTCAATTGATGTTAGCTGCTCATTTTGTGTCAGCAAACTTTGCAAAACACAACACTTATGTCAACCATGACTGAGATGCCCAAAATTAGATAGCTAGTCATTGTCCTCATAAAGTTTTGATTTGGTTTACATCGAAAAGATAACCGTCAAATGCATTTCGATGTGAAATTGCTACTGAATCTTACAAATAAATCTGAACAAACAGCATGAAAACTTCAAAATAGATAAATCCGTGATAAACACACCTATATATATATATATATATATATATATATATATATATATATATACACACACACACACACATACACATAACTGCAAGATTACAAAGATTTATTTGGGTTTTTTTTTGTTTTCTTTTAAAAAAAACAATTGGAAACCTCATTGGAAAAACTTTCATATTAAGTTTTGAGTTGTTGAATTCTCATAAACCCACTTATTGATTTAGTTTGACTTCTGATTTGGCTTATTACTTTCAATGTCACCTCCGCTGACAAACTCTAGCCTTGTGAAACTGATCTGGCTATTAGCGAGCACTTTGCAATTGAAAGTCAATAAAATATGCATGTTTGGTTTGCCAGACTGCAAGAGCGGCAGTCCGCAGATGCTTCACTTGCTTTGCCGGTTGTTTTTTGTCATTGATCTATAAGTTAATTTTAATCTGTCATGAAGGTTTTTGTGGACGACAGATTTGCTCAGCTGACCGTCTACGTTCTACACCGAGCTTTTGTCCGTATCATGTCTCTCCCTTTAAGAAGAGTGGAGAAATTGTGGCAGGCAAGTGGAACTAATACCTTTATCTACCGTTGTTTGTTTCTGCTACAGCGGTTAAGTCAATACTGCTGTGAAGAACCGCTAGACGTTGAGTGGAATTCAGGCCAGGCTTTGATAGCAACACCTCTACGTTCTTGGGTTCGCCGTGCCTCTTTTCCTTGGTGCACAACTCAATCTGTGACAGAACATGAGGGGACAGGACATTCTGGCTTGTTTTGGGTTTTTTTTTCCCCTCCTTCATTTCCTTCATGGTGTGGATTTGACGAAGGGAAACTAGCCTGTTATCGGAGAAGCAATGCATCCAGACATGGCGCCACATCAAATCTTTTCTCCGAGACAGGGGGTTTTATGGACTCTTCAAGGGGAGCCAAGGTCTTTCTTCCTCACTGCTCCTGCTGAAAGGTCTCTCTCTCTCTCTCTGTATCTCTCTTCTTCCAATTCTTTTATAAGGAAGATGCTCTGCACCTGCAGGACTGAGCGAGTCGCTATCTCTCTCTCTCACTTGTTCTTTTACACATTCACTGAGGTCGTCTTTCTTTTCATTCACTCTTTATGTCTCACCGCTCTCCCTCCAAGTCTTTTTCTTTTTTGTCTTGTTCTAGACTGATGTCCTGTCAAAATAATAGAGTCTGAATCAATCCACTCACAATCTCAGAGGCCAGATAAAGGTTAGAGTCTGATACTGCTGAATGCCCATCAACAGAGAAATACTTTTATATACACTTTATAAACACAAAATGTTTCTTGATTTCATTGATTAATTTATGAGAGTATTTTATTCTCACCAAGGCTACATTTGATCAATAATGCAGTAAAAAACAAAGGATATTCAGCAAGCATTAAAATCACTGACAAAGAAAATTTTATTGTTAATATATTTACAGTGGGTACGGAAAGTATTCAGACCCCCTTAAATTTTTCACTCTTTGTTATATTGCAGCCATTTGCTAAAATC
>JAUMHE010000042.1:16317770-16351384 GCA_032359235.1 Enteromius mattozi
GGAATAAAATGTTGTTCCAGGGTCAACAAAATATGTTGACCCAGGAACACGCCTAACTCAGCAAAATCAGGACGTGCATGACGACACTCATTACTACATTATAGAGTGAGCATAGAAGTAATATAGGGTAAGTTTTGTTTCTTTTAGTAAGCACATGGGAAAATCATTTGAAATGGTAGCTTAGAAACACTGATGTCCCCATGTGCACTCCATACTGCATTTTAAATTGCGTTATCCCAGGATCTGGGTGGGTTGTTTTTGACATTATAATTTTGAAGTAGCATTTGTCATGCCAACTGTTTCAAAAACAACTACAGATAGAAATAATGTTGTGCCCGCATCAGGAGCCCAGATCACTGCCAGGTTTAGGCTGCTGTGCAAATCCATGCCAGTTTGAATAAGTTTGCTTGCTTCAAACCAGATTTTTGGAAAGATCTGGAACAGATCCTCGCTCATGTCGTTTTGCCATCTGGGTTGGCTTCTTTTACTATAGAGAGAGAGAAAGAGAGAGAGAGAGATAATGAAGGTGGATGGAATGCAGCTTTCATTTCAGAGTTGTAATGTCTACTGAGATTGTATTTTGCTGGATTAAAAAAAATGGATTACATTTTGCTTATTAAAACTTCTCACTGACATAGAGGATAGTTTATTATCATTGTTATTAATATTATTATTAAAATACTTTATTTTACAAGAATGCATTGTTGGGTTAACATTTCCATCAGTTAGGTTTCAAGTGTCTTTAGGAGCTTCAGTTGATTTGTAATATACCTGGAAAAGGCTAAACGCATTGCATTGCCGCTGAAACATTTTTTTAGACAATTGCAATTCTGCATCACATGAATAGTTTGCATTTTAAAACATATTACAATATTACAATAATACATACAATAATACATACATACAACATATTACAATATTACTGTTTTGCTGTATATTTGCCTTGTAAACAATCTTAGTACACATATGCACAGTATACCAGAAAGGTTGTTTTTTTGTTTTCTGATGTAAATGACAATTTTGCAATAGTGTCAAGTGTTTTTCTGGATTCTGTAGGACAATACAGTCTTGAACAACCAAAGGCATTTGACAGAAAGGTTCATTTGATTTTTTGAAGAGTCCTCCTTAATATATTATAATAGAATGGCTTTCCCTCTCCTTCTAGGGGTAAGTTACAATTACAGATAGAGGTTTAGGGCTGTGAATGTTTAGTAAGAAACTTGATCCATAAACAAAAGAGGTTGATCCAGGAATATGTCCTAGTTGGCTACATCATGTCGTGCTGAGTGGGCGCGTTAAGCTCCTGGCATGCATTTATTAGATTCGACATGCACAAGACCCTTAGATGTGTCATTTTATTCTTGCGTGTGGGGATTTTTGAACCATGTCATGTGTCCATCATGTTTGCAGGCTTTTAGCCCAATCACACTGAGCTCAAACCATTACTCAGACACATCCCCCGTCTGTCTCACTGCCGCCTGTCAAATGCTATTCTTCTCAAACACGCTACATGACAAAGCATGTCACCCCAACTGGAGCGCTATGACATCAGCAGGTCATGTCGGCGAGGCTTTAGAACACTTTCATTGTATGTAGCAAAATGAGAAATTTTAGCCTTGAAGGGTTAGTTCGCTCAAAAATGGGAATCCTGTCATCGTTTACTCACCCTTATGATGCATCAGACCCTTGTGCTGTTATTTTGCTCCTGTGGAAAACATTCAAAAAGGTTCTTTGAAGTTTATTTGTTCACAGTGACCACTAAAGCCAAAAATGCACCATAAATGCACTGCAATGTAGATGTAAAAGTTACAAGTCATAATTCAGAGCTGCAACTTGAAACTTGCCAATATGTATGATTTCAGAAGACTTGGTGCATGAATTGGATAGTATGTTAGTTTAATAAATATATAATTTTTTTTGAGCTTGGTCGATATTTGTGTGTGTGTATGTATATGTATATATATATATATATATATATATATATATATAAATTCTCCCTTTTGCCTTCACAAACAAACAATAAATAAATACAGTGTAAGTTTGAACGTATACAGGTTAGTAATGGCATTGCATTGAGTACGTTTTTGTGAGAACACTATATAAAGTGGAAAAGACTGAATTTAGCTGCAAAACAAATATGTATAAATTATTTTGTTTTTGCAACTAAATGCATTTCTAACCTGTATGCCTACATTTAACTAAGTAGTAATTGCAAAACTGCAGTTATTCATTCTAGTTTTCCAACAGAAGGGAAATGCAGAATAAAAGGAGCACTGTGAAGAGAAATAAATATGTATCACTTAGTAAAAGTAATAAAAAAAAGTTCAATATTTGTGCTGAAAAAGTCTTTTGTAGTACTTTTACTAGTTTTTGCATCTTTATGTGTCATTGTTTTGACTTCATACACATTTTCCTTCGACACCAAAGGCAGACATGAACATGAGGAGCGAGGAAGAAATCACTTTGAATTCAAGTGGTTTTCACGAGCTGTTTCACAAGAACGGTTTATTGAGCACCGTCCGCTCTTGTTCCACTCTTCAAAGTCAATCATGGACATGTGACAACGTGAAGATCCTTACGCCTGCCTGAGAGCTCTGTACAAAAATGGAAAATTGTGTGACTGGTGTTGGAAAGGTTAATCTCCATGGACAGCGAGAGGCCTTGCAAGGGCAGTCTGAAGATGGTCTTAAGGCTTTACCGCATGCCATTTGTCATACTTTCTTTGGACAAGGGAAGTGGACTCCTTGATCCGGTTAAATTAACTGTCAACACAAATGCAGCGGTGGAAAGAAGATAAATAAAAAGAGGAAAAAAATCGACAGTTATTTATTTATTTATATACTTCAGGTCGCGCTGAAAGTGCCGGGATAAAGCTACTCTAAGAGCCTGTTTGCAGTGCAGATTAGTAACCTCTCAAAACCAATAAAGCACTGTCCCGCACGTCACCTTTCATTGACAACTTTCTGTTTTCCTTTGCCAATTTCTCTCTAGTAAGTGAGCTAGAAACTTACCGTAAGAGTTACAGTATGCTGAGGTTAAAGAAAGGTTGGAAATATAGCAAGCGAATGCCATATTTCAACAGAAATGAAACGGATCCTGAATTTATGAGTAGGTCTAAATAGGATCATTCATTCTAGCGTGCTTGCTTCTGGTGATACATCACATGTGACAGGTGTAATGTAATATATTTTCTAGTTAACATTGATGAAAATGGCATAGAGATTTTTTTGAGAAGTGATCTTGATTTGAAGATGTTTTGTTTTGTTTTTTTTTTCTAATCTAGTTCTGTTTAAACCCCCTACCGCTTGCAAGCAGTACATAAAATTATAAACTTCCAAACAAATCATGTGGCAAAATTCACGGAACGACTTTGGCTGGCTTTTCTGCAAGGTTTTTCTTTAATAATGACCTCAAATACAGTATTTATACAGCATTCATGAAACATTTCTTTTCTTCTTACTTGAAAGGTTGTAGTTCGACCTTCTTCTAATATTTTCCCAGTAATGTTAATAGAACATTTGTTCAAAGTTACCTAGTCTTTAATAACATTCTCAAAACGTTAGCACAAAATACATAGCTCCTGAAATGTTTTTTCTGAAATTACTTAGTTATGTATTAATATTAAATGAATGTCTAATACCTAAAAAACTGGATATATTGATCATTGAATTATCAGAGGACATTCAGGAATAATGTTTTCATAACACAAAAATAACAAAAAACAAACAAACATATTTTGGTTAACTGGGCATTGAGGTTTACTAATGAGGACTCTGTAGTCTTTGTAAATGTGCACAAGACTATTAGAATGCTTGTTGATTACTTAACTATCACATTATATAGTTGTTTTTTTTTCCCCTCTTTTTCTCTCTCTCTCTCTCTAACTGTCCTCTCAATCCACAGCACTTACTGTAATATATTAGTATTTGAGAGATATTTCAGGTCCACAAGCCTGGCAGCGGAGATATTCATCAATAGAAAGAAGACATTGGTTCTCCAGAATGTGTGTGAAGACAAGAAACATAATTTTAATATTTCAGGATCAAATACTGTAAATAGATTAAAAAAGATTAAATGTTAAATGTGACTTCAGAGACAGAGCTTCTGTTTTATTACAGTAATTTGCATTTTTGCTTTATCGTCACTTTAAATTGCATCAGTAATCTGCAGCATGTATTGTGGCCTCAGTATTAAATTACATTTTAGTGAAGAATAATTTTTTTAGTGGACTATATTGTCATCCACCTTTCTCATAAATCAGGAAGAAAAACATTGGGCTTCATTCATGAAAGATGAACAGAATGAATTTTAGTGTGAAGCGATTATAAATCAGTTCTTACAATTCACTTGAATTTTATTAAACAATGATCTTAATAATGATTTAGACAAAAAAAAAAGGCCTTGTGTTTGAGGCTTGATGGGATTAAGAGTGGCCCATCAGTAAGTTTCACAATACATGATTTACAGTATTTGAATATACTTAATGTATTTGTTTTGTTTGGTCTGGTATCTAATTCAATTTAGACAACTTTTTTTATGAAAGCCTGTTTCTGGCTCATATTTAAACAAACAAACAAATACATTAAAAAAAAAAAAAAGAACTAATATAATTACTTATATGAAGTGTCTATTTACACAAAAAATATTTTTTTATATGCAAAACTCATTAGGATATTAAGTAAAGATTGTGTTCCATGAAGATATTTTGTAATTTTTGTAGCGTCTGCTTAAGATCACAGATGGCCAGTTTGGAGTTTAGGTCTTAAAAGACCCTCTTAGCCTTTGACATTTGCATATAAATTACAGACCTGGACCCTCATTCTACATTTATATCGATGCGTAATTGCCCATAGTTCCCCCACTATCATGATGAAGCTAAAGAGACTGGTCTTCTAATCTCCACATCCAACTTCAAACACATTCCAAGAGACGCAGGAGACCTCCTTGCCGGCCACCAATGGAATAAACAGACTGGCTCCAAACTTGCAATACAGGTTGATCATCTAGGCCTTGTGTCTACCGCATCAGGACTCTTTTCCAGAAACAAAGCCCAATGCAAGTAACATTTATAACTATTTAGATGTGTGTTTAAGCTTGAACCCCTTTTTAAGGTGAACCTTGATTTTTTGATGATTCTCATTAGGCTGTGGTTAATTGATGTGAAATACTGCCATTCTCTTGCTCTTCTCTCTCTTTTCCTTACTTTCCTTTATCCTGTACGTATATGTTTGTTTAATTTGTTGTATGTTAGCTATAGCCTCATTTATTAAATTCCTTATATTCACAATTGATTGTCTCTGTGTGCTACTCACAATCCTAAGTCACTGAATGTTGATCCTTTGGCTACATGCTAAATTACTGCTAGTACTGCAGAGTGGGAAAGCTATCCTTCCTTGGCCAGGAAATAACCTTTCCTAGAATTGATAAATAATTGTATTATCTGCTCGGTGGACGGACAGATCAAGTAATTGTAACATTAATTCTGCTACAGTTAATCCTAAAATTGAATCTAAATATTTATTATTAATTATAACCAGTTATAATTAATTATAAATATCCCCCTATTAAGCAAATTTGTTACATTTTCCTACATTAAATATATTAAAGCTTAGTTTCTGATTAGTAATTAGCATTGCTAAGAATATTTGGACAATTTCAAAGGTGATTTTCTCAGAATTAAGATTTTTTTGCATCCTCAGACTACAGATTTTCAAATGGTTGTATCTCAGTCAAATATTGTCCTCTCCTAACAAATCATGCTTAGTACTGGTTTTGTGGTCCAGGGTCACATTTATAGTCCTTTTCACAGTAACACTCATTACATTTAGCAATTTTTTATTTCTATTTATTTATTTATTTATTTGTTTCTGAATATAGGCTATGATTGTATGATTCTGCATCATGTCAAAGTACTCTAGAATAGCTACAGACATGGACCAAAACTGACTTGACTTAATGAACTTTAATTAAACATTTTTATTGTATGAATGCAATAGATGAGAAAATATTCTAAGTGTGTACAGTATATGCAGACAGCCCCTTCACTCTCTTCTCAGTTTATTTTCTTTTCCCTCTGATTTTGGAGGTGAGGTACAATGTGATGCATAAAAGATCAGGCAATCTACTTTTTCGTTTTTCTTTGTTCTTTTTTTTTGGAAATTCAGCTTAACATTCAAGGGTGACACACAGTAGAGTCTTATCTCTAGCCCTAACCTCCCTTTATCCGTGTAAATGTAAAGATGTCACGTACAGCGGTACAGCAGTCACGGGCCGTCAGGTAAATGAAGACCACAGGCAGAGTTCACAGCTAAAAAAGCTTGTTGTGATTTACTTTGCATATCAGTTTAAGTGCGTTATCATCTGGTCCAAGAATATCAGGATAAAGTTTGTTCAGTTTGCAATATTTTAAATGCAAGGAAGCACTGCTCTTGGTAGTTTCATGAATAAAAACACCTCTTTACATTCCGTATCTTGCTGAGCATTTGTTATTTTCAGGAATACCAAACACATCCCCCCCTTATCAGGATAATAAAGGCGAGTTGGATTTGAACTCGTCCTTTCGCAAATGCGGCAGATCTGCTGCCTGTCACAGTGTTTGAAGTTGGATTTTACAAGCTAGTGCTCAGCAAATAAAACTCAGGCACACAACAAAACCACAGGATTAAGTTAAGTTTGTTTCTAAGACCTTTGACCTTTAACACTGTCATACAGTTGCCATGAATACAGCGATATTCTCTGTCAACATTCTAGAGAGTTTTTAACTCTCAGACAAACATTTTTTATTGCACATTTTCTAAAATGATGTGTTTAAATATGCAAATACTCTTTATCTAATTAAATATGCACACATTTGCATATACTATACACCCAGAACAGATATCTAAATACTGCATAAAGCCAGGTTCATTTTGTTGACATATTAGAAGGTTTTTACAAAGAGATTTTGTATATCTGTTTTTATATCTACAGCCAAATTCACTATATCATAATATAGATATGAATATGTATAGTTTGGTTTATGTAAGTGGAGATTCCTGACTAATAATACTAATAATTCTGAAGAAACAGCAATTAAAGATTGTAGTAAAGTGTAATAAAATAAATATATGAATAAATGTGTATTTTGGATCTATCTATCTATCTATCTATCTATCGCAATTAATCACATCCAAAATAAGTTTTGTTTACATAATATGTGTACTATGTTTATTTATTATATATTTATAAATACACACACATACATTATATATTTAGAAATTTATATTTACATATTTTGAATGGTGCATTGCATAAGTATAAGAAGTAAATTTATTCTGCTCAACTGCTGTTCAACATTAGTCACTTTTCTATAGATTTCTTTGGTACAGCGAGTGCACAGATCTTGTCATGCAAATTTAAACTTATCGTCCCAGGTTTTGATGTAGATGATAGATGTTGAAAACCATTATTCATGTCTTTTAATTGATCTTTTAATTGTGGTTGCAGGAATGTGGAATGTTTTAAATATTCAGAAGCCCAAATGAAATGTGAGACCTACTTTTTCAGCGAAAAACTAAAGTTCAGTAAATGAGTTTTATTTTCTTTTTGACAAAACGTGAGCTGAAAATGTCACCATTTAAGTGCGGTGTTTTGCTTTATCCTTTTCCTTTCCCTTTTTGGGGGGGCTTTGGCTGTTAGTCTCCCGTAGTTCCCAGCAGGGAGATTCAGTGCTGTGGTCTCCAGCATCCCTCCCCTCCATCTGTGGCTCTCCTCTGACCACATGGCTGTCTCCTCTGATTGAGAAAAATGCACCATCCAGCTCCATCGTAAAGACACAGCGCACATAGCGGGCGGATAGATGGCCACTTATGTTCTGCTTAGCTGCTGAATGCCTGTTAAATCAGAGCTTGAGTGCGCTGACCACAGGAGTTGTGTTGGACCATGCTGGGAATTGATTTTGACGTTGTGTATGCCAAGAGCAATATAGGCCCGAAATAGCATGTTAACTCTTATATGTCCTGATGCTAAAAATGACCAGTTATCAGCATATCCCGGAGGGCTGTTTCATTGCTCCCAGGTTGCTCTTACATGGCTCACGAACTACATTTAATTTGAGATGGAGTTTGTTTCAGATGTTTGTCCTGATTTTTTATTTTTAATTTTTTTTAGAAGAAAGAAAACAGACACAAATTGGGACATACAGTGAGAATACAGAGCTACAAAATAAATACATGTGGATAGCAAATCAATGAGAAATATACTTATGCATTATATTCTAAGTTAAAAATTGAGATCAGAAGAAGTGTATGGAATTTTGCACACTGTAATAATGTCAGCTATTTCAGCTTAAAAGCTTTCAGTTCAGTTGCTGGCCTAATTTATATGTATACATATTCATGTAAAATAAATAAAATTAATTACTTTTTTTACAGTCTACACTTCAGTGTCTACCTAAAAGAACATAAAAAATAAGATAAAATAACTTTTCTATTGTAATATATTTTAAAATGCAATTTGTTTCTGTGAGCAAAGCTGAATTTTACACCAAAACCATCTGTTCACTCCTCAATAAAAATACAAAAAAGTATTTATCGACTCCTGTCAATGTCTCTAAATTGTCTGCCAAATTGTCATTTCATCCTGACGCTAACTTTGCCCATTATCTGTTGTCAGGTCTGACGCACGGATTCCACCCAGGAGTTTGCAGTCTCCCCACCCGTTCTTTTATCTGCCCGAACCTACAATCTGCCATCACCGATCCTGACACAGTGAAAATTCTAATCAAGAAAGAATCAGAAGCCAAATTCATGATCTGCCCATTTCCCTCCCCACCATTCGACATATTTCGGGTCAGCCCAATTGGCGTTGCCACCCGAAAATTCTCAGGCAAAAAACACTTGATAATCGATCTCTCCTCTCCCCACAACTCAACCACTCCCAGTATCAACAGTCTTATTCCCATCGAGGAATTTTCCCTTAACTACCATAACGTAGACCAAGCTATCACCATCATTAAAAGCGTCAGTCAAGGCGCATGTATGGCAAAAGTGGACATAACATCCGCTTTCAAAGTCATGCCCATCCACCCCGATTTTTGGCACCTGTTTGGTATCCAATGGCTGAACCAATTCTATTTTGCCGTTCGCCTAACCTTCGGTTGTAAAAGCAGTCCTAAAATCTTTGACATGCTCTCCGAAGCAGTTTGCTGGATACTGTCTAACAATTACCAAATCTACCACCTCATCCACCTCCTCGATGACTTTCTAATTATCTCCCCTCCCCACGTCATCCCAGCAGCCGACCTCAAAAAGGTCTTGAAAGTCTTCTCAGATCTAGGAATCCCAATAGCGCAAGAAAAAACTTTGGGTCCCAGCACTTGCATTGAATTTCTGGGCATTAATCTCGACTCCCAGAAATTTTAAGCATCCCTCCCCAAAGAAAAGGTTGACAGAATCATCTTGATCTCATCCAAACTCCTAGCCAACCCCCAGTGTTCCAAACGGGAACTCCTGTCTGCCCTGGGGCACCTAAACTTCGCCATGCATATCATCCCGCAAGGCCACTCCTTCATATCCCACCTGCTCACCCTCTCCTCCTCAGTCCCTTCCCTCGAAGACAAAATTACCCTGCCTCCACGAACTGCAACTCTGGGTCTCTTTCTTTCCCAATGGAACGGCCATTCATTTTTCAACCACGACCTCCTAGCTGCACCGGTGGACATTCAACTTTTCACTGACGCAGCCCCCTCTATTGGCTTCGGAGGCTTCTATCGTAACCGATGGTTCACCTCCCCCTGGCCTTCCCAATTCGGTGAAATTCCCCTTCACCTGGCTTCCATAGCCTTATTCGAATTATACCCCATCGTTGTCGCAGCCACGCTCTGGGGTTAAGAACGGTCCGCTTCTTGCATTGTCGTCCATTGCGACAATGAAGCAACCGTCCAATGTATAAATAAACACAGATCCCACTCCCCCGCTATCATGCCTCTCCTCAGACGTCTAGTCTTGATTCTCGTTTTCTTTTTCAGAAATTCAAGACGCTGGCCCCAAATGCAGACCCCCAGCTGACCCCAGTTCCTCCCTATTCACAGCTAATATTCCCCTGAATCACCCCCTCAGACACCTCTATGAAGCATCCTTAACATCTATGCTTCAAGCAGTAGCCCCCAGAACCCTCCAATCCTATCTCACAGCTTGGAGCTCATTCAAAACCTTCCACTTATGTTTCAACCTCCAATTTCCCGATTTTTCCCTGTTATCTATAACCTCGTACGTCTCATATCTCAATTCCCTCAAATCCCTCCAAGCCAAATCCATTAAAGGGTATTTGAGCGGCATCCAATTTTTCTTTAAACTACTATATGGAACCGTCTCTCCAGTCATCACCAATGCCCAGACTTCCCTCTTAATCAAAGGCCATTCACCCTTCCATTTCTGACCTCTCCATCCCCAACAGTGAAGCTGCGACCTTCTTCATTAAACAGAGCAAAACTGACCAATTAAAGCAAGGCCACTACATCTACATTTTCAACCTCCAGTCCCCAATCCAGCACTTCCAAACCATGCAAGCCTTCCTCGCATTCAGAAGATCCTTTGCCACCTCCCCCTCAGAACCTTTGTTTGTGGACGAGCTCAACCGCCCTATTTCAAGGTTCTGGTTCCAAAAACACCTCAAGACCGTGCTCCTACATTCAGGCATTGACCCAGAAAGATTCTCATCCCACTCCTTCAGAATAGGAGCAGCTACCTCAGCAGCCGAAAAAGGCCTCCCACCTGAGCAAATTCAGACTCTCGGCCACTGGTCCTCCGAAGCATACAGGAATTACATCCACCTCTATCCGCCTCCGCAGAGGCTCACAGCCTTCGCCGAGGTTCTTCCTCTATTGACTCCGCAGAGGCTCCCAGCCTGCGCCGAGTTTCACCTCTATTCTCGCCTCCGCAGAGGCCTCCCAACTCTCCCAGCCTCCGCAGAGGCTCCCGCCTTCCCCTCCCTCCCTCATTCCTTCCCTCCCACCTCCACATAGGTCCACTTCTCCCAGCCTCCGCAGAGGCCTCCCTTCCAATCCACTCCCACCAGCCTCCATCACACCCTCCTCAGCAGAGACCTCCCGCCCCTCTTCTGCAGAGATCTCCCTTCCCAACTCTGCTGAAGCCCCTTCCATCCTCCTCTGCGGAGGTGAGGGAGGCGGCCTCTGCGGAGGCGTGAGGTAGGAAAGCCTCAGCACCCAACTCCCACTCCCTCCTGCCAACTTCCAACGGCCTCCCATCCTCCCAGCCTCAGCTTCCCTCCCCCAAAGGATGCGTGGACCTATCATAGCCCAATGCTCGGCCAGCACCCCGTCTCCACGCATTCTTTGGGGGGCACATATTTGGCTGCTGTCCTCTACTAGCATATTTTGGGGGTACGCGGGGTCTGAGCCGGACGGCGAGCTCTACCCTCGCTAGGGTTCATAGTCCAGGGCTCGGAGTCCGCCGGGCTCCCGGCTCGCCCCCAGGACAGAACGCCAAACACGCTATTATTACTACCGCGATTATAAGGAAGCGCAAACTACTGAAGTGATTAGTTGCCAAACTAATTTCGGGAGGAGCGCGAACAATTAATCAGACACAGCCGGCGCCGTATTACCAATCATTACCTATCATCTCGTCAGCCAATCCGTTTCGAACCTATCCACTATAAATAAGCCAGTTTCCTTCCCTTCCGTATCTTGTACAAGCATCCCTTCTCCGCCTCGTTCGCACTATCCTAACAGGGGGGGTACGCGGGGTACGCGGGGTCCGAGCCAAACGCCGAGCTCTTCCCTTGCTAGGGTTCATACTTCCAGAGCTCGGAGTCTGCCGGGCTCCCGGCTCGCCCCCAGGACAGCACGCTGAACATGCTATTATTATTACCGCGATTATAAGGAAGCGCGAACTACTGAAATGTCACTTTTAGCCAATTCAACAGTTACTGAAAAAAATAAAATAAAAAAACTGACCCCAAATTCTCAGATATTAAAGAAATCTAATTCCTGCTTTTCCTTTTCATGTCAAGTATTTTAGATGCTGACAAACCTTCCTTACTCAACCAGTTTCACCAGAAAGATATTACAGGCTGAACAGGTTGTGTGGGGTTTCTCCTGTTTTTTCACCCGTTTGTGTCATCACTCTTATTCTCTAACCCAGATTGGACGGCACCTTCACTTGATTCATCTCCGGTGCTGATGGGAAGGAAATGCGGATCTGGGAGAAGCGACACAGTTGGCAGCAATGTCAGGCTGACTATCCTGCTCTGGCACACCAAATGCTGAAGCAGTTAACATGAGTGGGCTTCTGCTTGTTTCAAACTAGTGTTTGAGACGCAAATGACTGTAAATATTTGCATATAGGCTACACACTAATCACTCATTTTTCAAACACTGTAGGAGGTTTGTGCTCATGGGGATTTATAAATATTTGGTTGATTAAGACAAAATGCACATTACACACCCCACTTTGTTGTGTTTTTGTTATTTTATTGGGGTTTTTTTGTATTTTAGGACATCAAGTTAAAATAAATGTAGAAATGTTTATGTGACAACTAGCTGTAATAAAATAAGTAGATATACTTATCTATTTTGCAGTAAATGTTTTTTTTAAATAAGGTCAATTTATTTTTTATCTGTGAAAAATCCAACCTGGTCTCATAAAAATACATATCTCTGTGCAAATTTTGTTCAACAGCGTTTTTACATGCCTAGTTAATGCTCCATGTTAGAAATATGGCCTACACCAAATCTAACCCTAAACCTACTCGATAGTATTAAAGGCATCATATGATGTGGATTTTCCTTTCTCTTTGGAGTGTTACAAGCTGTTAGTGCATAGATAAGATCCCTAAAGTTGCAAAGATGAAAGTTTCAAAACCAAAGAGATATTCTTTATAAAAGTTTTGACTCGTCCACGTGAGACGCGCACGACATGTACATGTCCACAACAGCGCCGCGAGCTCTGCAGCACAAACTTTCTTTAAGTTCACCTCGGCTGCTTTTTGTTTCTGGAAGAAGACGCGCTTTGAGAAATAAGATTTGCATTATCTCAGACAAAGAAGATTTGATGCGAGGCTCGATTCAGGAAGATATCATTTACATGAGTAATTATTTCTCTTATTAGCCTGCTTGTATATAACAACTAACACGTTTGACTAGTTAGACTTTTTCCAAACTATAATTCCTGAATAAATGTATAATCAAGTGAAACAATATGAAGTTTCATTAACGGCATCTAAATGTTTTATGATGCCAGGATAAGAAAAAAGACAGCTGAAAGGAATAACAGATGAATTTACCTCAAAATGCATTGTGCAAGCTGACCCACGGAGCAGATCGTTATAATGAGTAAGTAATGTTTGTTTATTTTTTTTGCATTAGTTTACATGGTATTGTGCTGATTACAAGAAAAATACATGTTGGTCAATAATACGTTATAAGTAGTTGAAAAAAGCACAAATATCAGAGCATGTCCAAAAGGCTTAAAGTCTAAAGGGCCTCAAAACCACCTCAGACCCCAGAGGGTTAAAGGAAGGGTAAGCGATTTTTCAAAAGAGCTTTAGAAAACAGAGTTGGGGTCAAGTACCCAAACAAACTTGTAGCCAATCAACAGTAAGGGGCGTGTCTACTAATGATGGGGAGGAGAATGCGTTCAGTGAACAGCTGAGCCGAGCGACAGAAAGATAAAACAAAAAAGGAAAATGTCTGCAGAACGATAAGGCAAGAAGTAAGACCCGTGTAAATATCTTATCAGCTTTCCAGCGCTGGAGAGAACTCAAGGAGCGGAAGACCTGTGATCGGACGCCGAAATGCTTTGGTTCTTCTTAATAGGTGAGTAACACCATGTCTACACCAGACGCTGGGTCACGACAGCTAAAGTCTGCCTACAATGAACGCAAGAAATTTGTGTCAGCAAGTCATAAATAGAACGTGGCAGCAGTTTTCTGTCTGAGATTTGTTGTGCCGCTCCCATCCGTTGTAGATGGCATCACTGATTATAATGACTTCTGTAGTATTTCGTCCCGCAGCTCGCATCCCATGTAAACGGTGTAACATTGGTTCTGCTTTGTTTCACAAAACTAATCATCACCTGGGTTGTGTAGGGTACGTATGTGTGGGGTGGAGCTATCGAGGGGCGAGACCCTTTTGGGGGTTAGGGGAGTGTTTGTTTTGGTGATTTCAAATATCAACGTTGGCTTCCAAAAATTGCTTACCCTGGCCTTAAACCACATAAACACATTGCATTGTACTAAATACACAAAATAATGTTATTTTTAGCAACATCATATGACCCCTTTTAACAAATGCAAAACTGATATTAAAATGCATTTGTTGATTTAACCGTGTCATTTCAATTTCCTTTTACACAGATTTGAATTGTTTTGTTGATAGTTACACAGGATTCGAACCAGAGCTCCTTGTCTCTCAAGTACATCTCTGTACTCCGTGAGCTATATGGTGATATTAACGTTCAAAACTGCTTGTTTAACCTCCACATCATCTAGTCACTTGTGCACATCATAAAAGCAGTTTCTCGTTAAATGAACAAATAGCATTTGCTTTGGTACGTTCATGCAACTGATAATGAACATTTGTCTGCGGTTTTCAGTTGTTAATATGTTGCTCAAAATGTATTATAGTTCTCTGTGTTATAGTCTTACCCCTCAAAATATCTAGTCATTAGTTCATCGTATATCGTTAAATGCAAAATGGTTGATACTAGTGGTCATAAACTGTCAAACATATTTTCAACACATTTCTATTGGACGTTTTGTAAATTTACCATGAATTGTGCAAGTGAAACTTGACTTTCACTAATGAAGAGAATAAAGATCAACCAGTTATAAATTAATTATCTGAAATGGTCTGGAAAGCATATATAGGCAGAGGACAACACAAGAGTAACACATTCTGATAGTGGATGAACATCTAGAAAACAATCAGGGTCAACAGCCGAGAGGAAAAAGAGGAGTTAGGATTCTTGGTGGAAGGGTACAGAGGCAAAACAGAGGAAGATGCAGAAGAGGCCAAGGACAGAGGCGCATATAAGATGAAATACAGGCTACTATTGTAGACTGTGTTGTCAATCATGGCCTTACAATGGCTGACGTGTGCAGCTAAATATTGGGAGATCAACCCTATCCTATATAATTAAAACATTTTGAAAAAGTCTCTTTCAGTCAATATCCCACACACAGTAATGTATACATTTGTACCTCTGAAATGGATACGACATACATAAGTGCAGCCTTCTCCATTTCAGTACAGTTACTGTCCTCTGAACTGTTGCCATAGTTTACATCAGGCAAGAGAGTGCACTTTTATATTGACAACATGACTAAACATTTTGACTATCTTGTTTGTGAACAATGACACAAGGACCTTTCATTCTGATGGCACTGATATGGTCATTGACATAAATACTCACTTTTGAATGATGAACTAAAGATTTTGTGTAAGTTACAGACTTTTGCAGGAAATCCATTATACGGTGCTGTTTATACAAATTGTTTTGAGAAATGCACACTTTTTTTTTTTTTACACATATTAAGGATGATTCGAGAAATGCCCCAAAGCGAGAAAAGCTGTATTGTTTTGAAGTCACGATATTCTTCAAATAATTGTGTGAAAAATATGCTTGATTAATCCAAACCCTGCAAATTTGTGTAAAAGAGAAGAAAAGCAGTTTTACTGCCTCTAGTGTTCATTTCTTTTGGAAACTGCAGAGATATGTACTAGTTGGTACAACAAATAAAAACAATAACTATGCAAAAGTTGACTTTTGCCTACATGCTACGGATTGGGTAGGATTAGGGTTGTGGGGTAGATGCATATCATATGCACAGCAACACATTTTGGATCATACACATGCAAAAGCGGCATATGTACACAAAACACATGCATATCATATGCATGCTAAAGTCCATTTTTGCATATTGATACCTCAAGTTTTTGCTTTTATTTGGCATACTATTTATACACATTTTCATGAGACTGGGCTCTTCAAGAGTTCATTCATTAGAGTTTGAAGTAGAAGTTAAGTCTCTCAACGTATGGATGAGGAACAGTAAAAGTGAATCTTGCCCTAGCAAACACCACTAATTACAATTTCTAATATTGAGCTGCTGTCAAATCCAGCAACGTTCTGGATGTACCAACATCTCAATCACATGCAAAGGAAATTTTCCAAGCTGTATAGCATGCAGAGATACCAGATGTATTTTGAGTTGGTTTCTGGCCCACTGCCCGAGGTCTTTGGAGTCGAGCTTCAATGATGATGTTCACTTTCTCTATAAGTTCTCTAACTTGTGATGTAGTGCTTTAGTCTTTGCTCCACCTTCAACGGTGCAGCAAAAAGAGTCCTGTGACACCTAAAAAATCTGTCATTGCATTAGATAACCCACATATTTATATTTATATTTATATGGATATATACACTGTCAATTTTGGAGCAGCTAAATGTTTATATTTATGCAACATCAGTTGTCATTCTTTAGTATATTTATTATGCATGTTCACATACATTCTTCTCTAACAAAAAAGAAAAGAAGAAAACAAAAGTAAATGTCCAACGAGATTGCAGGGTCTAGAGTCATTTGACAATGCTAATATTGCTGCTGATAAACCCATATTGTAAACCTGATGAGTGGGAATAAATTCACGAAAAGAGCATTTGAAAAGGATTTGGTCTTCATATGGCTGGGGTAAGCAGTGAAATACAGCAGGGTTGACTGGGTCTCAGATTGTATGCATCAGTCTTATAAAGGAAGGGAAATTGTGTTGTTTTCTTTCTTGATATGCAGAGAGGTGAAGGGCATAGGAAGAGGAGGAGGTCATGAACGCTTCTCACATCTCTCTCTCTGCTTTTTGAAGGGATTTTCAGTAACTGTCTGTTTTGCAGCTGTCTGGTGAAAGGGTTATTTCAACAGGACAAACTTCGGGCTACTTTGAGACTTTAGAATAGTAAACAAAGCTCTAGAGGACGACTGCATCTGAAATCATATCTGGGGGATCAATTCACCTTCATAAATGATCCATTATTTGCTTCCATGCATGTCAAGTTTTTTGAAGTCTGACATCAAAGCTCTTAATGTCACAGTTCTCTAAATGAATAATTTATATTCAATCCACTGTAGTTTATTTAGGGCCCAGTTCTAATTATCAAATTCTATTGGTGGTTATGCAACCCTACTGCAAACATTCCCTTAAAATAAATGATTGACTATTAGCAAGTTAATAAACTAATAAATAATAATAATGTAAAAATTATATTTTCTGTATCTGATCATGTACCCTGCTTGGGATAAAATACTGTTTATTATTTACTATAGTAATAAGTTGCTGATTGTATTCAGCTTTCTTTAGTTTTGGAGTGTTGAGTGTATTTATTATACTCAATGAATAGATTATTATATTATAAAATATAAATTTTATTTTATTATTAAGTAAATTTACATTTTCTATTAAGAAACATTAGAAGGGGTTTTGTCATAGTTTAGAATCTAAGTCAGAAGACAAACAAAAACATTTCATATTTATTTGTAGTATTCATGCATTTAAAATAATAATAATAATAATAATAATAGTCTCTATTCTTGCACCCTATACCCCATCTTCTCTCTTTATCTTTTCAGTGCTGAACTTTGTGCTGTGTAGTATTATAAAGTATTATTCCAAAAGGACAAAGTTTGGGCTGCTTTGAGTCTTTATAATAGTAAACAATGCTCTAGAGGACGACAAGTATGAAAGCATATCTTTGGGATCAATTCGCCCTCATTAATGATCCCATTTCTGCTTTCACGCTTGTCAGGCCTTTTGAAGCCTGTTGTCTCTGTGACCAAACACTGAACAAAGCCGCAAGCTCTATCCACGGCCGTAGAAATAAGAAGCAACTTCTGTTTTTTGCTGTCTCTCGTACACCCGAACACACTCTCGCTAATTAAAGCTGTCAGGAGTACTGATAAAAGTACATCACGCAGAGATGTCCCAATGTTTTAACAACAACAGCCATTAACTGCTCCACGCTTCCCGAAATCTTAGTGATAAAAGAGAAGCGAGACACACGAGGACGAGAATCATAATTTACCAGTACAAAGGAAGCGAAGTCACGGGGTACAATGTGACACGTCTTCCAAAATGACGACCTTCCTGCGTTTGATCACATTGCGGAAAATGCCAAACATTGCTGCACTGCAGCGGCCTTAATCACAATCGCTGATGGTGTTCTTTATAAGGGCCTTCTGGAACGCAATCAATTCCGCTAAATCCTGTAAATGGAACCTTAATTGTTGCCCAACAGATATTTCTGAGGTGCTTAAAATTAATTGCACAGATTAATATGATTTATTTATTTAGCAAGAGGTCTGTAGCTGTGAGAGAATTATTTCAAGTATTCACTGCAAAGGGTGTCAAATGTGAGAAGAATGGCTAAAGGGTTGGTTCATGTGGCTTTTGGCTCATGTTTTTTTCTGTTTTTTTTTTGTTTTTTTTGCTCTTACAAAATACAAAAGTACATGCCATGTTTTGTTTACTGTTTGCCAAATATTCCACATTCAAGTATGAATTTGCTAGTTTTTGAAAAGACAAGGTTATTATGGTGAATGAGAATTATTGTATTTTATTTTATTTTCATTCCTAGAAATTACAAATGCATTTAAATATTTTATTTTATTTTCTCAGTATTTATGAACATTGCAATATATTTATATATTTTGGGAAAGTTCCTTTTTTAACAGTTTAAAATAAATATTGAATTAAAGAAAGAAAAAAGAAAACATAATTATTGAATATGAATTTATATTATTTCAATATATTAAAACAATAAAACTAATTTAAATATATGTTATTTATTTTTATCAAAATAATTATGTATTTAATTAACCAAGCGATCAATCTGATTAACAAGATACAAAATGTCCCTTTTTGCACTCCATGCCCCATTGTTTTCTAACCAAGAGACACACACAAGCTGTAAGGAGTTCACACAATGATAGTAAGACAGTTCAGACAGTAAGTTGTCTAGTTCAATTCTCCAAGCACAGAGTTTACTGTATGCTACAGGCTAATGAAACATACAATGTCTAATCCTTTTTTATTTCTGATGGAAAATACATCAGTCTCTGCCTGTAAACAAACCACAATGAATCACATACTGAACTCGACAGCCAAAAGTGTGTCGACAACGCTGACAAATTTGACACGCTGAAAGACAGAACAGCCCTGTGAAATCACTGTGACAAAGATGGCATTACGTGTTACACAAAGAGGTTCACAGTTAGACATTTTCTCACAGCTTCCACAGGCTTATGTAATATTGATTTGGCTGTTGGGCTGTTAATGCAAGGACATACCAGACACTGATTACCCATGAGGCCGTCTGATTATCTAACGGATCTCTTCCTGTTTTGAGTAGCTCTCTAATTCACTCTTTTATATCCAAGAATCCTATTATTAGTGTGGTGAGTCTGTTCCCGCACACTTATACCAATACTTTCTTTACAATATAGCCATTTCTATATTGTGTAATATTAACTGAATATTTTAGTTAGTACAGTGTTTCACAGTAGACGTTTCCCAACAAATAAAAAATGGAATAATAATCTATATCATAAAATGCTTTACACATTATATTAAAACAGGGTTTCTCAAACTGTTGTGAATGAAAGAAAAAAAAAAAAAAGTAGGATGTTGAAAAGAATAGAATAGAATAGAATAACTATTCAGTGTGAGATTGTGACCACTGACATCAAATAAATCTCAGAAGCATAAAAAAGCATATACAACCTGTAATAAAAATGAAAACAAGATATTAAATGGTATTTATTATCTTCCAGGTTTTAACTATTTTTGTCCAGACTTCCATTATTAATAATTAGTGACGGTCACTGGATATTATGAAGACATACTATTTCATGATGTTTAACACCTTGCATAATTATTACTGTAATGAAAGTGTTACATTTAGAAAGGGTAAAGAAGGACTGTGATGAATCAATAAATTATGAATAATTTACTGCTATATATAATCATAAAAGTGTAAAGTAACTGTAATCTGATTATAAGCATTTTAAAAATGTAATATCTAATTACAACTTAACAAGTATTTTTTTTTTTTGGAATTGGATTATAGAATCCAGATTACAAGTAATTAGTTCCTACCAAGCACTGTCATTTCCAGAGTGTTGTGGTGTGGTTATAATCATTAAATAATGATTTTTAGTGTTGACACAAACAAAATCCTAGTAAAGCACGTCTTGAAACGGAGGCATAAATTGTGAATAAATGTTTCTTGGTTTCTGAATCTACCTGGCAACTGAAGTGCAGCGGGAATAATTCTCTCGGCATACTGGCTCTGACATTTCTGCCTTTTGCCAGCAGGTCTCAGTTACGTTGTTTTGACTGTTTTGAAGGCAGACTCTCATCCAGCGTGACTGCTGTCCCATACGTCGCTGGAGGCACAGCTGTGAAACTGCACCTTGTGCGCTCACTCTGTGCATGCTTGAGATTCTCTGATACAGTCTGACAACAACATAGCTTTCCCTGCACGCATGGGGCACTTTTAGCATTCATTCGCCTGACATACAAATATGTACCGTACACATAACTGGGCTGCTTGTGTATGGCTCATATCATCGGAATCCATTTTCAACATCCACTGATTCGTTTAACATGCAATCTACTCTACAATGTACACAAAAACAATTTCACTTGAACCTGTTTTTCACCCAGAAAGACTGAATATCTAAGGAACTCTTTACATGCAACGTAAACTATCAAATCACATGCTCTTAAATTATTATTATTATTATTATTATTATTTGCAACAGAATGTCCTTAAAAAGTCACTGTCCTAGGCCTGAATCACTGAAACATTGTTTTGTTGTTGTGTAGAAAGTGTAGACAAACCCTCGATTATAACCAGTGACCTTTCATTTGTAATGAAAAATGAGGAAAATTAATCTGAGCTGGAAACTACCCATCTTTATCACGTTTCCTGAACTGTACATAATTTTTGGCTCACCATACGGCTGACTCTGTATCAGTGATGTCTCAACCATTTCGCTAATAAATACTGTACCGTAGCTGTATTGTATTACAGAAAGATTGACTATGAAGAAGCTGAAAAAATGCTGGGTTAAAAACAACACAACTTGGGTTATTAGACAACTCAGTGCTGGGTAAATATTAGCCCGAACACATGCTGGGTTATATTGACGTATTCAGCGACTGTATAAAAAATGTCACTCGTACCTGAATAAACAAGCCCATAACAACAGCACAGGGTTGTCAGAACATATATTCAAATTAATTTGTATCAATTTTACAATGAATAAAATCTACCCAGTATATATGTATATATATAACAAATATATAACCCTGCGTTTTTAGACTGTAGACCTGATATCTTACCACAGTAGTATGAGACTGTTTTACTTTTCTGATTATGGTGTAGCAGACACAAATTAAGTCTGCAATGTGTTCATTTATTGCCTTTAGCATGCGTGAGGCATTCACAATCCCAGCGTCATTCAAGACAGCATATCCTCAAGTCAAAAGTCAAGTTGAAATCATAAAACAAAGAGTATTGCGACCTTAATGCATTCCCCCTAATGCAACTGCACTTAAGACACCCAACCTCACTCTGCGTTATTTCACCAGTTGATTTTTTCTCAGAATCAACGACTGACAACCTACATTTGCCGTGTTGTTTCCAACCAGCCCAACTGTGTTAAAAAAGCAACATAAATATCAGCTGTTCCAAACCATTACCATGTCAGAAACAAAAGCTCCAGGCGGCCGAGTTTCACTGTTACCACTGTAGCATCTTCTCCAAAACATATAAATTTGTTTGCACTTATTGTGATGTTTATTCGCCACTTGATGTGCCTGTCAAACTCCTATCCTGGACTGAAATATGATATAGTCTCATAACACATCCCACACTCAAGAAATCGGTGAGCACATGACATGTCTCTCAAGAAGAGCCATAGGCCCTTCATAACTTTATGATCTATAAGGCACAGGGGACAAAAGATAATTAAAGGAAAAACAGTGCAACTTTCAAAGACAGTGATGCCGGAGCGGAAACTGTAGCTAGTAAGTTAGTAGTGGAAAAATACTCACAGAAATCCCTGAGACTCACCAGTTCCCCACAGGATTTACTGTTAGCCCGGCCATGGAATGATGAAGCCCCAGTGGACCAAAGACCATGGAAACATGGAAATAGAGCAGAAAAGACAGAGACAAGTACAACGAGAAATGCAGTGTAGTTCTTGTCCTTTCTCAACGGGTTGGTTCAAGGATAACTTTGGCGTTCCAGCTGGAGTGCTTTCAGCTCCAGTTCATGGCAGAAAACAAGGTAATCTGTGACTTCTCTATAAGCCGGGTGATACACATTTGTCTTGAAGTATCTGGGGCTTGGGGTCTGGAGAGTTTGTATGACCATGATTTACGATCTAATTGGGTGAAAACCTGACAAGAACGAGTCTAGATCATCATTTCACCACAAAAATGAAAGGAAAGAAAACGCTAATTATTTTTGCATTAATATAAAAAACCTCTTTTCAAGACCATACATATTATTTTCATGAAAAAAAGTCTGAAGAAAAGAAAAATGCGCACACACACACATATTTTTATATTCAGCCAGTAAATGGTAGTATGTAATACATTTTGTATCTATGTAGTAGGTTTGTATGTAGCAAATTTTGATGTAGAGGTGATATAGATTAATCTTAATATCACAAATCAAATACTAAATCAAATACTTGTTATAAAAAGCAAAACATCCCCTTTAAAATGTCTTTTGCTATCAATGACTGCTAATGATATAAATTAGGACTCTCACAAAATTCAAAGACTACATGCTGGTAACATCAGACATTGATTTATGACTTAATGACTTTATGATCTAACTAGCATTACAATGAGGGCTCTGGTAGTTGTCAGGCCCACAAACAAAACACTTTTTTAAGGTGCAGGAGGACTCAAACTGAAATTGCGCCTGCCCTCGAAATCGATGTAGGAAGGTAAGACACAATATGCTAGAAACAGTTATCTGAAATGGCTCTACTGTTCTCAGTAAAAAAATGTGGGCTGTGAATGTGAATAATTTCACACAGGATGTTGAAGATTGACTGTTTCAAACTGATTCCATTGGAAACACTGCTGAGCTTTATATTCTTGCAGACAACATCAGAGTCTTGTTTTTGTGAATGCACTAAATCAAAGCTCAATAGCAGAGTTTAACTTGAAAAAAGAGAGAAAAATTGAAAACAAGAATGCATAGAATCTTACACTGAAATTAGATACTAGCCTATAGGGCTGAGTTCGATTTCTGTTTCAATCAGTTCTCATTCTGATGAACTCAAGTTCTCTGAAGTCTCAGTTTTCAAATTTTGTGATTTTAATAAAAGTACCATTTTAATAAATAATTTTATGCAGTGTGACAGTTCAAGCAACACGTCAACCGACTATCTCTTTGTCTTTACTACCAGTTACTGCACAAAATGAACATGAAGGTATATTTTCAAAGAAACAGTACAACGTACTGTACAACAACTGTATGTCTCATTTAATCGCTTGGCCAGTGTTATATTGCAATATATTGTAAAATGTTTGTTTACAAATCACTTCCATTTGTTAAGTATACAAATGTATTGGTACTAAATCAAATTAATATCCAAAAATTAAACTGCAAGCTTATGAATCTAAATTAAACTCTCTCAATACATAACCCTTTAAATTAGTAGACTGATGACTGCCATCCAGGTATGAAAGGTGTAAATAAGATGTTAAAAGCATGTTATTTAATGCACTGCATAAAGAAGTAGGTAAGTAAATAAATGGGATAATATTGTTACTCACTACAGTGCAAGTGTGATTTTATGACAGGCCACTTATGGTCTAGGTATAACATGTATGAATGAATGAATTTACTGCATTGCATGTGTAATATATATTGTTTTGCATATATGAATGAATAATTATTCTGTGATAAATAATCCATTCCATAGGATCATTTTCACTTCCAATATTAAAGCGATGGAGCTGCGCATATGCTGTAAGACACTTGTAGGTTCTGCTACTGTATCTGCTTATCTTGGCACAAAACCCCACTGCACTACCCTGAATTCCTCTCTGTCCAAAGACAATGCAATATGTTCAGTGAACAAAACAACATTGTTTATTTAGGCTCTAGCAAGCACTCGGCCAGAATTAAAATAAAACAGTGCCACCCACAAGCTCAACTGTCTGAGAAATCAAATCTCATTTGGCGCATACTGTAGATCACATGTGTGGATCAGAGATATGAGCTATTCTCTTTGACAAAGCGTCAGGCATGGTATTGAGGAAACAGGCCTGTCATTGATTATTCCTCAGCAGACTTTCAGGCAGCGGTCGCAGCTCTGGCCTGAGGCTTGCTTTGCAGATCGAGACGAGCCGTGGTGAGCTGAGGAAACTGAGGAAAACCAGCAAAGCTTCCTATTAGACTTCTGAAGCATGCTGCGGGTCTCATAAATAGACCTGTACCTGCCCTCACAGGCTGACCCCCTATATTACTGCCAAAGAGGGAACAAAGTTGGCCTTTACTCTATAGCACCACGCTAGCTGTCTTGCTACGTTTGTGCTTTCAGAAGCAAAGAGCCGAGGTTGACATCTGCGACACAGCTTGAATGAAAACATCAAACAGAAATATGGAGAAAGAAGCTGAAGTAGAAATACTTTTACGCCACAAACTTTGAAGATTTCTCTACTAGAGGCCTTGAGTATTTCATACAAATTCAGCATGTGCCTGTTGTACTCACGTCCTTCAGTGGTTCAGTTTATTCTCATGGATTGATTCACGTTCAAAGCTGTTGCAGAATACAGATGCACACACACATCGCAGAATGAGTTTCAGGCTTTCTTGCACACAGACGATTGTTATATTCAAAGCAATATGATTACATTTTATTGTAAGAATTGTTTTGCTGCTTTATACATTTTGAAATGAATCAGATATGTTTACTAAAATAAACACTGCATTTTATTTATTTCCCTTTATATCTAACTGAAATTATGATATTGAATTCACACACAAAACATCTTTCCCACTTTAAATAGGTCCTATATGTAATTGCATTTAAAATGTGTGATATGCAAAATATTAAGAAGTAGCCTAAATGTGGTGATAATTTTATAGACGTTGAAAATCAGTCTGAAACCACTCCATAGCCTCCATATATAAATAAATATATATATATATATATATATATATATATATATATATTCACTAAAATATGCTAAATAATATTAATAAGCATTTTTTTTACTAAAATTAATAAGCATTATTTAAGCATTTGCATTGTTACTTAATGTTAACAAACCACGGTCTTGATATCTTAACTTTTTACATTTATTTTTGCTTCATTGTCCTGAAGGACTAGCATTCTTCATCTCTATATTTTCAGAGTCTGTTGTCATATAATCCCTATAAACAAACAGCAGCAGGAAACAATAAGCATAAAGGCACATTTTAAGTCCAAAAGCCCAGTTTTTGTTAGGCTTGAATCATAACATTCACATAATATTTGACCTCCAATAAATGTGTTCGTCTTACGTGATTGTTTTCCTCTGATGGGATGGAATTAAATTCCCTCACTGATTAACATGTTCACTGTTTCCTCCTAATTAGTCTGCTAATTGCCCCTTTCTCAAAAATTCATCTGTGCTTTCGATTGGTATTGCACACAAATGAGTCCTTGTAGGTCCAATTGAATGGGTCCCATCTGTTAGAATAATGGAACGTAAAACTATGTGATAATTACAAAAATACAGGCATATAATTTAACACTATGACCAACATTTAGTTGAGTGTAGAAATAGAAATGTGTAATTATTTTCTTTCTGTACGCACTTTATTTCCTCACCTTCCGGATCTTCATGTTGCATTAAACATATAGACCGAGAGCCTCAATCTGTCTACTGTTTATCAGTGCAAGCTAGCATTTTAAAAGGTCAAAGCCATTTCTGATTATTACTACCAAATGTAGTATAAACATTCCTTACAATAAACATGAGTTTCATATCTGTTTATTCCCATTCTGTTCAATAAACTAAAATCCATAAAGTAAAATCATGCACGTCAACATTTTGCACAAGTATGCCATTCACAGAGAATAATTTATATGAATCAAATGTAATATTTCATTACAGTTTTTCATTAATCGCAACACTCTGTATGTTTAATGGTTTTGAATAAATAAATAAAACATGCCCTTTTTGATAAGGTAAAACAATCCTCAAAGCATTAAAAAGGATTCATGTTTCTAATTTGCCACTTTGTAAACTTTAATTATACTCTTTTTTTATGGTTCTGTTAAAATGTGTTTTTTTATCTACTGAGCTGTGGACTGTATCTATATGAGATAGTAACAAAGAAATAGTTCATTCAAACATCACACTTATCATCACACATATTTTAGCTACCCTCAGGTTTGCATATTAATACGAATGAATATGCAAATAAGATAAATTATATAGATGAATTATAAATTATATTCCAGATTGTCACCTTTGAGAAGTCGATTAAACGCAGACCACGGTTGTGTCCTTTTCCCACTTCTAAATTCATTTCACTTCTGTAGCTCCTCACTATCTCAAAGTCTTCGAGATAAGCCTCATTTTTAGTCAGGAACAAACGAAGCCACTAACCCTACTAAAAAGGCCATCTCTTTAGGTTTTCCCATTTATCCTCCAAACAATTAATATGTGATCCGGGGGCGTTATTCATCTCTAGTGGAAACCACACTAAGTATGCAATCTTTAGGAGCTTTGTGAAAGATTACATATCGCTGCTTTCATAAAGGTGCCATTACTGTCTGGAGAATAATGGGACCCGCTAATTTGACGCTTTGACCTTAAGCTGTTCATCATAGAGTGTGGAGATGAGACGACTGTGGCGAGAGAGAGAGAGCACATTATCGCTTGGCCATAGGGACCGGGAGGCTAATGCTAGCATAACACAAGGGAGAACAGATAACAGTATTCTCAGAAGGCCGAGGCTCGACACCAGTGCTTAGTGGCTAAAGGACCAGTCATCTCCCAGAAAAGAATCCGGAAAGCGGCAAACTGAGATGACGGTCTAGATATCACTGAGAACCAGATATGATCCCTACCTACTGGCTAAAAAAATTAACAGCACAGCATGAGCGCCGAGCAGCTCAGATGAATGAAACCCAAGCAGCAGGATCCTATTTTGATTGGATAACGCTAGATAGGGCACCACTAATGGAGAAAGAGGCGTTCACACACAGAGTGACCTGCGGTGCTGTTATCATTAATGGAAACTAATAGAAAAACCGTTTTGTTGATGTTACTTGAAAAAAAAAAGAAAAAAAAAGAAACTAAAATACATTTTCCTTTGACTCCGAAACTAACTGAAATAAATAGCCTCAAATTAACCACATGACCAGTGAGGAGATATGTTTACCTTTTAAAGCTGAAGTCCATAACTTTTGGCACTCTAGCTGTTCATAAACAGAACTGCGTGTATTTCGCGGAAGAATATTCCAGCCGGCGCTACTTCTCTCCTTTTATGTTTATGACGAATCACGTAAGTACTGGACTACTCCGCAGCAGTATAACCCGGAACAAGTTAAACTAGTCTCAATAATTGATTCAAATAATTTTTATTTGAAAAATAAATACATTTATTTAACGAGGGTGCATTAAATGGATCATTTATAATAAGACATATTATAATGTTACAAAAGAGTTACATTTAAAATAAATCCTGAACTTTACATTTATGTAAGAATCTCGAAAATGAAAAGTATAATGGTTGTAAATCAGCATATTGAAATGATTTCTAAAGCTTCATGACCTAATGTTCACATATAGACGCAGCTTTAAACTATAATAAATTCTGCTTGCAACAACAAAACAATCGTGATTGATTTTCAGTCAAAGTCATTTTCCAGTAGCGATTCAAAATGTCTCTGATGCAAGTTTGGCTGGTTCATTTTATTGACCATCTGAAATACCCATCTAATTCACCAGAATCAGGCATGTTTTAAGCTCTTTCATGCTGGCTTTGGCTTGTCACCCAGAATTACCAACCTGGTCAAGCTGGTCCTGCAACTAAAACTACTACAACAACAACAGCATATAGCCCATCTAACAAGAGCATTTTGAAATTTACACTAGTCCAAACATGACCAAATAATTATTTATTTATTAGCATTTCTATTAAAATATCTAAAATCCATTATTTAGAGTACAAAACTGTATAACATGTATAAACAAAGAACCTAATGTTAATAAAACACTTAGAAGAATACTTAAAGCACAGAAATAATAATGAATGAAATGCATACTAGGAGAATATAAGAAGAATATATGAAATTAGCATTTTTAATCATTTTTTTTTTTTTAGCAAATATATATATTTATATATATACATATATATAAAATATCTTCACCCTTAGGTTATCAAGCAAAACTGCATAAAATATTAAGCTTTGTAATTTATATTACAATTAACTTAATTTATATTCATTATTAAAAACAAAAAAATATGGTATTTTTTTTACTTAATTTTCAGATTTTGTTAGTTACTTTCACAAAGAATTTTAACAAAATGGCAACACACTGAAATAAACATTACATTTTGAAATTAAATTTTCTTGTAAAGCATAATACAATAATCCTTGTTTCATAAAAATAAAACAATAATAAAAAAAAAAAAATGTTTCAATGATTTTCAAATATTTTAGAAGAAATAAGACAAAAACACTCATCAAGTATGTACCCAATACCTTTATTTTACCATAGGTATACATCTCAATAAACCTGAATTGCTCCTAATGGACCCTGAATTATCGTTCTTGAATTCTGAACCTTTAGAGACTCTGTGACACCGCAAGTGGTCCCGGACATCATTAAGTGTCCTCTCTAGTGGGAGACGTGATAAATCCCACCCATTCAAACAGTCATTTGAAACTAGCCTTGTTGTACATTCTCCTGACCTACCCGTCCGGCTCCAATCCCAACAACGCTCCACTGATCTAATCTAAGTGACCTACAGCAGACGGGAATTGATAGGCGTTCCTAGTGAGTAATGCGTTTTGGTCTTCATGGGCCTCTCTTCCAATGAGCTCTACATGATCTAGTATAGCGCGGATTGTAATCTCACAGATCAAATTTGCCCAGATTTCTGCCGCTAAAGAAAAGTAACATAGCTTTTCTTAACAGCTTCAGAGGAGAGCTCTTCCATCACGACGAAAGCTCGGCTTAATGATTTAACTGCACTGTAGTAAAGTTATCAGATTTCCTCACTGTGTGTCAAACCCTTGTGCCACATGTCAGGTTTCTTCAGCGCTCGCTGACATTTTCCAATTAATGTACAATTGAAATCTTGTGTATGTGTTTCTTTCTTCCAGTACAGAAGTTTTGCACAACTCTTAATCTGATTGAATCTGAAGTCTTATTTAGTAGCCACACGAGTCTTCTTCTTTCTCTCTCTCTCTCTCTCTGAACAGAATACTGCTGCATGAGGACAATCCCACAGGAGCAACCCAGAGCTAACATTTGTAAAATCATCATGAATGTCCATCATTTTTCTTCTTCTTCGTCGTCTTTTTTTGTGCATAATACCAAAGTATCACTGTATGTTTTAAGAGAATATATATTTTAGTCTCTATACTTGGGGCTGGTAAGTTTTTTTATTTATTTAGTGGAAGAATTCTATTCTGCTCTTTAAACTGAATTTATTAGATTAAAAATACTGTAAAGCTGTAATATTGGGGAAAAAATATTAAAATTAAAATGACTGAATTTTCTATTTGATTGTAATTCTTCAGTATCGCATGATCCTTCAGAAATCATTCTAATATGCTGATTTGCTGTTTATGAAACATTTCATATTATTATCATTGTTAAAAACAGTTGAAATATCTTTATATTTTATAAAATAATCTTTTGTAGCATTAAAGGCAGGGTAAGTGATTTTTCAAAAATGATTTAGAAAACCCAAGTACCCAAAAAACTTGTAGCCAATCAACAGTAAGGGGCGTGTCTTCTAATGACGTGGAGAAGAATGCATTCTGTGAACAGCCGAGCCTAAGGACAGAAAGATAAAACAAAAGAGGAAAATGTACCTGTGTGAATATTTTATCAGCTTTCTAGCGCTGGAGAGCACTCAAGGAGCGGAAAGCCTGTGATCGAGTTGCCATTTGTACGAATGTCCTACACCTAACCCCGCCCCTAAACCTACCCGTCACCGGGGCTTATGCCGAGTTCAGACTGCACGATTTTCAAAGTAGTCGCGTCACAGATCTTTTCACACTGCATGACTATCTGGGGTAGCATTAAGTCGCTGCTGTGTTCACACTGCATGATAGATCGGAAACATGGGGTTTCACACTGCATGACTTTACAAAAGGAAGAATGAAAACAACGCGAGGTCGAGTTCTCACGTGAGACTGTGATTATTATTAAAAATGATAGCAAGCAAAAGAAGCTTGCCATACAAATTGCATGTGCGCTCATTTACAACGAGAAGAAGATTATGGAGGAGGATATTTACCTTTGTAACTCCTCCCCCAGCATCCCGCTGCCCTGGATGTTGCTCTCTCATTGGCTGTAAGTAATTGCCGATGTTATTCAGTCAGAACACATTTCACACGGCATGATTTTGAATCGCAGACACTCTCACGATTCTCTCAGATCGCGTCTTTGATAGTTCACACTGTGTGAGCACCGATTTGCCTGTGATTTTGGGCATTTGTCCGCGATTTCTAAAAACCTGTCGGCGAGTCAAAATCGTGGCTAAAATCGTGCAGTCTGAACTCGGCATTAGACAAATCGTACAAAATTTGTACAAATTAGCACATTTTGCCACCTCATACGAATACGTACGATTTGGTCCTGAGACTGTGTTGGTGGGGCGGAACTATCCAAGTAAGGCTCGCTGCATACCACAACATCCAGGGGGCATTGTTGGATCAACATCTAGGAGGTGGAGAATGGTAGGTTTAGGGGTGGAGATGGATGGATTTAGGGATTAGGAGTAGGTTTAGGTATATTAAGTAGAAAGTGGTTGGATCTGTATCCATCCATGCTCCCTGGATGTTGCAGTCTGCAGCGAAACCTTAACCTTTTGGGGAAGGGGTGCGTTTGTTTTGGTGATTTCAAAAATCAACATTGGCTTCCAAAAATTGCTTATCCTGCCTTTAATGCATCGTGGCTAAATGTTTTAATTTCCAGTTCCAGTATCAACTTTAAAATTAAATAATATATAAAAAAAATGTATAGAATCAAAAGCCAATATATCAATATATCAGTAACATAATTCAATAAAAAATAAACAGATAGTTTAAACATACACGATAAAGCTAACCTAGTCTGACACAGCACACATACGGTCTACTACAGCTGTTCTGAGCAGTCACATAGTACTTACTACACCAGCCTCATCCATCTAATCATTATAGTCTCGCCATTATCCTCCCTTCCCTTTCATTCAAGGCCTCCTTCGTTCTTCTGTCTATCCCTCTCTTTTTTCCCTCTCTCATTCTCCATCCTGTTTAATTTAAGCGCCGGTGTGCTCAGCAGGCTGCCCTGCTCATTTGGTTCCCCCTGATCAGCTCAGAATATGAATAAGTTTCCACTCTGTCTGAGTCTCTCACGCTGAGTCTAACACTCCCTCACCTGCCTCATCAGCATTTTCACCAGCAACCTACTGGAGCATAAAGGGATAGTTCAGATGAATATTAAAGTTCTCTCATTGTTTACTGGCTGTAAACCAGTAACTGATTATGTGTAGTCTGGATTACATAATCAGATTCTAAAAATTAAGTACTTATAAAATACAACATAATCAAATTACATCACAATTACATCTGTCTATCTATCTATCTATCTAGTACTGGAAATTTTAAAACATATTTTAAAGCTGTTCATTTTAATTTTAAATTTTATTAACATTTCATATCAATATGGTACAAAATTGTGTTATTCAACTAAGAATACATATACCTAAATTATGTCATTTTAATTTAATTTTAATGTGTAAGTTTAATAAATTACAGTACAATTTGTAAGTGATGACTACATTTTTGATCACTAAAAAACATAATTGGAAAATGTCTGTTTTGTTGTTTCTCCATGCAAGTGGTGTCCAATAAGTTTTTCATTCAGGTTTATAAGAACATGAGGATGAGTAGAAGACAAAACAAAATCATCTTTGGATAAACAATCTACTAGTATATGCCTGTCCATCTGCTCATGGTTGGATTTGAAACTGCTACACATAGCAGCTTTAAGCGTTTTCCGTATTGTTTATCTGTGATGGCAAATTTGTTGTTAGAGCTGAAAATCTATGCCTTTTTTTCATTCGCTTATTGAAATTTTATTCATGGACCTTGGCAATGGTTCGGCTGCAGCCCACAAGCTCAGATAGTACCATGTAGCATTTTCTTGCTTCAAAAAAGTCTATTTTCCCAAATAATCGCTAGTTATTTTTTTCTAAATGTGCTAAACTAAGTGTTTGTAAAGGTCAAAAGCAACTACAAACAAATCTGGAGTATAAACGTAAGGCAGGTTGCTGCTTCGGTTCCAGCATGTGCATTTTAGCTGAGCATTGCCATTGTCCCCTTGATCAAAGGCACTTAATTTCTGTCTGCACCTCAACTATACTAGTTGTGACATTTTGTTTTGTCTGTGTGTCAAACAGAGTTATGGGCAAAAGAAATACATTCAATGTTTCAATGCCAGCTGTTCTCAGCTGGCAAAATATAAAGTTAATGTTATAAAAATCCAAGTCCTTAGATTTACCAGCAATCATTATTAGTGGCATAACACACTCTCTCCATGCAATCAAGAGAACTTTTATGAAGAGAATAATATTCCCTTTTCTTTTAATTGTGTTGTGTCGACATGAAATCTAAAACAGTAAAAAATCAAGTTTGTTTCATCCAATCCAATCGAAGTTATATTAAAAACTCTCCAGACCCCTCCAAGCCTTTCCATTGGACTAAATGGGTGTTTGCTGTTTGCTGTTAAGAAGACATTAAATAAAGTACACGCATCCACAATAAAACATCCATTAAATGTCCTACAAACATAATAAACACTTTTTTCTGACTTCTGCTGACCATGGCAAGCGAAAGCAGTCCTGACGGATGACGTAAGAAGTGCTGCGTTGCGTGATTAGTTTTATTATGTTTGCGCATACTTTATTTAACATGTTTTGGACTGTTAAACGGAAGCACCCACCCACTGCAATGATAGAGCTCAGAAGTGCCAGGAAAGTTTTTAATAGAACTCTGATTGGATTCGTCTAAAACATTGGTCTCAAACTCATTTTCTGGAGGGCCACAACTCTGCACAGCTTTGCTCCAACCCTAATCAAACACACCTGATCCAGCTAATCAAGGCCTTTAGGATCACTAGAAACTTCCAAGCAGGTGTGATTTGGAGCTGGTCGGAGCTAAACTGTGCAAAGCTGTGGCCCTCCAGGAATTAAGTTCCAGATCAGTAGTCTAAGGCCCCGTTTACATGAAGGGAAAACGCAGATATTTCCCTGCGGTTTGGCCTCTCATTTACACGAAAACCCCGTTTTTATCACAGAAAACGATTATTTCTA
>JAUMHE010000042.1:16351447-16363687 GCA_032359235.1 Enteromius mattozi
TGAAAATGATAGTGTAAACGCGGAGCATTTTTAGACAAAAACGCCGTTTTTAAATTTATCCGGATTAGTGTAAACGTCGCCTAAAGCTTAGTTCACACTGCAGGCTGAAATGGCCCAAATCCAACATTTTTGCCCAAATGTGACTCATATCTGATTTTATTTTGACAGAACAGCACAAATCTGATGACGTATTTCATGCGATTTTTACATCATTGAACTGCGACAGACATCACAATTCTGTGCTGGAGGATTAATATTCTTCTTCTTATCATTTTGTTATTCATTCTTTGATTGCACATTAACTTAAAACACGCTAAACACACACTAACACGAGCAGCATCCATTTTTATTTCCGTGATCACAGTGCGCTGCGTCTGATGTCATGTCATCTTCTATGCATGTGGGTCCCTTCAGGGCTGTATACGGTTCACACATGAGACTGATGGCAGTCACATTTAAATGACAATGTGAACAACAGCGCAAAAAAAAAAAAAATAGCAAAAGTTCTGATCTGAGCATTAAGACCTGCAGTGTGAACAAAGCCTAAAAGAAGAAAGTTACATGCACCTAGGATGCTTCGAAGGCGAGTAAAACACAACATAATTGTAATTTTTGGATGAACTAACCCTTTAACCAACAGTTGTAGGTAGAGGTCTTTCAGTCTTTAGTCTATAATAAGCTTGTACATGGAGAGTCGTCCTGAACCTTTAAATGAAGGTGATTATTTGCAAATGTAACATAAGTAGCAGCTGCGTCTCTTGAGCTTTCATGGACCGGGAGGTTGTAGGTAAAGCTTTGACTGTAGCAAGAGATTAGCTGGCTCTGTGCCGCAGCTTCACTTACATTATTAGTTTATACGCATAGCATCACTCATTCCCTCCTTCCACACATTTTGAATGGATAACTGTTTAAATACTTTGTGTATTTATTTGTTTGTTTGTTTATACATGTGTGTTTCCATTATTATAATCATAAAAGCTTGCCTGCTATTGTAATTTTTAGAATGGTCACGGAGCACTGGACGGTTGGACTATGGGATTTTACTATAGTCATACAGTACATAGGCTACATGCATAGTAACAAAGGCGGGCAAAGGTAACCTGATGTAGCTGTTTGCTTTTTTTGCTTTTCATCACTAACCCTCTATCCTTCATGGTTTTTTTTTGGTTTATTATAAGCAAAAATAGATTGCATTAGCACCCTCTTTGGCCAACGGTCAACATTATTTAATCTGACACTTTTTCTTTGGTGAACCAGCCAGGCTGACGAAAGGCCAGTCCGCCCCTGTGTATGGAGCTAACTGCATCTAAATCACAAGCAATCATTGTCATTTATGAATAAAATTGCAAAATTTGACATTACGAGCCCTGAAATATAAGCAACGTTTATGCAGTCAACAACAATGTGATGGAATGTGACTTCTGGCATTCTAGATGTGTTTGGAAGTTTGTCAGTTAAAGCTATAGGAAATAGCTTTTTAAAACCTCTAAAACAAATTCCCCAGCAATATGCTAAACATCACTGCACATAGCTGGCACATGTCTGAATTCTTAGTAAATCAGTATCAGTCTTTTCAGAGTTCCGCTCCCTAGCCAAAATCAATACTTGATTTATCTGCAAATCAAATTTCCACCAACACAATCGCCTAGCTGACCTTGCTGGCGCTCACTTTCAGTCTCACATCTCCCATCAAAGAGATTCATCCAAATGATGTTTGTTGCCCTTTTAGAACATCAACCATCTGGCAGAATTCTCTGCTGCTTTTAGGTTAGTGATAGATGTGCATGATTATGTAGGCATATTTTATTTCTAAAATCTTTGTACCTCTTTGATCATGTCTTTAGACTGAACAAAAGTTTGGGAACGGTCAATTTTTTGCTTAATTTGTGAAGTATTGTGAAGTATGATTACTATTGAAAATATCCCTGTGATCAAAGCAGAATGTTTTAGCATCATTACTCCAGTTTTCAGTGTCAAGTGATTCTTCAAAGATCATTCTAAAATGCTGATTTGTTGCTCAAGAAACATATCTTATGTTACATTATCAATGATGAAAACAGTTGTGCATCTAACAACTGCTAGTAAAATATTTATGTCCAGTACATTTCTATACAAACTTCTTTTTATTTTTTTGTATCCTGCAAAAATACTGAAAGGTTGTGGGTATCCGGTCACACCACAATTACGTCCCATTGTCATACGGAGCATCGCAGAAGGCTCATATGTGAGAGGAAATTAGTTTGAATATCCTTGACATGGCTGACAACATCTGTTTGTGAGCGTTAGTGTGCAACCAAGTGTTAATTATGCCAGCCAGAACACAACGCAACTGTGCCAAAGGTCTTCAGCAAGTTAACTTTAGCCTCCATTTTGGTCGCTTGGGGGGTAAACAAGAGATGAAGCCCGCAGCAAGACGGGCACATTATTGGGGTGTGCTTCTATTCTCGTAATAGGTCTCTCCTTCACATATCCTTTTAAAATGCATTGTGCAAATTGCTGTCATATTGCAATGTAATGTCAGTCCTTGGCTCATAGAGCTAATGCTCTGATGGTGATTCTTTTAATCATAAAATGCACTGATGTTTGACTTGGAAGGAGGGTCTTGATGTAAAAGCAGCGCAAACTGGCTGGCAGTCGCGTTTGTGCTCGTTTGAGAGGCATGGTTTAATCTCGTTCAGCCCGATTGTGCGTGTCACTTAACTGGATGGCTTTGATGTGGGTGTTAATATTTATACTGTCCAAACATTGTTTGATTCAGGCCACAATGGTGCGTCCGCTGTGCAATTATCCACAGTCTTCCTCTCTTGCTGTGAGAGTGGAACTGTTTTGAAAGATCATTTGGTTCATACTGGGCATATATTACATTTGTTTGAACTCTGTAGTTGGTGCACTTCATAAGCGTCACTTTGACAAAGAAATGAATGTCAGTATTGCTTATGGTGTGTATATATTGTGAAGAGTACCCTGTATTAAAGAAATACTTCACCCAAGATTTATTATTTTCTCAAGATGTTAACTGAAGGTTCTGGAGTGCAGTGGATTGTTTATGGATTATTGTGAAATTTTTAGCAGTTGTTGGACTCTCATTCTGATGGCACCCATTCACTGCAGTGCATCCATTGCTGAACAAGTGATGCAATACATGTCTCCAAATCTGATGAAGAAACAAACTCATCTACAGTACATATTAGATGGCCTGAGGTAAACTTTTAGCAAATTGTAATTTTTGGCTATATTCAAATAGATTAAAATGATCATACTTCTCTGTCTGAGATTTAATGGTCATGGGTCACTTTAAAGATTAAATTGTTCATCTGAACTTTACATATCTTACAGGGAACTACACAAAACTCGTTTGGTAAACATACTTTACATGCTAATGTATTCACTTGACTTTTACTTTTGTTTTCTTTGACTTTACTTTTGCTGCGAAAAGCTTTTCTTCAGGTCTTGAGCAAATATTTAGTGGGAAAGAATGGTTCCCTTTAGAGCAGTCACCTCCCTACTGCGTTTATCGGTGTGTTTCTTCACAGTTAATTTTATGCAAGTCATTTATCAAGCAGATGTTCCCAATCAGCCACCAGATTAAGTACCTACAGCAATAAATGAAACTTTATCAGTCATGAAAAGATTTGAATGGCCAAAGTGACATTTGTATTCCTGGCAAAATATGATTTGCCACCATATTGTAAATCCACTTTAATAAGGCCAACTAGATAAAAAGGTCCACGAAAAGAGCAATAAAGAGAATAAAGCAAATGCACGAGAATGAATCTGTGATTTTGGCTTCTTTTTTTTTTTTATGCTATATCAGTATTTGCCAAACATATTTGATGCCAAATCAGGGAGCTGTCATAGTTTTTTTTTTTTTCTTTTTCTTTTGACAGTTAAAAAACACACACACACACACACACACACACACAAAAGAAACACTTCAGTGTTAAACTCTATTAATTCTGTGAGGGAAAAGTCAGACAAAAAAAAAGTAAATATTTTGTGTTTTCTGTGACAGGAAAAAGTACATACGTATACATATATTCACAATTTAAAAAAAAAAATTCTCAGAATTGCAAGAAAATCTGATTTGCAAGCTAAATAATCACATTTAGGCCACATTTTTTATTTATTTTATATTTTGGTGTAAACAGGCTTTCATATAAACAATATATATATATATATATATATATATATATATATATATTATTTGTTTTATTTTTTATTTTGTTGTTTTGTTTTGTTTTGTTTGTTTGTTTTTGGAACCTGTGATACTCTACCATTTTTACCAATTTGGTGTAATTATTTAGTAAAACCAAATTCTGCAACATTTTATGAATGTGCTTCTCTAATATATGTTGAAATGCGTACTGTTTTGATCCGCCACCTGACTGAAGTCGGGTATGCATGCATTCTTTCCTTCCTTTCCTAAAAGTTTAGCCTTGGGTAAACTAATGGGATCCTCCAAAACGAGTCGCATATGGCACCGGAGTGACATTTTTGGCGGTGCAGCATAAAAGTGACGTGTCCTTATGAGAGTGTGCTGGCAGTGTGGTGAGGTTTAGGGATTTTCCCTTGAAAATCGCAGGGGAATTGTTGGGAGGATTTTGGATGTTGACACTTTTTTGGATGATGCACTTGACTTTCTAAGGGCAGAAAGGTGTTTGGTTCTGACAGTATCCCAGGTTAGACTCTCAAAGACACTTGCAAAGCCGAGCGCTCAAATGATTCCCTCGCAGTTCTGGTTCAGGTTGTTTTTCGACATCCAGAGCCGGGGGATTTATTACTGCATTTTATTAAGGTATAACTTGCATTAAATGCATTCTTGTGAGCTCCTGGCTGTCTGGGAGGAATTTTAAATCTTGAAATCCTTCCTTAACACCACAACCTTTTATAAAGCAGTCTGGTTTTCTCTGAAATAGTTTTTAATACAAGCAAATTCACTGCTGCGATTAACAATAAAATTGTGCATTATTTCAAATTTGTAAATGAAACAAATATTTTTCTTTCTGCTATAAATATTCATTTGTATTAATGTATTATTTACTGTCTCTTTGTAATCAATTGTGACATTTGCCAGGAATTATTGAGGAAAATATTTACTTTTATCAGTGTAGGCTGTTGTTGGTTGCTAGGGTGTTGATATATGGTTGCTAGAGTGTTGCTCCTGAGTGGCTGCAATTACAAATGCGTAATATTATTTCTGTGCCAAATATGGAGGTTTAAAAACAAACCCCTAAGCCTTTGTATAAGGAACTGGGATACTGATGCTTGTTTTAGCAATAAAATCTGCTTGCCAACAACACAACAACATTAACCCACCATATAACAACATTAATATAAATGAAACAGCAGCGCCCGCACCAGAACCTGCCTCGCCACTGATCCGAAATAAAAGCAGATATTATTCTTTCTCATGAGTGGCTCCACAAACTTCAAACTGAAGAACTGAATCTTAACACATAAGTTGTTTGTGTGCAGTTTTGGGTTATGAATACATGAATTTCAAAGGATTTTCAGGACACTACAAGATATCTCCATTGCTTCTGACCTTTATCTGGCCATTCAAAAAGACAGACATATTGAAGTTGCACACAGTGTGCAGGATGGAGAGCGAGAGAACAACAAAAAAAAAAAAAAAAAAGTCGTATTATTTTTAACTACAGCCTGAAAGACTGGATAATATATATATATATATATATATAATATATTTGAAGCTTAATTATTTAATTAATTAATTTGAACAGAAAGACATAGGATAACAAGACTTCATTTTCAGTGAATCAGTTAATGAATCTTTAATATTAGAGTCTTGCACTGGCATGAAATAAAATAATATTTATTCATTCAACCATGTATTTATTTAATGATTTAGTTTTAGTTCATTATAATAACCCAGCTTTGCACGCGTTTATGTTATATGTAGCCATAACTACAACTATTGGCGTTTGTCCTTTAGCTCTGCCTATAGAAAGAATAAATCACTATTTTACTGTAGTGATAAACATCTGTCAATGCTGTCAAACTGTAAACACATGAATGTAATGTTAAAGAGGAAGAGGCCAGCGGCTCCATGTGCTGCACAATTAGTACTGTCAGAAGGTCGTGCTACTTCAGGAAATGGCATGTGCATTAAGCATGTGTTTTGAGTCTTGGCCTTAATTATGCACACCAAAAGTTAAAGTGCATCTCATGTGTGGGTGTAATGTACTCTCTGTTTCATGGGCCTTGAAGAGCATATAAAAGCTCTTTGATATGTAAATGTACTACAATACATGTTAACTTACTGATGTCTTAAAATATTGTATTTTCACTGGCTCAACCATATATAGAGTCTCCAAAAATCAGAAACCTTTGCTCTATTTCAACTTTTTTTAAATAAAACTTTCTTTTTTTTCCCAAGACCATATTGTGCACAAATATATTGCTACTTTTTCATTGTAAATTGTTTTCTTTATTTCAAATTCTGTATACAACTTCTGTATAAAATTTTATTTTCTGTCTATTTTCATGTTTTATTTCATGATTTACTGATGGTTTTCAGACTTTTGAACACCAATATATATATATATATATATATATATTATTATTATTATTATTATTATTATTATTATTATTATTGTTGTTGTTATTATTATTATAACTGAATTACTGTCATTGTAATGCATGTTTTATTTAACAAATTATATTATATTGCACATTTAATATATGCGATTTTATTCGAATGTGCATTTAGAGTCAATACAGCACAAATATAGTCAAATGCAAATCTAATATAGATTTTTTTTTTTTTTTTTTTTTTGAAGTAAATACATTGCAATACAGTTGTAATTAAATTTACTATTAAATATCTGTTATACTATCTAAACTATCTTGGGACCATATTACAATACTTCTCATGTTTCTTGAAAATGATTGGCTTATACTCCTTATTTGTAAGTCGCTTCAGATAAAAGCATTCACTATATGAATACATTTAAATATAAAATGACTCATGGCATGATATAATATTTTGATCATGCCACTCAATGTACTCCACTTGTCTAGAATAAACAGTTACAACTAATCCTCTATAAATATAGCAAGATTACGCATATAGCAAAGAGGCCAATGTGGCAGTAAAGAAAATTCAAACTGACAACAGACGTCATTATACTCCATACTCCAGCTCATCTTTAAAATAAGATGTAAAAGAAGAACGTATGTTTTATGTGACACCAGCCATTAATTAAATGGGAGAGCTGAGCAAAAGCAGAATATGAAATTACAGTCGGCGCATTAGTTCAAAAGAAGATGCCAGACAGGCAAATAGCGTTAGTCCTCAGGGGTGCTGTAAATAAATGGATTTGCTTCTTGAGATGCGATTCTTCCATCACTGACAGTTCATTCTCATATCCCTGCCAATCAGGTCTTCTCATGCTATTACGGTGTCATTTTTCTTCTTTTATATATTCACCTGAAGCCGACTTGCTTAAAATGTGCATTCAGAGGCCTGTAATGTTGCCCGCAGACCAATTACTCAGTAGCTTCATCTGCCCCCGTTCAGACTGACATTACTGATTCTCTCTGATGTCAGTGAATCTATTAAATAATCTAAGATGTTTAGCTCACTCCGATTTCATTTTAATCCGCTCACTGTCATGGCTTGATGTCTTCTTTGATAAGACAGTATGGTTCAGTGGTCGAGTTGATCTTTTCCCCTGAATCTTACTGAAGGCAAAATGCTCCACAGGCTTCTGCTCTGCTGCTTTTTGTTAAGATCACAATGAGTTTAGTTAGTTTAGAAACAGTTACCTGTGTGGTGCTATTCTGCATCTGCATTAAAAGTGCATTAGATTTCATTTTTATAATGAAATAAAGCACTCTGATGAGATTATGTAGTTTCTTTTGGGTGATGCTTCAATCATTTCTGCCACTGTTTATTTGGAAATCTTTTTATTTGTTGTTGTTGTTGTTTTTTTCTAAGAAATCCAAATATTTTATGCTACCTGGTCTCATGTCATAAATGTACCTGGGTGCACTTTTTAGTGAAACACAAAATATGTACCTACAAGTACATATCACTGCAGTTTCTAAAAGAAATTAACACTAGATGCAATAAAACTCTTGACACCTTTTATTCCTTTTCACACAGAGTTTTGATTAATAAAGCGTAATTTTTGCACAATTACTTGAAGAATATCATATTATGACTTTAAAACAACATTGATATGCTGGGAGATTTGAAAACTAATGCTTTGGAACATCAGCATCACACGTATCCAGCTTCATATCTATGTTTTTTTATAGATGGTAGGTTTCTTCGGTAACTCACCGGGTACAGAGATCTACTTAGAAGGCGAGGAGCTCCGGTTCGATCCCATGTGACTACAGTTCAAATCTGTAAAGGAAATTGAAATGGCATGGTTGCATCAACAGACGTGTTTTTATATCAACTTTGAATTTGTTAGCACTATCGGGTAGGTTTAGGGTTGAAATTGATGTAGGGCATATTGCCAACATGATAGAGCATTCATTTTTAACACAGAAACTGCGGTGAAATGTGCAGTAAGGCACGTAAAAACGGTGTTGCACAAAACGTGCACAGAGGTACATACTGTTATGAGACCAGATTTTATGTTTTTAGTCATAGTTTAATACCCAAGTGACATACTGTAACTGTTGAGGGGCCACAGGAGTATAATATGAGCATGGAAGAATTCTAATTAATTTTCACATTTATATACTGAATGAATGAAAATACATCAGAAAAATAAATAAAAATGGTTATTTTATATATGATTTGTATTACATGTTTTAAATAACTGGTAAAAAAAAGAATACAAAATTTACCTAGGCTGCAAAGGATGTAAAGAGATTAAAAAAAAAAAATCTATATTTTAAAATGTTGGTACAAAAAAAGAAAAGCAAAGAAATAATTAAATATAACTAGAATTATATTCTTGGCAGGATTATTCAATAAATTCAGAAGAAAAAAAGTTCAAAAGAAGAGTGTTTATTTAGATTGAATATGTCCTTGCTAAAAATAACTTGTAAATTAATAAACACCAGTTAATGTTATATTTATATCCAGACTTTTTGGTGGAACTGAAATCAGACCTACCTGTGATAAAATCTTTGTGTTTGACCTCCACTTCTGCTTTAACAGATTCACCGTCTGCCAACCAGATGTTGTTGCTTCACACTTTGCTTGACAATTTTTGACACTTTAGTTAAAAAGTATGTGCTGTTAAAGGGCAGATGACAGCTTCTAGAGTTTCTTCAATGTGCGTCAGACTAGATGGTGGAAGACAGGATGACAAGGGGCACCTGTTGGATTTCTAGTGTCTGACTGGTTGCTAAGTTTGTCAAAAGGACATGGGTAGAAAGAAGAGGCCCGGGAGGTTCATTTTTGAACCTTTTTATATGATCTATGAAGAGCAAAACAGTGGCACTGTTACATTTACGAGGAAATATGTTTTAACTGCCACACTAAAGGGAATGCGTTTTCTAATCTTATAATATTTTTTTAAAAATTGATTCTTGCGTCAAAATGCAGTGACATTGGATTTGTCAATATAGCCCGAGGACTCCAAAGAGAGTGTAAAACAGTATATTATTTCTTTCTTTTTTTTTTTTAGGAGTTGATGAAATAAGTGAAAATGCCATGTAGACTACAATATCGCAGTGGACACAAGCCAGCAAGAAACTACCTAGCAACCAAAAACAATGCCCTAGCAACCTCCCAGGAATGCAAATAACATTAAGGCGGTTTTGCATCGGCAAAAACTACTCATTGTAGAACCACCCACTTACAGAATGATCTAGGCATGTCATCTATCATAAATGTTGTTTGAATGAATAATGCATTATGTATGCATCACATAACTGTTTCTTACGTTTAGCTTTTTTTAATGTAGTAAACTTGTTGGGTAGCTCACCTGGTAGCACTGCATTTCTGATGAAACAAAATAAAAGAGCTCAACGACTTGTAGAAGCAGGCTAAACTGTCTTTTTTTTTTCACTGTTGCTTTTGTCAATGATATTAGTTAGTAAGTGTGAGCGGTACGTATTTTCAAATCCAATAGAGCCATTTACCGGAAATTTCTTTTATGCACTGCTGCGATAGGAACAACAACCAGCCTAACGAAACGTTGCCAAATTCATTGAAAATGAGCACACTTTTATCTCCACTAACTGGGTATTAATTTTGTGCTAAATGTGTACAAAACTGCGATTGTGTAAATAATTGGTAGACATGTCCACAGACAGAGCGTGTGTTGCCATGGAAGCTCTGCAGCAAGAAAGTGTGCAATTTCAAAACACACGTTTGAGTGAAAACACCAGCCAGATCATTTATTGATCTGAAAATAACATACTTGAGACATGCTTTTACAGTCGTGTCTTAAAGTAAGAATGAATCATCAGACAAACAAAATAACATGGAATGGGAAAAAAATAAAAGCGGATTCCCACCTCATTTTTTGGGGGTTAGAGTGTTTATGCTAATGCACGTTAATTGTGTTAATGGCATGAATGAAACCTGGTTTTGTTGAGGAGAAGTGTGCTGTTACTTTAGTCATCAGACTTTTGATTTTTCACATGGCAGAGAATAAATATAGATTTCAAAACCTTGGGCTATGATTTCATAGAGACTTGGGCAAGTAAGAATCTGCTATAGTAAAAACTACTCACAGTACTTTTGCAACTGCACTGCCATGTTTTGATAGCCATAATAAACAACACCCTAGAATTATTTTGCCTGAACCAAAACACTTAATTTTGTAAATGTACTTATCATATGTGTCCTCAGTTCTTTTGTGTGAGGGAATCACATGTGATTTCAGTATGATGCTCCACTGAAGCACTGCAAAGGTCAATCAAAGCCCATAAAGCAGTTGTGCAGTGACAAGATGACCAATGTCATTGGACAGGGATGGAAAAATGAGGCATCCCGACCATTGACATTTAGTCATTATTTCATGAGTTCATTACAAAAGCATTTATATATTGTTTCCAGGGTTGTTGCATCATTAGGATTATTCCAAAGCTGCCAGCAAGAGAACTGTCTGTGTGTGCCTTCACATGCCATCTCACACTATGTAGCAGAGGCATGTTCACGCAGCCATATTCATAAACAATTGCAAGCCATTTTACATGCATTAAAAAAACATGAAATCATTTTATTTTGTATGCACATTCTATTTTTTTATGATTTGCATTGAATAATTACCAATATTAGCCTTATTAAGACCCTTACAAATTAGCTCAGTGACTATTCATTTTTAATTTATTTTTATTTTCCTTGAAGTGAAAGTTTGAGGATGAATGCATGTCATGCAACCTGTCAAATGTGTCATTTAAATTTAGTAGCGTCTATTGAGTGAAAGATGAATTTGCACCAAAATAACGTTTGATTGGGCTTTGAACGTCAAGAGAAATAAAGACATAGCATTTACTCAGACTTTTATTTATGTATTTTTTTCATTATCGCTGTTAGCTACAATATTGATTTATTATTTCTTGTTTGTTTGTTGGTATGCATAGTCAATTAGTTAGTTATTTTGTTTTTGTTTGTTTGTTTTTGCTAAATTGTGTACTATTTCTAGCATTTAGCACTATTGCTTATTTATTTATTAATTGCTTGCTGTCCATGACCTTATCACAGCAGACCTATTTATACAGTTAAGAAATTTAGCTAATTTTTTATAATAGTAGCAATTTACATTTGCATGTGTCTAATATTGTTTCTATATTTTTGCACCAAAATCTGATGTGCCTTTTACACTTGTCTTGAGAGTGAACCAGAGCTAAAAGTGAACACGAAGCATCGCTCATAACTCATTTTACATCTGTAATGTGAACCAATTTCTAGGATATTACCTAGAAAATTGTAGGATGGGACTTGATTTGGTATTTTATTGGGCATTGGTTTAATTGAAAAAAAAAATAAATAAAAAGTAAATAAATAAGATAAATTGGCATGTCATGTTATATATATACAGTGGGTATGGAAAGTATTCAGACCCCCTTCAATTTTTCACTCTATGTTATATTGCCGCCATTTGCTAAAATCATTTAAGTTCATTTTTTTCCTCATTAATGTACTCACAGCACCCCATATTGACAGAAAAGCACAGAATTGTTGACATTTTTGCAGATTTGTTAAAAAAGAAAAACTGAAATATCCCATGGTCCTAAGTATTCAAACCCTTTGCTCAGTATTTAGTAGAAGCACCCTTTTGATCGAATACAGCCATGAGTCTT
>JAUMHE010000042.1:16365314-16383490 GCA_032359235.1 Enteromius mattozi
CATAATTTGATTCCACTATAATAGATGTAACTATACTTTTGAATTGTTTGGATATTTTAGTTGTTCTTTTATTATTATTATTAGTGAACATAAAGAAATGCAAAATAATGCAGTCACAAAATAACATTGTGAAATATCACTATTTAAAGTAATGTTGTTGTTGTTGTTCAGGATTATTTAATGACAAAACAGCATTTATTAAAAGTAGTAATATTTCTGAGCAAAATAAAAAAAAAAAAATTATGTACATACTGTATATTGCAAAAAAAAACAACAAAAAAACATTAAAAACAATAATTACTGTATATAATACTACCAATAATAATAATCATTTTTTTAAAATCTTGTTACATGGAGAACTGCAATATTTTCCCATTTTAAAGAGATTTTAGGAATCATATCAACAAGAAAAACAAAATGTTGTGTACTTATCAATGCAAGTGTCCTCTACATGAATAAACGGTGTTACATTGCAGTTACTAGGGCATTACTAGTTAGGTTTTAGTGGTAATTATTTAGTTGCTTAATCAAAGGAATAGTTCACCCAAAAATGAAATTACGCCATGAACTACTCACCGCCAAACCATCATAAATGTATATAACTTTCTTCTTTCAGATGAACACAGTAAGAGTAAGCAGATCGATGGGTTTTTGTAACAAAAATATTTATATTTTTCAAATTATAACATAAATAACTGACTTCCATGAGAGCATTGAGTTCCGACTTCTTGGCTGACCTATGACTCGGTGTATAACGCTGCTTACAGCCAACTATTCCTTTAAAAACATTAAAAGGTTACCTCAAGTTGACAAAGTTTCTGCTAAACGAAGGTTCAAAAATTGACAGGAACAACAACAACAAAACAACAACACCACCAAAAAACACTTCAAGTACGTTGCTAACATTAGTTAAGGCTAATTTTAGCATTTACTAATGCATTATTAAAATCACAAGTTGTGTTAGTTAATGCACTGTGAGCTAACATGTATTTTAACGTTAACAAAATGAATAAATACTGCAACAATGCATTGTTCATTGTTTGTTCATGTTAGTTAATACATTAACTAATGTTAAGAAATGACACCTTAAGTGTTACCAAAAAATTAATCTTTAGAGAAAGTTTTGCTATTTGGACTTGTTAGCTTTACGTTTTGATGTGATCGATAGCTGCCCTTGCCGAACTTTTTACATTATTTTTGAACTCATCTAATTGATTTAGTGTATTCAAGCAAACTTTATGAATACTTCAGACCATTCTGCACGAATTGTGCTCATTAATTTTTGAAACAAATCTTTTAGGTTTGCTTTTTGATGTAATACACAGAGTTCTCAACACTTCAAGATGCTTATTGACTTCTTGAAGCCTTTAAAGTTGCAAATACTAGATACTGTATGATCCCAACAGCAGGCGGGCTGTTTTTTATCGCAGTTTCTTTGTTTTCTCTTTCTTGTTTGTTGCTTGTTTATTTTAGATACAGTTAATGAGTTGAGAAGTGCTGGTGTAGTCGAAGTAGAAACCGTTGCTGCTGATATACAGAGGAATCACCAATACTTCCTCTGCCACTACACGTTTTTTTTGTCCATATTGAGAGGTCAGACTACCAGCAGGTCGAAGCCTTGGACCTCATTAGCATCATTGGTTATTGCAATTCCATTATGGTGGACACAAACTGTACTGATGGCCAATACTGGGATACTTTTTTTAGCTCAAAATAGATGAAATCAAGGCCTGAAGATGCCTGGAAGTGGACTAGTCATTTGAGCCACTGGCTGCTGTCGGGCAGAGAGTGAAATAGCAAAGTAGACATGAATCTGGCAGCATGAGAGATCAGCATTAGGACAAATAAATGTCTTGTGTTTTAGGGCCATTCCCTGCTGGATAACAAGCACTTTCAGTTGTACTGTTTCACACTGACGGCATCAGGCTTAAATAAAAGATGAAAAGTGCCTGGTCGTGTATAGGCCACTTGAATAATGCACTTCACTATGCAAAACATAACTAGGCTTCTTTCTGTGCTCCTTTGAAGTACAGCAAGTTTTATGTCACCATGTGAAAGGAAATTGATTTTATATGTGCTATACGAACACAGTCTCACGATCAGTTCGTTCGTATTCGTAGGAGGTGCCAAATTCGTGCTAATTCATGCTAATTCAGGTCCCTAGTAAAAAATAAATATACTTAAATGTATTTGAATTACATTTATTTCATGCTTAGTATACTACGAATACATTTTCATATTTATGTGCTTAATAAAATGCCATGCAATTGTACTTTTAGTATACTACACTTGTATACTATACTTAAAGTCGGCTAAATTGGAACAACTCATTTTGTACTTAATGCACTTTAATTGTGCGGAAGTAGTGCTGAAGTCCAATTAAAGACATACTTGATTGTGCTAAAGTGGAACTATTGTAGTATTCTTTTTATGTATTTGAACCCTTTCCAACAATATACTGTATGATTTTGAGATCCATCTTTTCACACTAAGGAAAACTGAGGGACTCATATGCAACTATTACAGAAGGTTCAAATGCTTAATGATGCTCCAGAAGCAAAAACAGTGCATTAAGATCTGGGGGTGAAAACTTTTGAATAGAATGAGATTCATATTTTTTCTTATTTTGGCTACATATCTTTTTTTTTTTTTTTTTTTTTCATTTAGTATTGCCCTACAAAAACTACAGAGCATACTTACATGTTTCCCAGAAGATAGCTGTGGATCATCCAGTTAACAACACATTAAGAATCAATGCACATGTATACATTTGAATGGGGTCATTTTCATGAATTCAGCTTTAACATAAATTATTTTTTTTTTCTCTTGTGGACTGCAGTATATGCAAACATCTTTTTTTTTTTGATGTAAACATCTTGTTCAGGGTTGGTACTAAATAAACAATGCCATGCATTTTGAAGGATACTGTCACGCCCATGTCTGTGTGCCATGTCAAGTGTTCTGTGTTTTTGGTTCAGTCCGTTTCCTGTATGCCCTTATTTGGTCCTAAGTTCCTGTCCTAGTTTTAGTTCATTATGTTGATTAGTGTCCAGCCGTGCTCCCCATGTGTGTGTAGTTCAAGCCTGGTTTATTAGTGTTTATAAGCCCATTGTATTCTGTCTAGTATTGTGGATTCATCAAGGTTACTTTCTGTGTTTGTAGACGGCATCTTTGTAACTCTCCTAAAGTGAGTAAAGTTTATGTTTGAATTGCCTTTGTTGTCAGCGTCTGAGTCTACATGCACCGTGACAGAACGAATCCACCAAACAAAATGAGGATGATGATCAGCCCCGAGGAGATCCTCAACGGGCTCACTCCTCTCCCCGGCCCGCATGAGCAATGGCAAGGAGGCCATCCTCCATTGCCCGGCTCGCGGCTTGCTCGTCGGCGAGAACCGCTTCCTAAAGCGGTGCATTATGGAAGTAAATTTGTATCAGCACCCAAAGTAATTTCATTATATGGAGGCAAATCGATGTCAGCTCCCCGACAGCAAATCCGAATCTCCGTGGATTCCAGTCCACGTGGACCCGATCCAGAGCCTAATTTATGGTCCGACATGCCAGCATTAATCCCCGCGGATTCCGATCCGCAATTCCATCAAACCTAATATCTTAAAATTAAAAAAAAAAACATGAGTGCATATAGAGAGTAAAATAATGACCCTTTTAAAATGTATTTTGCATATGCAATATTCAGTATTTTTAGTCCAGGACAAGAAAAAAAATCTGTGGAGTCATCTTGCGTGCAGGGGCGAATACAAATGTTTGCTCAGCAGAATATGAATGTCCCTCCTCCTAATACAACCTGCTGGCAAATAGCAGCAGCAAGGCACAAATCATAGTTCATGGCTATGTTGTAAACATCACAGCCTGGAAAGAAAACTGTGCTCATCAAAAGATTTTATGCATGGGGCTTCTATGCATGTTTCATAATTCAATGTTTGGGTGAGATAAAACTCTGACTAGACTTCCCTCTACAATATTCAAGCTATATCTTTGTAGCAGGACTTGTTCACAGCTGGAACAGAATGTTATTTTATTATTACTGTTTTTGTTTTTTTCCCCTCACTATGGAGTATGTCTGGGAGCAGTATATGAGACAGGCAGCTGTCAGTGGAGTTCACACTCTCTACAAGAAACAAAAGCTGTAATGGAGCAACTGCTGACAAAATGGAAATGGTATTAATGTTTTTGTACAGTACAATACCATTTCAGTGGAAAAGTTGTATATTTATTTTTAACAGGATACCTATTGCAATTATAATACTACTTATTATTATTATTATTATTATTATTATTATTATTATAATTATTATATTTTATCCAATTTTACACATTATTTATATTATATAGGTGTATCACCTAATTTCACTAGATGTGCAAAATGTTTGTGTTGTCATTAGTCACAAACAGCATTTTCCGTTGGCTCTGGATTGATGGCACCTCAAATAACTGCCTCAAAAAATAGATCAAGGAGCAAAAAAGATTTCAGATCGCGTTCCTCAGAGGGCATCCAGGCATTTAGATACACTGCAATTATAACATAGAGCTTTTTAGTTAGCAGTCACCATTTAACTGACTTAAAAGTGAATTTGTGCAGCTTATATTTGCATAAAAGAGGCAAATAGGTTAAGTGCCTTCTGACACCCAAAATGTGATTAAAGGACTCTTGACCTCTGGATTACCCTACTTTAGTTTCTGGGTTCTTATACCCATAAGGCAAGTAATCTTTTAAGAGTTATGTCAACCCGGTACTGTGTATATTCTTGCTCCCCTGACAGTGCGTTTTATTGCATTGTCTGTGGCCTGAGGCTACGTAGCAGTCAAAGCTGGATATCTTCTTTAGTGACCATTCCAACGAAGCAGCTGTGCAAACTTAGCAGTATTGACTCGTGCTCTTGCCCTACAGCATCAAACCAAGATGGATGAATCAAGGGGGAGCTCCTTGGCCTTGAAATAAGCTGTAATGTAATTCTGGGTCTTGTGTGATCCGCTGTGACCTCGTGAGTGTTACAATCAGCTCATCTCAGCGAGAATTTGTGCCAGTGCTGAAGAACCACAAGAACAAAACACTGGGCCAAAACATGTGACCTCATCCACCAGCTCATATCAAGCCCTGCGTTCAGCAAGAAGAAATAAAGTAATAATATATAGTGCTTTTCATACTATAGATAAATAAATTAATTTAGAAGTTACACATTTCTTTCTTGTCATTTATTTATTTATTTATTTATTTTTTTACTACAGGCCACAGGAAATGTTATTAATGTTTTTATATTGTGCATTTCATTGCAAAAGTTGTACTATTATTTTTAATAGGATACTTATTGCCATTATAATGCTATTTTTTTATAATGCTCTAATGTGTTTGACTGATTAGTATTAACTGCTTTCACTCCTTTTAATTTCCTTTCTAATTTTATCTTATCTTATTTCATAATGTTTTTATATGATTTCATGATGTTTTCAAACAAGTTTCGGGAGGATCACGCATAAATGTTTAATTTCAGCTGCCGCCGATCTCCCTAAGATTTCCTTTAAATACTCCAAACAACTTCCCTTCCCCGTCACTTTCGTTCATTGCATCCGGATTACCGCCATGACCGAATCCAAATACTTGTCCGGAATATCCGAGCCCGAGGATACCGTTCCCCCTACCGCCAAGGATGCTGCCGCCTTGGCCAGAGCACCAGCAGAGCCCGCGGCTCCTGTCAGAGGCCGTAAACCCATCCGCCAGCCACTCACCTCCGTCAAGCCCTTACCAAGCCAGGATTCCATTCTCCCGCCGATCTTCCGATTGGTAAACAATTGGTAGCGCTAGCATTATATTGTCCGGCGCAGTGTTCGTTGCACTGTTAGCATTCACAAGCGTGAAACACGTATCCTCTCAGCAGCTGAGTCCTCAACTCTTCCTCCGCATATGCCACGATTTCGGGTGGATCAAGTTTTATCTGGGAATCAGCGTGCGTAATTTGTCTGTAAATTATTTAAGTCATCCAACAAAGGAAAATACATCAACATATCTTTTCATGTGATTCGTGTACATCATGATTTCAAAATAAAAGTACTGTTAGTTTAGGGGGGAGAGGAAAAAAAAAAGAAAAAAACCTTTGTCATCGCATTGAAGTTACCTCTGCTATTTCATTCATTGCATTTGCTGCATTTTATCATACCATTTTGTTTATTCTGTTTTTTTTTAGATTTTTAGGATAATAAGGGTATCTGACGAATAATCAGCCAACGTACTGATTGGCCGGCCAGGAGACTTATTATGCTTCTTTTATTTTACAAAGTAATACAAGTCACCGGCTTCCCTAGAATGAGTTCATGAAATTTTCACCCAAAATAACTTCGATTCATTCTTGTTCATTTCGAGAAAGTTGTTTGAGTGGAAGCTATGAGCTTTTGCTTCAGGCCCCTCTTTCCTGAACGGAACGGAACTGAACTGCATCCATTCTTGGCTCAATTTCAACATTTCATAGAAACAATGCATTTCAAACAAATTGATGGTGCAGTTTAAATCTAGATTAAAGACACATCTCTTCATTCTGGCTTACACTTAACACACTAATACACATTTATTAATCAGATCCGTTAAAGGAATGTTAGGCTGCATTAATTAGATAAGCCAGAACCGGGAACACTCCCCTTAACACACAATGTACTTGTTACGTCATAAAAAGAATGGCATCTACGCTAATGTTAGTCTGTCTCTCTCTTATTTTGTTCCCATGCAGTCCGTATCCAGGCCGGATGGTGTACCGGCACAGACAGATGATCTTCATCGGAGACCAGAACACCTGGACGGGCCCCGTGGACAGATCACTGGAACCAAATACACACAAACTCACACACACTATAATCTTTGCATCCACAAGCTAAACTCTGGATCACGTTCCTTAAACAGCGGAAAGGCCAATCTTTCTTTCATTCCGACCTCATTGCTTCCCCCGTCGATATTCATTTATTCACAGACGCAGCCCCCTCAATCGGTTTCGGCGGCTTCTACCGCAACCGTTGGTTTGCTTCTACTGGGCCAGACCAACTATCAAATCTACCCCAAAATCTAACCTCATCTGCATTATTTGAACTGTATCCTATAGTCATTGCAGCCTATCTCTGGGGGAAAGAATGGTCAGCTTCGAGCATCGTCATCCACTGCGACAACGAAGCTACCGTCCATTGCATTAACAAACTTAGCTCCCACTCCCCAGCGATCACGCCCCTCTTAAGACGCCTCACTCGGACTGAAAGAATATCTTTGTGCAACATTTGTCACTTTCGGTGATCAAATAGAACCTAAATGAATTGCTTTTAAATGTTAGAGAAGTTGTTTTTGTCTTTCCATTTAAGTTCAGCCTTTTTTAACTTATGAGGGACTTTAAGTTAACCCTCACAGAGTGTGTTCTGAAAACTCTTACGGATCACTGTAGTAGACAGATTTTTCACTGAAGCTCACTCTTCCCCAGTGTAGCATCAGAATTCAGTGTTTTAATCACTCATATGAACTCTGCTTAACTTGATCCATTAACATCATTCAACGTGCTGAAGAGGATGATTTAAACATGCACCGAGTGAGGTCCGTTTGACTCCCCCCGGTGCGGTCTGATCCCGTCAGGGTGAGAGCAATCCCAGGCATTAGCTGTAAATCCAGGCTTGTAGGAAACATAAGAATGATAATGATAATCCCAGCAGACTCTTTTTAGAGAATCGAGCATAATTCTAAAGAAAGGAAGGTCAGAGTACTGAAGCATTAGCGACACTCGAGCACCTTTGGGTTGAATTATTATTTCAACCCACTGAGAATACTCAACCTCTCACTTATTAAAAAATCAGCATTCAACTGGCTTCACTATAAAACCAGCAGGACCAGTACTTGAGATGAAAATTTTAGCAGTGCACGTTCGCTTCCATATATTTCCCATGCACTGAAATAGAGATCATGTCATTGATACATGCATTACTGTTCAAAAGTTTCAAAAGATGTTATGAATTTTTTTGCAGGGACACATTAAATCGATCCAAAGTAAAAGTAAAGACATTTCTAATGTTGCAAAAGCTTTCTATTTTAAATAAATATTATTGAACTTGTATTGTATTTAGCAAAGAATCCTGAAAAATCCTACAATCTCTACCTGGGAGAAATGTACCAACTATGTTAAATTTGAAGCTCCTATCGTGTTTTGTATAATTTAAACTGCTAATTTAATAGGATTCTGGTTTTGTGGCTCACAGAAAGTTTAAAAAAGAAAGCTTGAAGCGAAATAATTAAATAAAGAGAGTGAATCTGTAATCTCAGATTGGCGTATGGCATATGATCACACTGTTCCCATTAACATTTGGCAGTCACATCAATCTTATTGGTGAATTGATAGTATTTCCATTCCGTGTCATTTAGAAAATGGATGCTAAGGAAGGAAATGAACAAGATGGTTTACATTAAGTACTTTTTCATGCTATTTCATTAATTAAATTTTATTTTAAGTCTTTTGACTCACTCAAATTTCCAGTCATATGTTTTATCTACCATCCGACCCCCAATTTTTCATTAAATGGATTCCAGCCACGGACATTTGGATGTACACAGCATTCCCAAAATCACATCGAGGGAACATTACGTTCTTCCACTGCACTTTGATTGATAGCAGAGGCTTGAGCTTCAGAGAGCACCATGGGGCATGTCAATATCGAGTGCATAGATCCTTTCTTCCCATTCCATGGGGACCTTTTCATTAGACGAGCTGGTGTTCTGTGTTAAAATCCACCCTGACTCATTTTCCAATAGATTTTGCATGGCATATAGGGTCCCCTGTTGCTGTCCTCCCCATGGGCTCTCGGCCCAATGCTGCTCTTAAAGTGATTATGTGTTTAATTTCAGCATGTCATTGATTTGGCCCCTTACTGTTACCCTTATGGTGAAATTGAAAATGCATGGTGTTTTTGGTCTGTGTTTACTTTAAAAAAAAAAAATTTATTCCACCATTGTTTTGTTTATATATTATTAGAGTTTGTATGTTTTTTATAAATTTTTTTCTTTCCAAATCAGTTTAATCTAAAAGTTTACATTATACTGTACATATAGCTTATATGTAATATGTAATACCTTATTGGCCTTTTAATACACATTTAAGATTCATATCCGCAACCTAGGCTCATTGGAAATGCATGCCTCTTCATAAACTGAAAAAACTTACTTATACATACGAATCGCTGCAGTTTCCAGTTGAAATGAACTCTAGAGGCCGTAAAACTCCCACAACTTTTATTCCTTTTCACACAAAAGTATGATTTACAGGTACATTTTTGATTAATAAAGGCTCATTTTCACAGGTTTAGTTGCAGAATGTAGAATTATGTTATGACTTCAAAACAATTTTAACATTGAGATTTAAAAACTGATACTTTTGAATGTTGTCATCACATATACAGCTTCATATGTATCAGTTTTTAAGTTCAGTCAGTTTTCATTACTTTTGCGTTCTCACTTCCTCGGTGATCGATAAAAGTATGCTTGTTTGGCGGACAGGCAGGTAGCCCGGTAGACCCCGAGCCCTAGGAAGTTTACCCCTAGGAGGCGAGGGTTGACTGATGCTCGGAGCCCGGCCTGGCCCCCGCGTGCCCCCCAGGAGGAAGTGAAGGCCAGTGGAAGCGGCGAGAAGACGATGAGTTGCTAACAGGGTGATAGTATCTGAAACGGTTACGGTATCGGCGAACTTAATGGAAGAGACCCGGAGGAGAAGTCTGGTATGTTTGGGCCTTCTCCTTCGTTCTGGCCCTGGCTCTGGTGGCGGTTAGGGGAAGGCGTTGGAAGTCAAAAAAACGCAGATGCTGCAGAGAGGAAGTGAGCGGTATTTATATTGGAAGAGAGGAGTTCTGATAGGGTAATTAGTAAATGAGGAGATTGGCGGCAGCTGCGATCGTTTGTATGTGTTCCTCCTGAAATTCGTTATGAAACGTCATTAATAGTGACACTCACTGGATATTTGAATTCTGATCGGCAGCAAAACATACCTCGAGCAGCATTATAAAACACTGCAATACATACCTGTACCAACCTTTGTGTTTGTAAATATTATGATATTTGCTCTCTTTCAAAATCAGCTTTAACTAAAAACCTACAGTATAAAACAGTTTATATCACCACATGCTTTTCCAATAAAACTAAGTAACGCAAATGCAGTAATGCATATTATTTCTGTGTTAATGTAATGTATATCATAACATTTTGTACTGTATAACAGTGTAGCAACACTGAACAATGCACACTGTAACAAAGTTTATTTATTTAAAGCAGAGTTAAGAATGATTCACTTGTTTTAGTTTATGAAGGTTTAAGCAGTGTTGGCGAGAGCCTCTGAGAGGATATCCAGTCTTCATGTGTCTTATGTTTGTCTGTATTGAACATTCTGTACTTTACTTTGTGCTCTTTTTTACTGCCTTGGACCTCTTTGAAGTCATTATATTGCATTAGCCTTCACTGACAAAAGATAGATGTGCTGTTGACCTCATTCTAAAGCTAGACAGTATGATAGAAGAGTGTTTTCACAGAGCTTCTTTGAACTTCAGAGTGTTGGGAGTAACAGGGTGCCTATTACAGACTCAGTAGCTTCACAGAGAGCATCTGAGCATGAACAGACACATGTGTCCATCGCATGCTTTACTGAAATATGGGTGCTTTTCATATGTGTAAATAGTTCATATAATGTATTAAACCAGTTTCCTGCCAGCACCATGGATTTCGGTCCAGGTCATTTTTTTCCTCTAGTAAATATTTCTCACCATGGGAATCTGGTGTTTGATTAACGGTGACTTTAGAATATCTTTTTGGACATTAACCAACCTTACATCATTTCTATGTTTAGCTTCCGAATTGTCAGAATGCTTTACCTGAGAATTGTTTGAGTGTATCTTTGTTGGCTACCTCAAATGAGGTACTATTTGTCAGAATTTTGTCAGGTTTTAATAATTTAAGATGCAGTTATCTCATTTTATTCCATGCCACATCTCAAAAGAAAGCAAAAGGAAATCTTTCAGAATCAATTATTAGTATTTATTTATTTATTTTTCTCAATATCTTGAACTATTTTGTGAGATTCAGTTTTAAAGGCGTAAAGTTAAGCATTTTTGCTGACATTTGTGATTCATATGAATCCTCCATCTGCTGTGATAGCTGCTTAAAACAACTGAAAAGCCCCATCTGGAAATAAGGCCAATCATGCTTCCAGCAATACCTAATCTGAGCCTCGTATTATTGCGATTCTGACCGGTTTGAATGTTGCACATATGGCTTTTCTCCAATGAAAAACCTCACACAATATCTTCCATTCCACTTGCATCCTATAGCCTATATTATGGGAATAATGTGTTTACATGAAAGAGGAAGAAGGAGGAAAAAAAAAACAAAAACACTGTAAATGTTGGTAATGGGTAATGAGGTTTAGGAGCCATTTCCCAGGAAATGTCAGTAATTCCCAGCTGTCATATTTTGAGGCTTGCTTTGTTTGCATTACTGAATTATGGTCACGGCTGGGCAGCTCCAGTCTCACAGTTCACTTCCTCTGAGATCTGAAAGCCTGGTTATTTGTAGCTGTAAATCAGCTGAGGTTGTGATACTAGATAAAATGAATTAGACAGATGGTCGAAGTGTTATAACTTTAAGCAAAATAGAGTTTGCCAGCTTCAGTGGAGTTGACTCTGTGTAATAGTGTGTATTATGAGGAATTGATTAGTTACCGGTAAATGGCTACTGAAATAGACTTGCAAAGTCATCTTTTTTTCTCAATCAATTGTAAAAATACGTTTTGTTAATTTCTATTTTTATTTATTTACATTTTCTGTATTTAAATTGATTGATTGATTGAATTCTAAGAAAAAAAAAACAATTATACAGTTAGGTCTATGTATATTTGGACAATTTTCATCATTTTATGCCACCATAATAGAATTAAAAATTAAAACAATCAAGATGAAATTAAAGTGCAGAAGTTAAGATTTAATTCAAGGGGTTGAACAAAAATATAACACGCATAGGAATTACAACAATTTGTATACACAGTCCCCCCATTTTCAGGGGTTCACATGTGATGAGACAAATAACTCTCATGGCATAAACGTATTTGGGGACGCTTTTTAGCAAGACACAAAATACGTACCAATAAGTACATATCACTGCAATTTCCAAAAGAAATGAACACTAGAGGCAGTAAAACTCTAACACCTTTTATTCCTTTTCACACAAATTTACAGAGTTTCGATTAATAAAGCATACATTTTGCACAATTACTTGAAGAATATAATGCTATGACTTCAAAACTAGATTAATATTCTGGGATATTTGAAAATTGATGCTTTTGAATGTTAGCATCACACATATCCCACTTCATATCTATGTGTTTTCATAGAGAGTAGGTTTGTTCGGTAGCTCACCGAGTACAGAGATGTACTTGAGAGAAAAGGAGCTCCGGCTGAATTCCATGTAACTACGGTTCAATAAAACAATTCAAATCTGCATAAAAGGAAGTTGAAATGGTACAGTTGCATCAACAAATGTGTTTTGATATCAGTTTTGCATTTGTTAACACTATCGAGTAGGTTTAGGGTTGGATTTGGTGCAGGGCATATTTTCAACATTATAGAGCATTAACTTTTAGCAACAGTCCATGTATATTTAAACTCTGAATTGCCACAATACCTATATCAACGTAATAAAGATGTGCCAGAGTTTGTGTATTGAACCTGTGTTTTAGCGCCACTCAGTGGACATTTCTCTTTAAAATGTGCAGTAAGGCATGTAAAACCATTGTGTCATAAAAGGTGCACAGAGGTACATAATTGTTATGAGATTTCCACGGAGGACAACAGTGTTGGATGATTGGAGAATATTCTCCATGGTAAAGAACCATCCAGTCAAGAGAAGGACACTCTCCAGGAGGTAGATGTGTCACTGTCAAAGTCTAGAATCTAGAGAAGACTTCACCAGATCAAATACAATAAAGAAGTCATACCACTTCTGGAAAAGCATTCATTGGACATCTGAAATCAGAATGACGGGGAGAAAAAAATATGGAGAAGGCTTAGAACAGCTCATGATCCAAAGCATACATACAACATAGTATGTGAAACACGGTGGATCAGTGTGATGGCATTGGCATGCATGTCTTCCAGTGGCACTGTGTTACTGGAGTTTAGTGATGATGTGACAGAGGACAGAATCAGCCGGAATATTTCTGAAGTGTATAGCGATATACTCTCTGCCCAGATTAAGCCAAATGGAGCAATGTTGTTCGGGGGGACTACAGCAAAAGTAAATCAAGGGTTAGTAAAAATATGGAATATTATGCAATGGCCAAGTCAATCTTCTGATCTCAACCCGATGGAGCATGAATTTCATTTGCTGGAGACAAAACTAAAAGCAGAAATACCCACAAGCAAGTCAAGTCACCTTTTTTATATATCACTTTTAACAATACAGATTGTGTCAAAACTCTTAGCAGTATTAAATGGGAGAGTAGAGTGCCAGTAAAAGTATAATGACAAGATTAAACACTTAATTATTTTAGTTAAAGGCATTTTATTTATTTATTTTTACAGTGCCAGATGGCAAATGACAATGCAACTCAACAGAGCTGATGTACAGTATATAACAGCAGCATGACTGACATGATGGTAGAAGCTAAAGCGTATAGACAGGCAGGCATGAGCTTCTCTCCACAGCTGTCCAACCCGTTGAGCAGTTGCTGGAAGAATCTGTGCTTTTTTTGTGGATTTGGGATTGGTTTCAAAGCGTCAGAATTAGTAAGACTGAGACTGAAGTGTGTGAAGCAGGTTGTGGATCAGCACAGCAGAGCGGGTTGGTAAAGGTCAGAAGGGTGGTTCATTTAATCCAACCCTGATGGTGCCTGAATTTTTGATGGAAACCCCAGTGGCCGTTCACAAAGCAATCTGTCACTTCTTTAATTACTATCAGCCTTTCTTCTGTTGGTTTTCACATTTTCTGCTATTGGATTTTAAAGCAGGAACCCACAATTTGGCACACCTTCAGTGTCATCTTGAAACTTTACTTTTTAACCTTTTGGTGTTGACTTTTTTTTTATATTTCTTCTGATTTGTGAAGTTGATTGACCAAGGTGTTTTCAGTTTCCACCTTCAACTAAAATGCGTTGCTGCTCCTACAAATCTTGTCCTATTTTTGCCCAATTTGGTGTAAATGATCTTAAGACCAGTCTTTGCAGATTTTATGGATAAAGTTTTGATTTTCACAAGCACTACCAAATTATGCTTTAACAAAATGTAAGAACAGTAAGTCAGGCTTGTTTCCAGGAGCGGCCACTCATCAGTACCTTGTCGCTCTGTGTCACTCAGTGTCACTCTTTACAAAGAGAGTCTGTCCAACTAAATCAGATTGAATTTCAAACAATTCAAGACATTTTTGCAAACCCAGCTGACCGATTTTATCAAAAGAGTGATTGATTAAACAAATCTAGCATCACTAGTTCTGATTTCAAACAGCTGCTAGAGAACACACAGAACATGACTGCTAAAATATTATTGTGGAAAATGATTTTCGGGTCAGTACATGGTAATCTCCACCATCAGACAAGGATTTGTCAGTAGTATTTTAATGGGACACAGAGATTTCACTTGGGCTTATGTCGCAAAAAAAAAAATTGGGTCTACCGATTCCGATGGTTGTATCTTGACAATATTTGAAGCGACACTTGTTGTGTGTCATTGCCACAATGATCTTAGCGCCACTTACTGGTTAAATGAATCTGCTATAAAACAGCATAGCAGTGCTTTTGGTAACACTTTATTTTGATGGTGCACTTTAGATATTCGACTAACAGTAAGTAACTTTGCAGCTACATGTCAACTAGCAGTCATTAGAGTATTAGTAGACTGTCTGCTTAATATCTTCTAACACTTTATTTATAGTTGGTAGAATGTCTAAATGGACTATCGAAGTAAAGTGTAACCATGCTTTTTTTCCCTTTAATTTCTTGCATCAAGCAATGATGTCAATTTGTCTGTTATTATTATTAGTTCTATATACACCGCTTAATTGAACTGATTTATGGTTTTAAAAAAAACAAATTTTGACCAGTCATTTTGAATATTATTTCCAAATCATTTTTAATCTCCATTTATTCTGTTTTCATCCGGTTGCCAGTGGGGAACATTTCCTCAGTCCAAATGCATTTAAGTTAATTACTTCTTTTTTTTCTGTGTGTTTTAACCAACAGGAGCAATACACTGCTGCAGCAATGACCAAACTTAGTATTAGCGTCATGGACATTTGTCTGTGTTTTTGTACATTATACATTTCCAGATGAACAAGTTGCTGATTAAGTCTAACAGAGCCTGTAGCAAAATAGCAAATTGCATTTGTCCTCATTCCATTACTTTTATATTGTATAAGTGTACCTATTGCTTGCTTCCTTTAGCAAATTAAACACCTACTCACATTTTTTTTTCCCCTGATTTGTTTCCTTTAGCTGTTTTTTGAGACATCATGTTAAGAAGTATTTCAGTGCCTGAAATATAGTTTCTCCATTGTGTGACTTTTGATTACTACAAAATGTAAATGTACAGCCCTTACAACAACAACAAAGACAATAATATAGATGTGCCATTGTTCATTTATTCTTTGTGGTGAGATAAAACATGGTCTTGTTGCTCATGAAATGTGATAACTGTAGTGGTACAATTTTGGTTTTGCCATGCAAGGGCACCTGGGATCATTTCTGCATTTAGGTTAGATTTACAATCTACTTTTTCAAGTAGTTTTTCAAGTGGCTTTAAAAATCTGAGGTTTGAATGGGCATGGTGCTGCTATTCTGGACATCAGTTGAGTAAACATGCATTACAAGACACTCTGAAATAAACATCAAACGAGTGTTCTTGCCCAGAAATCTGTATTGAAATGACAAATTGAGCATTTTGTCAAATTTAACAGCATCCAAAGCATGTCTTCATGCTAACATTACAAAGCTGTTCACCCACAACAGCTAAAGAAATCATAATAGTCACGGATAAGCTTTGAGATATTTGCGTTTTCTGCTTACAGAGTGGATTTGGGCCATGTGCGTAACATTAATGACCCCTTTCTTGAGGAGGGTAAGGCCGCCACTCAAACTAAATACATTCATTATAGGGTATCATTGGCAGATAGCAGCATTTAATAGGATTTGTGGAAGGGGCTCCACGGAGGCCCTCAAAGCATTTAATGTGCCCCTTGACTTTCTCTTATGTAGTTTAAGCCGTGGGTTTTCATCTGACATTTTATTTTTTGAACGGAGCTTCCAGACCGTGCTCATTAAGGGCTCGGGAGCAACCAAGGTTTGATTGCCGCTGAAAGGAAAAGAGGGTTTATGCATGAGCACTTAACCCTAATAGTGCATTATGAAGACCACACTGGAGTTCTCTGTCAAGCACACTACAAAGGGTGTATCGAATGTGATGAGTACTAGAAACAATTTGTCATTAGTGAGGAATGACTTTGCCATGTGTATTATGTTTTAAATTGTTGTGAACATATGGGAACACAAAAAAAGTGTTTTTTCTTTAATACTCTGGTGGTTACGTTTTAATATATCTTAAACTGATTTTGAGGTTTTTCCTACATTTCTGATGGTTCTTTTAAGCCAAAGGCCTGTTGAAATCCCATGTGTCTCTTTTACAGTCTCGGAGGAGTTCTCAGCATCACAAACTGTGCCCGAATTTGATAAGATTTCCATATGCAGTCAAAAGTCTCAATTAGAGATGTGGATTTTAATTTGAAGTTCTGTATGAACTATCCACATCTGTCATGTTTAATTCAGTTTATTCACATCCCTATGAGTTTTACTTTTAACTCAAATACAAGTTTTATTTCTCAGGGGTTGCGCTTTCATGAGTTATATAGTACACATATACATTGTTGCAGAAGTTGGCTTCCGTTGTTTTTTGCTTTTTTAAAATGTCAGCCATACTGTGAAACATCCATATATATATATTTGAGATGCACCCATTGACCAGCTAACTTAGTGATCGGAATCGGCCGATTTTTTGTATGACCAGCCGGTCAGGCTCACATCTGCGCCTATTTTGAATATCTGGACCTGTCGGCGATTCAAAATCATGCCCTGTGAATGTGTTCTGACTGAAAATAACATCGGCGATTACTTACAGCCAATGAGAGAGGGCAGCGGGATGTTGGGGGAGGAGTTACAAAGGTATAGAAGGTAAATATCCTCCTCAATAATCTTCTTTTCGTTGCAAATGAGCGCACATGCAATTTGTATTTTTAATAATAATCGCAGTCTCACGTGAGAACTCCGGTCTTGCACACGTGACCTTGCGTTGTTTCCATGTCACTTCTCGCGTGTGTTTGGCAGTGAGACAAAGTTGTTGGCGTTTCTTACTATTGTAAATTCATGCAGTGTGAAAACCCCTGTCACCGATCTATCATGCAGCGTGAACACAGCAGCGACTGAATGCTACACCAGATAGTCATGCAGTATTTAAAGATCTGTGACGCGACTACTTTGAAAATCGTGCAGTCTGGGGCCAGTTGCATAAACTTAGCCTTCATGTTAAGACAGTGTCTTAAGAGCTAGTCTGACCAACTAGCAGTTAGCCAAGAGTAATCTGTTTTATATTTTTGTATTTACCTTAGACTAATATACATTTTTATGTAAGTGAATTTTAAAAAACTGTGACCAGTCTTAAAGAAAAAAATTAGCTGACTAATTTTTAAGACTAGTCTTAACCTTTTATGCAACTGGCCCCTGAACTCAGCATAAAGCTCCAAGCCAAAGCTCCTCAGACACAGGTCAGCAGCCTGTACTGTCCTTTATTAACTGGTGACAATGCAGAAATGCTTCTCTTTGTCAAGACAAACTTGCCTTTAATGTTCAAGTAATATTATTTAGTACTAGCATTGTTATTTCTACCCGTTTTAAGAGAGTGCACTCTTTGTTATCAAAGTTATTGTTGTGAGACAGTCATGTAATTAATGTTTAAAAAATTATTCCATAATACTCATTGAGGAAAAGTAGATATTTGTTAGTAAGCTTAGTTATTGTTAGCAGTGTTGGTGCTAGTTACTCAAAAAAGTAATATATTACATATTACTCTCAAAAATAGTAGTGCCCTACATTACTTTATTACTCCCTGGAGAAAGTAACTAGTTACATT
>JAUMHE010000042.1:16387752-16404283 GCA_032359235.1 Enteromius mattozi
CCCGGATTATTCTCATGCCTATGCCTTTGATGTTCCCGTCTGCTGTTGCCTCGACTCTGCCTGTTTTGACTCTGTTTGTACCAATAAACGCTTGCAAATGGATCCGCACACTTACTCTCCTCTGTTCCGTGACAGCAAGAATGGTCACTTGCCTTGTGAATTTTGGCCTTTGCTAAATACTTTGGATTATTATTTTTGACTGATTCATATGAGGTTTCTCAGCTGTCTTGATGATTTCAGTCTGTGGTGGTGGATCTCAGAGCCGTGCAGGGATCCTGTATGCTGGATGCACTTCTGGCTTTGAATTTACATTAAATTGGATTTTGTAAATGGTAACACTGCAGAGCCCTTAAAGAGGCCCGAGAAGCTCCATTTCGTTGAGTCCTCAGTCACTCAGTTTATTCACTGCTAGATTATCATAGTGACAGACTTTTGACGAGTTTCAAATATCCTCTAAATCAGCTGAAAATGAGTTATATCCTTTAGAAACATAAGGACAGCTAATGGATTAAAGTTGAAGCAATGCACCTTGTTTGTTTACCGCAACTAAAGTTTTACTGGTGAAAGGTTATTTCAGATCTCAGACTGGAATTTTTTTCTAAAATTTAATGCATGCTTGCGGAATAAAAACATTAATTAGAAATTATTAAATTAACAGAGAAGCAGAAAATGAGGCAAAAGTCTCTATTTGTTGTCCATTTAAAATCAGAGATCGCAGATTATGCTTTAAAGAGATCTCATTATTTAACATATTGAGATACTGGTCCTCTGTTAAAGGACAATGGACAATTAATTGGACACTGTTAGCAACTGATGATTGCACATTTCTTGTGGTTTCTTCGTTTATGGGAAGGAAAAAAACTTGGCATACTTTTTTTTTTCCCATTGCACTTGTGCAACTGAACGTGTGCTTTCCCGAGCCAAATGCTTGATGCGGTTTTGGCTGTCGCTATAAACCGCAATGCTTAGAGCTAATCACTCCCACCACCTGTTTTGGTTGTTTTGTCGGCAGGTTTGCACATCTCTCGCCTTTTAAAGGACATTTCTCAAGCAGTCGGATAATCGTTCACACCTGCTGCTGTTTCGCTGAGCCTTTTCATACGCTCCGAGTTACCTGGTCAATTCTGATAGCCTCACCCACGTCGTCCATTTTTCTCTTGGTAGAAGCTCTCTGACCTTTTCATTATATGACACCAAATGCAGTCTGGCCATGGGTGCTAGTGTTTCTCAGCTTGAAAAACTTTTCACTTTTCTCCTTTCACTGAAGGTCAGTGAAAAAGTTACTTTCAAAGACTATCGGAGCTTTGTGATCCTGTGACACTGCGTTTTTATCACTGCCACAGGGGGAGCTATATTAGACACTGAATAAATTGTCTTGTTCTGCTAGTCTTTTTTTAAAGTCAAATACATGATGAAGAAACAGTTTGAATACAATTTGTTGAGTAATTTCAAGCTACTTAAACTATCAGCTTGTTCATACCATTCTTGATTTCTAGATACAGTAATTCACAAACTGTTAAAAATGTGTACTTTTAATTGCAATGCAAGTTGCTTTCAGGTCAAACGCATAGTTAAGTGTTGCATAGTTAAGTTAGTGTGAGTAGAATTTGTTGAGCAAGTTCATGTTAGTTCAAGCATCAACCTGTTAATATAATTCTTGCTCCTTAAACAATAGGTCATGGGTTTGATTCTCAGGCAATGCATGGACTGATAAAATGTGAACTTTAAATTCTAATTTAAGTAATTTTAAGGTCACACAGTGAAGAAATAGTTTGAAAACAATTTGCTGAGTAAGTTCATGTTCACATAATTCCTGCAGCAAATACTGTAGCTCATGGGTTTGACACACAGGCAATGCATGAACTAAAAAAAGAAAAGTAGTGCAAGTCGCTTTGGATAAAAGCGTCTCCCAAATGCATAAGTGTAAATGGCTAATTGCCTGAGCAATGTCCTTTGTGGTTAAGTGACTTGCAAAGAGCATGTTTCAGTCATTAGTTGCGTCCGAAACACACATATGTTTTTCAAGGATCCCCCTAAGAGGGTCTTTCTATAGTGATAAAGTGACTTTGATTTTAGATTTCAAATTACTCTAACACTAATCCAGCACAGAAGAATGCTGATTGACCTGATTTCTAGGGAGCTTTCTGCAGAAAAAAGAGCTCACTTCAGAAGCAAAAGTTCTTCACACAGCTAATTATATCAGTCTTGCTCTGTTCTCCTGCCTGCTGAGAATCGCCCTGAATCAACCTCAACTTTCACTGCCTTCAAGCCATGTCGGTGTGTCCGTATTTACAAGATGAATGCGCATGAACACCAACACAGTGTTAAATTCCAATGGGATTTTCTTTGTGGGTTGAAGCTTAGGTCGTGTTTGGGACAGGGCCAGACTTGCATGACAAAACTACCCAACATTCTCTAAAAGATAAAACAACATCACATTGGGTTTTTGTTCAGCTCTTGCACTTGTATGTCTTAAAGGATTAATTTTATTTATTTATTTATTTATTTTTTTAGTTAATGTCACATTAAAACTTCATATTAAAATTCTGTATTGGATTTTTCTTTTCTTTTCTTTTACTTTCTTTTCTTTTTTTCTGCTAGACTTTCAATCAAAAAAAAAAATCAAAAAGTCAAATAATTCATATTTTTATATTTTTTTAAACTGTAATGATGTAAACAAACAAACAAAAAACAAACAAAAACTCATATAAGGATACAGTGAATGGTATGAAATTAGCATTTAACTCATAAAGAGTTTTTCAATTTGTCTATTTTTTTTCCATGAAATATTTTATTCCAAAAATATTTAGTGCAGATTCACTGCATGGAACACTGATGGAAATGGCATCGTATAAAACCCTTTCTAACTTTTGTGGCATATACACTGTTAGATACTTTTAGTAAAAATAGTGGGAAAAAAAAACAAAAAAACTCTTTTAACATAATTTATTTTCTAAAAAACTTCAGGGCGAAAATAGCCATAGTTGAACAAACACCAAATTACCACTTAAACTTAATTTCCCAGGAGGATTTGAATGTGGCAATATAAAATGCTGGTAGATAAATCATCAACTACACATCATTTGCTCTTTATTTTGTTTCACTAATGACTTCCAAACTTACTAGGAGAGCTTGAGAGCAGCATATAATGATAGATATACAGTATATTGCTGTCTTCCAGTAAAGCCTGATCTTGCTTGTGCTGACTGATACAGATCAGCAAGAAAACCCCATCATTTCACAAAATATCAGCACTTTTTAACTTGCCATGCATCTGCAGCATGTCTTACGGTAATTATTCTGCATGCCTGCTGTTCTCTGCGTCCATCGGTTTGTGTGGCCGGTTACATCACCCCATTCATCTCTTTTTACAAGGCAGGCAGAGTGAATGAAAAGAAGAAAGTGAAGGTTAAGCTTTTTTGTCCGGTGTCTCTATGGTGCTTGTGTAGCTGTTTGCACTTCTCAGGGAATCTGCTTTTTAAAGGGCCCTAAAGAGTTTACTGCAGTCAGAACACACACACACACACACACACACAAGAAAAAGCACATGTACAGTATTGTTAACGCAAGGACACATTTACACAAAATATGACTGGGGCTGGGATCTTTTTGATGCATTTCAGTAGGAACCTTTGCCTGTTTTATCATATGCCCGATAAAAAATTGTGAGTCATATCAAACAGTGTTAGAAAAGACAGTTGTTTTCAACAGCATGAACATTTCCATCTGGCACAAAGTTTCTAGTGGAAAAGTTGTTTGTGTCAATTAAATCAGCAACAACAACAACAACAAAAAAATCTTACATTATGATCATAACTCAGTTTGACAGAATGTATGCATTCATTTCATCACTGAAAAGAAAGGAAGAAAAAAAAAAAGACTTGTTTCTTGTTTGTCATGAAAGTATGTAATTTTTTGTTTGTGGGTTCACTTTACTGTTTTACTACACACACACACACACATATATATATATAAACCTATTTATTTAAATGTGACAAGATGTCATGCTTAGATGTCTTCTGCATTGTTGATTGACTCATTGATTAATTCATATGACCTCACTTGTACGATTTTGTACGATTTGTCTAAAACACTGTGACGGGGAGGTTTAGGGGCGGGGTTAGGTTTAGGTCATTCGTACAAAGTCATACGAATTGGCAACTCGTAAAATACGTACGATTTAGAAGAAGTGAGGTCGTACTAATTTGTACGAATTAGCCACCTCGTAAAATATGTACGAATTGCCGTGAGATCAGGTTGAAAAATAAATAACTGAATACATAATAAACCTCTAGTATTGAAGATAAACCTTTCTCATGAACTCTACTTTTCATTTTTACAAATTTTTCTCACGTTTTTTGTGAGTTTTGCCTCCATATCACCAAGATTTCATCCCCTCTCACTTAAGCACTTTCATATCCAGACACTCTCAACAATCCAATCAATTCATGATGCATAAAACCAAATCCTTCACTACTGACCAAACCTTTATCATCTTGGTCATTGTGCTATCTTTTTTAATTCAAACCTGGTGACCCTCCACTCCATATTTCTAATAACATGTGGGATATTATACAGTGTATATATATATATATATATATATATATATAGATATATATATATAATTTTTTTTTCCATGCCCTCTATTTCTCTTTGTGTTGAACATTCACAGTTATTAATGCACCTCCTATTAGATGATCCATCTCCTGTACGTTCATTGATCTATCTTGAATTCATTCAAAGAATAAAATGTGTCACATTCTCCACATCTTTCATAAAGTGCCCTTTCTCTCTTTCCTCACTGAAAAAAGCCGCCTGCCACTCAACGCCGAGTTTGATTTAAACGCTGCGAACATCGGTAGCTTCAGTGACCTGCACAAGGTCACCTACTCTCTCGTACCTCTTAATGGCACTCTCTCCGGCGAGGAAGTGCTCATACAGTCATACACTCTTGCTTTGTTTCCATGGCAGCGAGGAATAATTTCTTTCACTTTATCTCCCCGCACCTAGCCAAGGGTTTCATTGCGATTCACCAGCTCCTGTCCTGAAAACATGTTCGGTTAAAATATCCTCGCGCCCCGGCCCTAAAACTACTCATGAATATTTAATGTACCTGTTGTGGTTTTCTTTAGCCTGTTTCAACAGCAGGATCTCTGTATGTGTCTCACTTTAAAACACAATTGCTGGAATTATAATGCAGTGTTGGACTAAATTAACATACAACACTCTAAACCCCTAATCAGGGGTTACGATTTCAAGAAAGTCTGGGTATTTTTTTGCATGGTTGTAAAAGGAAAAATATGATAATTATTTACTGCTGTATGCTGACCAGACAAGCTTAACCTGCATACAGATATGAATGTACTGGTGAGATCTGTACTAAACAGTGGAAAGAAGAAAACAAAATATCAGAATTATCCGAATTAGAATACGTTATTATATTATATTATATATATGTATATATATATGAAATAAAAATTTATATTGTAATTATATCATATTATTCTACATTATTTTTATTAGTAGTAATAGTAGTAGTAGTAGTGTTTTTACATATATATTTCATATTATTTTTTTATTTTAAGTTTTAAAGTTTTAAATAGACTTACTTTAGTACTAAATATAACTGTACCTAATAATTGTATTATTATCTTAAATTACTTTTTTATGTATTTGTATGTGTATATATATATATATATATATATATGGGAATTGTATAGTATTGTATATTTGGAAAAAACAAAACAAAAAAAAAACAATAAAATTAAATAATTTATCATAAATGTCACATAGTACAGAAATTTGCTTTATTGTGTTCACTACGTAGCTCAGATCTTCATTGGGCAACTAACAAAATGAGTCACTCACAAGAGTTTATGAACGATGCATAAAGACATCCAAATCAGTAGTGAAATGGACTACATTGGTTATGCTATAGGTTTTTGATTTGCAAAAAAGATCCAGAGTCCTTTGTTTGTCAGTGGGGCTGCTTGCATTGTTTGCTCAATGAAAGGAACCGGTTCAAATTTGATTCGCCAAACAGTATAGACCTATGAGTGTGAATATGGCTGTTGAATTTGATTCACTAAAAAGAACTAGATCAAAAGAGTCATTTGTTTGAGAATCAGATTACATTAGTCAGGACTGTTTTTGTTCACATTTGTGTGCAGCCCTCAAGAACTCAACAGAAAGATGTGTTTTCTTACTGTCGTCATGTTAAATTCAGTCTTCAGCTTTTTCTTCTTTTTTTTTTTCTATAGCACAGATTCAAACAAAAAAAAGAACACAGAGTAACAATTTTTTGAGGTGCACCCCTTGTGCTTGTGTGAATCACAATGTTGTAATAATGATGCAAACAAAAATGGCTTGTTTTGTGCAATGGATGATGTTGAGAAATCCATTGAGCTTAAAAGCCTGGCCAAGCTTCATGGTGTGTCTACGCAGGGTTAGATTATACTGGATATAAAACCTTACGTCAAGGGCCTTACAACAGCTGTCTAAATACTAGTACTAAGTAGTTATTTTGAAAGGGCTTTTATCCAAAGTGCTTCCGGTAAACTTCAAGTATACTTGGTACCTTTCTCAAGGGAACAATGGTGACAACGTTTAGTGGTACTCAAACCAGCAACATTTTGGTTACTGGCCAAGTGTTAACCACTGCACTTCATTAGCTTGATTAAAACTGCATAATGTATTAGTCTAGGGCTGTTGTTGTGCTTGCAATTTGAAATGTCGTCTGATGCTAATTAAGTCCGTTCAGTGTTTACCAGTCAACCGGTTTGGCCATTTCTTTGGCGTGTGCCTGTATCTTCATGTCATTTTGTGGGAAATGAACCAGGTTAGGCTATTTGAAGCCCTGTCAAATTGACAACTGTAATATTTTGACATGTTAAATCTTCATTCATTGCTTTAATTATACAGTAATTGATAAATCAAACATGTCTCGAGCACCAAGAAGATTTGAGAGCGGAACATGTAAACAGCTGTTCTGTTATGCTAGCGTGAAACAGGTTTTGAAACCTGGTGCTTTTTGATAAAGCTTCTGTTATTTTTAAATGCTGTTTATTGACTTTTTAGCCTTATATGTTATTTTTAGGACAGTGCCGAAAGATAGAAAAGTTTGAGGAGAATTGGATCATGGTATGAAATGGGCCAGACTTGAACATGAGCTCCTTGAAATGAACATTTTGCTGTTCTTTTGAGAACAGGAATGAAAGGAGAAGGTCCACCAATTTTCTTCTCCGATGCTTTTCTTTTACATTTTAGATGACGCAAACCGGATATGCTCTTATTAGAAGCACATACTCAAATGCTGTGGGTCTCCAAACGGCTATCATAACAAACACTGTTCATTAAAGAGCGTTCCTTGTATTGCTTAACGTTAATTAACTAAGATACAAAGACTACTTTGGGCTTGACTTTGCATATTCTGGAAGTAGTTATTAGACGAGCAGTTGAGATGAGTTGAGACTGCTGTTTAGTACAATAAATATAGGATGATTTATAGATTTAATTAAGAAATTTAGCAGACGTTTGAATTTGAATAGCAGCTTAATGAGCTGTAATAGGAATAATAGGTTATTCCAAACATCATTGTTCTACAGTGTTGTAAACCTTGTAAATAAAACGAGCAATTAGGTGAAAGCAACTAGATTTATATATTTATTTATTTGTTTTTAAGTAAGTTTGATAGTGTTCAAATCCCTAACCATATGTGAAGTTAACCTTGTGTCTTGGTGCATCCAAAAATTAAATAAATAAATAAAACAGTTTAGCAAGCAAAACCACTAATGATGTTTTGCTCCTTGTGTTTTATTTTAGTCTTAACGTGCTTACAAACTTTTTTTTTATTTCGTGCTTGAAAACCTTTTACCTGCTGAGTGGGTGATAATATAACCACGTCATGTAATATGCTGAATGAATGAATCAATCAATCAGTCAATCAATCATTTAATCAATCAATACACACAATATGTTTGTGCTGCAAGTAAATGTGTGTGTATATATATATATATATATATATAATAAAAATATTACCAAATACTAAATTATTTGAATGTTTGGATTAAGAAACTATTTAAATTTATTTGACATAAGTGGCATTGTGTGTGTTTACAAAGTTAGAAAAACAATACAGCCTCACAAAGGTAAAAAAAAATACAATAAAATAAAAATTGGCAGTATTCCCCAACAGGCAAATATTGGCCCTTGATAAAGAAGTTGATTCTGACATGGTTGTGGGGATTGTTGGGGGAGTAGTTTTGCTCCACGCCCTTTTACTTCCAGACAACTGGGCCCAAGCCAAACGCCATCCCTGTGGATTACTACATCACTGTTCATCTGCAGCCGTAAGCACAGCAGAACACAAACTCAGCATGTGGAAGATGTGCTACCACTCCATTTGTGAATGCTCAGAGGGATTCAGGTTCACCCCGGTAAAAAGATTCTGGGAGGTTGCTGTGACAGCCATGCTAAACCTAAACCTGCTGCAACTGTGCTTGACAGAAAGGACATGCGGCACACGGGGACAGAGAAAGCCTTGCTAAGGGGAAATCAAAACAAAGAATGGAAGGTCACATCAGATTGGCCTTGACTGAGAGCAAACTGAGTTATTAATCTGAGTGCAGTATGTTTTTAATATTTTTTTTTTAAACTTTGTTTTACTATTGTTGTTGATGTTATTTATTTATTTATTTATTTTTTGAAAAATATATTGGTAGATGTTGCATACTACATATAAAAATGACTTTTTCCCCCCAATTATGTCATAATAATTGGAAGTGACATCTCATAATTACATATATTGTCTAAATTAATATTTCATCATTATGAGAAAATGTATTGTTAAAATTACAAAATATATCAAGTAAACAACACGCCATCTTGTTAGTACCTGAAAATATATTATTTTAATGGCATAACATCTGTTTTTACAAGAAAATATGGTAACACTTTACAATAGAGAACACTTAGTCACTATTAACTACTATTTTAACTCAATAAATTCTTAGTTTGCTGCTTATTAATAGTTAGTAAGGTAGTCGTTAAATTTAGGGATTAGGGATGTAGAATAAAGTCATGTAGAATAAGACATTACTACATGCTTAATTACTAATAAATAGCTAATATTCTAGTAATATGTTTAAACGACATAACATCTCTGACTAACTACATAATTGAGTGGACAAAAACAATATGTACTGTATGTGGCAGCAGTGCACTGCCATTATATGGAGATATTTATATAATAATGTTTCTCATAATTAGCAGCTTCTTTTAAATTAAGTATAAATGGAAACAAATTTGATTTATATTAAATCAGTAAAACTAAGAGAAAGCCTTTTATCTGCCAAAGGCTGTTCAATTTTAAATCAACAGATATTCTAATATTTTGACTTGTTCATGCATATTCATGCATTTGGCCAAAAAACGCTCAATTTAAAGTGGTTTAGTATTGCTTTAATAAGCTAAGTATGATCGTAAGTTTCTCTAATCTGATGTTGAAGTGATTGACAAATAAAAAGAGGCTCTCTCTGAAATGAAGCCAGTGCAGTTTTATTTGTTTGCCCTGTGGGTCACGTTTAGCCGCACTCACCTCTATTAACTCCTGCTTATACATCTCCCATCGGTCCCTTCGCTCTTTCAAGAATTCCAAGTTTCCTCCTCTTCATTAATTGGATTCTGCCTGCATCCTTAGATATTGTCTCTGGGTTTTCTTTCTGTCTGGCTGCACCTGAAAGACCTGGAAAAAGCCGTAGGGTGAACGGCATGTGGGTTTAAACGAGGACATCCCTCCCTTGAAGAACAGGAGAGTTTAAGTTTTCTTTTAAAGACTACAGAAAGACATAGTCTACAGTTTTTATTTTTTAGATTTTCTTGAAGGTGTGAGTGGTCAGGATGTGATATTGTCCATGAACGCTGCTATTTGTAACGACTGAAACTGAGGCATGCAGATCCATGTGCAAATATCTTTAATCAGAGTCAACGGGCAGGGTCAAGACACAGGCAAACAGAGCAGTGCAGGCAAAGCAGAATCAAAGACAAAGTACACAGGCAAATATCATGGCAACAGGTGTGGGTGCATGGTGCAGGATGGGGAATTGAGTCCGTGTGAATGCGAGTCCCAGGGAGGTGAGGTGATGTGAGTGCCCTCTAGTGGAGCTTGAGGGCACTCATGACACTATTCACATTTCTTATTTTCTCAACCAACAGGATACCAATAGTGTCAGATTCATTCCTGTAAAAAAAAGAACAAAACAATAAATAAAAATATTCCCTCATTCACTTAGTATTAAATAAAATGTACTGTACTCAAGGTTTTGTACTGAACATCCGCTTTTTCAATTAAATGCCTCAAGTGACAGCAAAATAAAATGCTTGAGGACAAACATGTATCTTTGAATATGTGATTTATTTAAAAACATACAAATTTGCTTGTTTTTGTGAAAAATATTTTGAGAATTTGTCTTGTGTGTGCGCATGTGTGCTTGTTAAACAGTCTTACAGGTTTGGAATGGCATGAAGGATGAAGTTGTTTTCTGAAGACCTCTCATTGACTAACATCAGACACATCCTGTCAAACAGCAATATTGAAAGGTTTTGCAGGTTGAACATGGTCTGTTTAGGGGGAATTGACCTGCTTTTACAATCTGCTGCTGTGGTACAGCCCCAGTACTTTGCTATATACATGATTCTTTAAAAAAGAAAATGCAGACGCACTACCGCATGCCCCAATACTATAGTATTATCATGTTTCTGGGTCCAAAAATCATAGTAATGTCATAAATGATGCATACTATAATTTAAGCATGTTAAGTGTTATGACATTATGTTAGAAAAGTGTATTAGCATGCATGTGCAAAAACATGGTTTTATCATGGTATTGGGTCCAAAAACTAGCAAAACTTGAATTTTACAATGACTAAAAAAAATGTATGTCCTAAAATACAATTGTAGTGTCATAGTAGTTATTTTATAAGTGAAATAATGCTGTGGTGCAACACACCACAAAGGTACACCTGCACATGGTATACCGTGTTTTCACTTTACTTTGGAGTTACAAAGTATTACCATGGTATATTAATTTTAGTATCATTTATATCAGAGTACCATACCAGCATAAAAAAGCTTGCTTGTTTATTTAAGCAGGCATTTTTTATGGCAGGTGATGCAATCTTTACTGGTGCATTCTAGAAAAAAAATAATTATATACAGCTACAAATTTATAGTGTCAGTCATATACCTGTGATCCTTTAATTAATGCATGCTTGTAAGCATATTCTTTTTTTTTTTCTCTCATCTGGAACACTAGAAAGATTAAAGTGGCCTAAAGCAGGCGTCCCTCCACTATTGTTGTGATTGACTCCCGGGCAATAAAAACACTCGGTCTCTTAGCAGCTCGAGAATTAAAACACCCTGATTAAAGCCTCAGACTTCAGTCCCCACTCATCACGAGTTCACATCGAATCCAGCCGGCATGCTGACTAATTTAAAATCAGTAGCGTTCAAGGGCTCTGACTTGCAAAGTTCCAAGCCAAACTTTGAGCACAATGAAATTGGGTAATTTCTCAACAGACCGAATCCTCCCGTGGCGGCTGGTAATCATGGTATCATTATCACTGATTCTGCCTCCTGCATCTGCGTGAGTTTTCAAGTGACAGTGCAATTCATGGACAGTGACCGTGATGCGAATGAACTCCTTCTCCTGTAACCGCAGTAGTGCTCACTTCGCTGGGCAGAAACATCCTCTGAAAGTGTCGCTAATGTGGGAGCCGCTGTGCCAGGGACATCCAAAATAATTGGCTCAGTGGGGTCTTGTTTTATTTCAAGTCAAGTGATTCAAGGGCAACAGATGTTGCAAACTTAGAATTGCATATGCTTGTAAACTTTTTTCTTTTTTGTACCAGACACTCATTATTTGGATTTGTAATGGAAAGAGGCACGCCGTGGGACGACATGTCGCATTTGGTGTTCTTATGCACTGATCAAATGATAGCCAGCATCCTCAGCCATGTCTGCATCTTCTATTCCGCTTGTTCCAGGGTCTGAGATTTTTCTTTTATGCCACTTTTTACTGCCTCGAGCTGCATGAAAATTTGGCTGGATGGATTGTCTAAATGAGTCAACGTATGCTGTTATCACTGCTTATAGATTACGAGAAGACAGAAGCATGGTGAAGACAGAGGAACCTTTATTTCCTCACATACGGTATCAGTTCACAGTTTATTGACAACATTTGAAACATGTCATGGACATGTTAGGTCTGATCATTCTCAAATATCCTTGAATGTCAAATCTTCAGCAATATCAAACCCTGTAAATTTTATCTATTTATTTTTATGTGTTCCTCACTTTGCGTATTGAAATATAGCCCTCTGTTTAAATTTGCATACTGACATTCATAAATCATTTTTCTGTAAAGTTGAGAAAAAAAAAAACTTGAATAATTGTTTAATCATAAACATATTATATTTCAGAGCTTGCTTACATTTATTTATTTATTGCAATTTAATATGCTTATATATATATATATATATGTATTAATAGTGCACATAATATCTATGTATCATCATCAATATATATATATATATAATAACAGTTTATTCTTTTTTTTTCCCAGTCTTTGTGTGTAGTCCCATTTATCTTGTTTTTTTTTTCTTTCTTTTTTTTTAACACATACAGTAAAGCAACCTAATTATGTGTTACATAATTACATACTTTTTTTTTTTTTTGAGTTTTGAAGTTATATTCAAAATCCACTTGATTCTAAGGCCCCTTGCATTTGAAAGGGCATTTCTGTTTCAGTCTATGCTTTCGATTAAAATTTGCTGCAGATGTGCCAATTAGCTGGCAGATCTTTGCATTTGCCCGCAGGTCAAACAACAAGAAGTCCAGCAAGATTCATCCGGCTTTACTTTCTGCTTCCGTCCAAGCAGAAAATGAAGGACTTCTTCTGCCGAAGAGAATTCACATCATTAAGGCATTGTACTGTGAAAAAAAAAATCACGGAAAGGTTTGTTCCAGTCAAAAAACATACGACACGCTGTGCAGAGAATCGCATTCATCTAAAGAGGCAAAACAAGCCAAAGTAGGGCCATTTATTACTTTTCAGCAATCCTAATGCTTCTAATTGTCATTTTTAGAGAAATCCAGAATAACTGTAGGTGGTAAGGGGTGTTTGTTATTCAAGACTCGTTCTTCCAAATGCACACGCTTCGTATGCTGCTATGCGTAAACATATGGTCGTTTTTTTTAAGTGTCCCAGAAGTAACCATATCAGTGCCTGAGGACATATGACAGATAGAGAATGGCGATCATACAGCCAAGATCTCATTACCGATGGCTGCTGCGATATTCCCTTTGGAACGCACAGGATATGTTCTCAAAGCACTGCCACTGCCTGCATCCACTCGTGAAATAAATACAAGCCGGTTATTTGCATGCATGTAGAAAACATGCCACAACCATTCAAAGATACAAGTTTAAGTTTGCACACCAACAAAATGTTTCTGTACCATTCTGCCATTCGAGTGCTCATCATGTAAACGAAACTTCTCTCTGAGTCTGAGAAATAATAGATCATAGATGCATTGTTATGGCACTTCATATTCGCCCAGGCCTTGTTTCTATTCCGCCCAAAAAAAATCTTGAAAGAGAATCAAGCCGCTCTGCGCTTTCAAAGAAACTTTTGGAAGTGTCTCGTCTCGTTTCGTGCACACAGGGATATGCTAATGAGCTCTGATAGCTGATGTGCAATTGGAGCGTGTGCGCCGACATTTCAGACATACGCCTTCCCCCCTTTGTCTTCGGCTCAGTTAAGATCCTCAGTCATGCAGGTGATCGGTTTGCTTTTCGCATGCAGCCGGGCCTCATAAAACCGAGGCTTTCTCACAAAACCCAGCGCTGGTCTTTGTCGGTTTTTTTCGAGATTGGTTTTCAACTTCTCTCACAGTAGTCTAGGACTGATTTCTGAAGGCATGTTAGACAACAATCATCTGAGATTAGTTTTGCAGCGTCTCATACTCCAGTAAACATGGGAATTTGATGTTCTAATACTAATCTCGGGTGTTTGCTTCAATAGAAGCCATTGTTCGTCTGTAACGTGACATTTTTAAAGCAACAGGATAGTCAGTGAAAACATAAATGAATTGGAGGCAATTAATTGGATCGTGAATGGGTGTAACGCACTGGAAGGTTGGAGATTGTTGGAGCGGTTGAAGTCTAAGAGGGATTGGTGATGTCAAGCGAAAAAGAAAGTCGTTTCAGATGCATTTTGAATAATGTGCATGTAATAAACTGTGCACAAAAAACTTTAGTTTAGGGAACAGTTCTCACTATTAACTAGTTACTTATTAGCATGTGTATTAGCGAATAGCGAATTTGTAAGTAAGGTTTATTAATATTTATAAAGCACATAATAACTCATTGACCATATTTTAGATTGATTAATCCAGTTTAATTGAATTGAATTTATTTATTTATTTTTTTAATTTATGTTATTTTATTTTATTTAAACACTAAAAGATGTTGATCCAAAGAATCTAATCTTTACATTAGGTGACCTTAAATACCATGTACTTACATTTAAATTAATAATTTGGTACAATGCAGTTATTGTGTACATACATGTTTTAACACTGTACTTATATTTTTAAAAATACCTATATGTAAGTAAGTCTGTAATACATTTTTGTAATTACATTTATAATTACACTGTTGACCCATCCCTTACACCTTAACCCACGCTTAAACCTACCCATACCACTAAACCTGTACCCCAACCTTACCCATATATATATATATATATATATATATATATATATATAAATAAATACAAATATATACATATATACATATATATATCATAATAATAATATATCACAGTTTCCACAAAAAATTATGAAGCACAATTGTTTTTAACATTGATAATAATCAGAAAGGTTTCTTAAGCACCAAGTCATCATATTAGAATATTATCTCTGAAGGATCATGTGACACTGAATAGTGGAGTAATGATGCTGAAAATTCAGCTTTGATCACAGGAATAGATTACATTTTAACATATCTTCAAATAGAAATTATATATTTAAAATTGTACAATTATTTCACAGTATACTGTATATTTAATCAAATATAAGCAGTCCTGGTGTAGCAGAAGAGACTTGAAGAGAGATTTTACCTCAAATCTTTTGAATGTTAGTGTGACTTCAAACAGTTTTCAAATCACCAAAGATCTATATAATGGTAAACATCTGGAATCATTGAATCATTGACGATTTTAGAGTCAATGTTAAGGCCAAGCTTTTAAACAGCTGATCAGAAGTAATCATTTAAAACATAGATTTTATACTATATATTGATAAATGGAAAAACAGGGGCCATCGCTTCCAAATATTAAATAATCCAGAACATAACATTTTGAGCAGAATGCAGATTATTATTATTATTTTTATTTTTTTCTCGGTGAAACTCTTATTTTACCTGATGTCAAATGCTTTGGGTCGTGTAATAAGCTTTGTTTTAGTGCAGTGGATGATTGACAGGTGAGAGGCGGTACTTTGCTGTTGTTTGGAGACATTAGGGTGGATTTGCATTTGAACTATGAATGTTTCTGAGCTTTCTGCTCCATTTGCATGTTTATTTAGAGCTTGGATGCTAACATGAGTTGTACAGGGTATTAGGGGCAGGGTAAAGGATAGAATTAGTACTTTGTTGTTTAACAGAAATGTTGTTCCAGGACCAACAAGGGTGTTGATTATTTGGCACAATAGTATTGAGTTTTAAAGCGTCATTTTCTCAGCAGCTGAGACAGAACAGTGTCCTTTTATTGCATCTAAACGCTCTGATACATCACTGTCTGTGTTTAGTCTCCCGCACAATAGCGTTCGCTTCTAAAATCTGACTGGAGCCAGAGTTCACAATGGCCCATTGGTGACTCAATGGTGTGTAAAAACAGAAACAGAATAGTGAGCTGTGAGGTGCCATGCTCGCTTCCCATGGTGAAATACGTTTCATACTTTGTAGCACATCATTTCTAGTGATACTGGATTGTGTTTGTTATCTGAGCTCTACTCCATCAACTCACTCCACAGTCTGATCGGCGTGTGTCTACATCAGCGTTCACGATCAAGTGATAAGCCAATAGGTGGTTTCATTAAACAGTTGCATCACATTACCATAATGCATTTCAGAATAAAAGTCTTGCTTCAGTAGAAGCTTTAGAACTAAAAACCTAAATGGATGTTGTTTATTGATGCTTGGTCATGTCAAATAAGGGATGCTAGCATCTTTACTTCATTCATTTCAATACATCTAATTTGTACTCCTGAAACAATTTAGTTGTTTTTTTCTTTTGTTTTTACAGTGCACATACAATTTGTTTGTCACGGTCTGTTAGTGGCGAATCAAAGAAGCAGATCCAAATCTCTGAAATACAATCCTTTTTAATGATCCATGAGGCAAAGACACAGACAGGTAGGGAATCCACAGCAACAGACGTCAACCAACATTAATGACCGGACAACATGAACTA
>JAUMHE010000042.1:16404383-16421821 GCA_032359235.1 Enteromius mattozi
TAATCAACACAAGACAGAAACTAGGTCACAGAGAGCACATGGGGAAATGACAACAAACACAGTGCAGGGGCGTTACATTGTTATGTTTAGAAATTATGTTGGCTTGAATTTTTGTCTTTTCTGTATTTTCTATCACATAATTCTGAAATTCGGAATTCCTAAAAGAAAGAAAAAAAGAAAAACACAGATTCCACAAAAATATTATTCAACACAACTGATACTGATATATATATATATATAAATAAAAAAGTAAAAGTTTTCTATTTATATTTATTGCTATTTCATTTTGTTTTGTTTTGTCTTCCCTGATTTACTAAGTGTACCCACTAAAGTGTTATTTAGTTCTTTCTCAGGGAGGTTTGCAAGAAAAATTAATTCATGACAAATTAAAAAACAAAATACTTTCACCCCAAATACTAATCAGTTGTAATTTATTTTATTTTATTTTATTTATTTTTTGTATTTTTTGTATTTGCCACTATTCTAGGTTTTGCCCATTTGTCAGTAAGCTTTTTTTTTTACTAATTTAAGACACAATAAAAGTGTTTATGCTTCCTTATTATTTGTATATATTTTAATATGTACAAGTCAGAATAAGCAAGTTGAATTTTGACATGAATATTGTTATACTGAATGACAATGTAACATTATTTCAACCAAATTTTGACATTTTATTCTCCAAACACTTATTTGAAACCTTAAAAGTAGACACTTTACTTAGATTTAATGTGCTTTCTATGGACATAAAATCACTTTTGTGAATTTCTTTTGATGAAGATATTTCACAATTTCACAACTTAAATGTTTTTTACAGAATTTATTCATTATTTATACATTAAAATGTCATTTGTTTTTAATTATTTTATCAAATCCTTTTTGCAATTTGATTTACAACATACTATTTCCATCCTGCACTCTCGTTGCAACATTACAATACTGCATTAAAATGCATGGGTAAAACCATGGCTGATTGTCTTGGATGGTTTGTGAGACATGTGAACAAACTGTTTTCTAACTAGGTGGGCTGGAACAGGGCTGCAGAATGCGTATTTATTTAAATGAAGTCATAACCCGATTTGCATAATTCCTTAGTTAATCGTGTGCTCAACTATGCATACTTCGAATGCAAATAAACAAAGCTGTAAGTGCAGTTAATTAGTGTTGTGCAGAGCTATAAAAGGATAAAACACAATGATTAATTCCATTTTGGTGGTTTTTGCTTTAAACCGTATCAGAATCTACATAAATATGTTATTAAGAAGCTACAGCGGTTGACTTTTACAAATGAATATTAGGTCCAGCTTATTGCAAAATCCAACTTTGTGTCCTTTCAGCACACGGACGGCCGAATTAAGCATTCACGGAGTAAGGCATAATCACATTATGCATTACACTGCTGTGATGCTCGAGATTAAAAGTCAAACACTTTCCCAAATTAGAGGCGACGAAAGTTTTTATGCACTTTTCGCTGTCATTGTGCAAGCACCTCGGGGAGACACTGATGTGTGCAATATGTTTACCTTGAGCTGACTCCCCCCCTCTTTAATATTCAACAAATCTAATTTGCAAAGCATACAAGATAGCACCTGTTCTACTTGGGTTAGCAGACTGTTGTCACAAATTATAAGCTTTGGGGAAATATATGAACCGAAGCTCTGACAAGGAAGGAACGGCTTAGTGCCCTGAAACACTTTAAGAACTCGATGAGACTTTAAGCATTGGATGATGTACAAAAAGTCTGCCCATGCACTACTATTTAAATGAGTATTACGTCCATAATCCGTTGAATTAAAGAAAAGCCATGCTCGCTAATTAGTGGTATATCCAGTGTATATGGTGTGAATCGTGTTCAGAAAGTTTCTCCCTGCGGCTCACTTTGCACTTTCCTGTTTCACTTTACTCACACATCAAAACTTTCTTGAGAAGGTTCTTAGGCTTTGTAAATCTCCCATGTGTAACATTTCAGGCACGAAGTAAGCTGGGTTCAAACTCTTTTCATATGCACTGCTTGTTGTAAAAGGTTCATTTAGATTGGCCATTCGTTGGCATTTCTTACATATTCTCATATGCTGTATTTCATGCTCACTTGAAAGTGATTGTTATTTCCACGCAGGCTGTTCCGAGGTTGATTTGGGTGATGCTTTAATTGCCTGCTAATTTTGCATGAAGATCCCAGTGGATTTTTTTTCTTCTTCTTTGTTGCTCAGAGGACTTAATCTAGTCCGCAATTATTCTATTTAAGTGTCAACTTTGTCTTGTAGATCATGGCATGAGTAATTAAATGCTACCATACAAAAGTTTACAGTCAGATATATGTTTAGAATTGAAAATACCTGTTTTCTGTTTGACCAAAGATATATTCTTTATAAAAGTTATGACTTTTACACACCCCCCTAAAATGGCTCGTTTTCACAGACCAAATGTTTACACAAAGAAAGAAGGCGGAGCTATTCTCGCTGTAGTGTTCCTGTCGGTTGCTGCACCATTGTGTGTCATTGTAAAAGTGAGCACAACACTGTTCCAGAACAGTTCAACCTAAATATTAGAGTGTGTTCAGGGCAGACTTAAACCTGGAGAGTATTCCATGCTGGCTGTGCACAGAGACTATAAAGTGGAGCAACTCTACCTCTGCAAGGACAGTTTGGAGCTTCTGACTCACAACCTTTAAGTAAGTAACATTTTCTAATTAAAAGAACCTGCTACTTACTATTCAAACACGAGTTTTGAGCAGTGAAAGGTAGTGCTTGTTGTTTGTCGTTTCTCCGATCACGACATGCAGACATGGTGTTATGTTTACTAGACGCGATGCAAAAGGACAGTATAAAGTCCTGATAATCAGTAATTTTGCCTCCACTGGATGCAGCAAATGCTAGTTTGTACTGTGTTTTATTGTTTTGGTGTCATAGCGCCGGGACATGGCGTCACATTATGGTAAGAGGGAAACATTTCCTCGACATGCTTGAGGTATTTGGCCAATCACAGTGCACTAGATAGCTGGCCAATCAGAGCATTTTTTTTCAGTGCTTTTTTCAGACCACACCTGAGCTTTGTACAAATTGCCCTGTTTCAGGTGGTGGGGCTTAGAGGAGAAACAAAAATTGACAGTGTGTGGAAAATAGTGTTTTTTGCACCTTAAATCGCATAAACACATTAAATTACACCAAATACACAAAATTATACTCTTTTTTTTCTATCACATGACCCCTTTAAAGGTACGTCTAGCTTTTGAGCAAATTATTTCAAGCTGTAGTTAAAGAAATAAATAATTAAACATTTCTTAAGTCTTAATAAGTTTCCCTTGAAATTCTGAGTGAGGATTTCAGTAAATTGATGTAATTTTCTCTTTGCTGGTGATAAAATTGAGATGTTTAGTAGATCTTGTTTGTAACTATTCTGTCCAACTGGATCTCATATGTATCACTTTCAGTTATGTTTTAATGGACAGGCATTACTGTATTATGCAGTTTGAATGGTTAAATAAATCTATAAAACAATTGAAAACAGAAAAGGCATTATGCAAGCTTCCCACTTATTAGTTCTCAAGAGAGTTTTCCGAATCAAACCATAGTGAGGTGTTTACAAGGCCGAAGCACCTACTGCTGTTGTTCTTGATTACACTGATTGCGTCTAATTGACAGATTTATTTGGCCTGAGTGTCTCTCGTTCAACCTGTCCTCTCATGGCGAGGTCAATTTGTTTGTTAGCCGTCTCTCAGCACGACCGGCCAGGGAAATCAACTGGTGCGGGGCTTCGCTGCTGCATTCTGTTTGCTGAAAATGAAACCTTGGCTCCAGGTAACCAGAGATGTTTAGACGGCTGCAAACAGAGCAGCTGTTTATGCAAAGAGCTTCACAATTAAAGGTGGGAAATATTTCATGAAGGGATACACGGTACGATGACATTCATGTTGTAGATTTCATGTTTATTTAATAAATCTCTGTCTTAGAGGATTAGTTCGAGCAAAAATGATAATTTTGTCATGGTTTACACAACCTGTTATAGTTTTTCTTTTTTTCTTTTTTTCTGTGACAATGATGGGTATAAAAAAAAAATATATATATATATATATATATATATATATATATATATATATATATAATATTAAATAACTAAAATATAAGATTTGAGTGATTATTTTTCACAAAAAAAATATTAATATTATAAAACAAAATGTTATGATTTATTCCAAGCTTTTATATTAGACTGTCAATATGATTATAATGGATTTAATTTTGATGTTGTATGCTTATAAGTGAGAGCTGATTTACAGAAGATAAGACGATATACAATAGCATATATATATATATACAATAATCAATTTTTTTTTTTATTTATTTTTTTTTTTTTATGAGGGTTAAACATCACCCAAACATGCTTTCATCATATTTAGCCATTTTGTGAGGTACAGACCAATATTTAACAGTTAAGTTCAGGAACTGTTCATTTAAAAATCAAATTGTGCTCAAAATGTACTCACCCATAGGCAATCTTAAATGTAGATGAGTTTTTTTCTTTTTCAGATTTGGAAAAATTTAGCGTTCCATCATTTGTTCATCAATTGATCATCTGCAGTGAATGGGTACCGTGAAAATGAAAGTCCATACAGGTGAAAAAAAAAGTCACAAAAATACATAAGTAATCTACTCCAGTTTGTCATTTAATGTCTTAAGTAAAAAAAAAGAAAAAACTTTTATTATCATCTATTAAGATATTTTTAACTGTGTTGCTGTAAATTTTATTGTCCAAATTTTAACAAAAAAAAAAAAAGTCCTTTCACAAATCCACTCGCATATTTATTTTTGTAACATATTTGTTTGTAACTGTTTTTTGCTTGTAAAGTGTGCTTGAGCTGTACATATTTGTGTCCCCTTAAGAAACAAACTACATCTTGGATGGTCTGAGGGTTGAGTACATTTTCAGCTTATTTTTTTATTTATTTATTTTATTTTGGTAAACTAAACTGCCTTATACAAATAAAACCGGTCTGACTTCCTACCATTTAGCACAGACATCTGTGTACTTTAGCATGCAGTTCAGTGTTCAATGAAGTGTATGACATGCAGTCTTCCTGTTTGCAACGCGCTTCCTCGTCCTGTTGTTAAGTGCGGCACCATGTCTTGAGCGTCCTTGCACTGTCCTGATCGTTTCTAATGTTATAGAAACCTGTCTGTATTGATCGAGTGTTTATTCTTGTGCTGTCACAACAGGTGCCTCTGTGTTGTCCTTTGTGAATGGCCAGTACAGCTTCTCAATGTCTTGCACATCTGCGATCTTGCTTGTCTTGTGCCTCCTTTCATATTCCAGGCGTACTGGAGTGGAATTGTCAGTAGACTGTGAGGTCTTGCTATCTATCGCCAGCTTCCATTTACTGCCTTGGCCAGTTTTACTGGCTGTTGGAAATCTGATCAGAAGTTAGCCAGAGTCCAGAATTATTTTGCCAAGAGCCTAATGTGGATAAAATTGACTTTGGCAAGTAGATAAAACAGTTGGCTAACATGTTGGCTAACTATTTTTTTGACATTTATAGATACATTTACAGAAACATTTGTAATGTTATAAGTTATTTCTATCTTAAAGCTGCAGTCCATAACTTTTTTTGGTTAAAAATGATCCAAAGTCAATATTTGAGGAAGTACACAACCAACCAGTATTCAAAAATATTGCCTTGCTTTAGCCTGATTCACAATGATTTGCTTGTAATAATGTTTTCTAATTTGAGTGGAAATTCGAGCATGGCCCTGTGTCGTTACATAGCGTCTGTAAACATAAAGAAGTTGTCTCTGCAAGTATATTGCCTCATTCGCCTGAGGATCCTGCAGAACTTGCATTGTTTAATTATAGCCTATTCTCACAGCAGCTGGAATAATTAAATGCAGTCAAAAAAAAAAAAAAAAAAAAAACATAGATGAAGACAAAGAGGCAAAACTTAAGGAATGCAGCTTTAAGTAAACACTGTTCTTTTGAACTTTATATTTCTAAAAGAATCCTGAAAAAATAAAATGTGCCATAGTTACAAAACAAAATTATGAAGCAGCACAACTATTTTCAACATTGGTAATAATTAGAAATGTTTCATAAGCAGCAAATCAGCATATTTTCCACATTTTATTTTTCCAAATTCAGATTTGCAGTGTAGGAATACATTACATTTTACAATATATTACAATAAAAAGTAGACATTTTCAATAGTTTAAATAGTTCAGCTTATACTGTGTTTTTTTTTTTTTTTTTGGAGCATAAAAGACTTCTTGCAAAAACAAAAACAAGCTTCATTTCAGCCATTCCGTTTAGCTCTAAATACTTATTCCACATAATTTCTTCTGCTTGTGTGAAGCTGTGCTTGTAAGTTTGTTAGTCATATATATTATAGAGCTCAGTAGTTTTCAGCGGGTTTTGCTTCAGAGCATAGGTTTTAGAATAAACATCAAGTGGCAGCCCAACAAAAATATCCTTAAAATCAAACATTAAAGTTCATTAATATTACCATGACTTGCATCAGCCTAGAACATGACATATGAGTGAACTGGAAAATTAACAATTATGCAAATGCAAAACCAGCAGGACTGTGATGGATGTTTTTTGATCGTTTGCTGTGATGTGTTCAGATCTTGTAGACTTGCCTTTGCAGTTTGAGTGTTTGCTTTTCAAATGCCTCTTCAGTTTGCTCTCAACATGTACAAAACACATTGTGGTCGGCACAAACCAGGTTTATTCTTGCTGCAGATGAACCAGTATGTATAATGTAGTCTGGATTGTATTTACTTTTGTTTTAGTAGGGTTTATGATGATAGATTTTGTGTCTTAGTACCATAAATTTTGATTAGGTACACAAAAACAGTCAATTCTCAAATGTACACGCACGCACACACACAAGATTGAAATGCATAGACTATGCAATTTAGTAAATGGCCATATGCATATTCCTACTATGGGTTTAATTAACAGCAAAGGTTCAGTTTGAGCCTCTGGCCCTTAAAAATTGAACACTGAAATCAAAGCATGTTTATTAATTAAGGTCCATCCAGTCTCTTGTATGAAAGTGAACCCAAATGCTCTTAATTTATGTTTCATATCACACTCACCTCACCAGTATGCATCCCACAACATTCTGAATATTTAAATGTTTATTGTGTTGAAATAATCATGTTTGTGTCTGAACATTGTTCCAGAAACCTCATCTGACCTATACTCTTGGCTGAGTTCTGCTCCTCTAACGAGCACTGGGGGAGGAGGTTAATTTTTCATCTACATAATAGAAGTTTTGTGCAACCTTACATTAGTAGACATTATTTTTTAAAGCGGTCAATGCAATATCATCTCATGAAGTCCAAGATTGAAATTCCAGTCTTATCTGAACATACAAGAAGCTAAATTTATTAAGAATTAATAAGTGATCAGTTGTTTACAGAGTTTATTGTTTTTATGCAATTGGATATTCTCTTTCTTTCTTTCTTTCTTTCATAGAATATTCATTTAAAGATGAATTGCTTTATGTATTCCTCAATTGTAAGTTGCTTTGGATAAAATCATCTGCAAAATGACTAAATGTAAAACGTAAATGTAAAGCAAAACAGAAAAAACTGTCAGTGATATCAAAGGAGCCTAAAGCTTGATTGAGATACAATACAAATATTATTATACTCTTAAAATTTTATATTTAATAGTTCTTTTTTTTTATTTTCTTTTACTTACTTTTTACCCACTTTCTACTTCTCACATGTATATTGCATTATGAATATTACGTATGTACATTATTAGATTCCCTGCTATATTCTACCTGCTGTGAAATTTTCAAATATATCTCTGCATGTTGTGATTATAACAACTTTAATAGTCGCATATGTAGTACAGCTTCAATAGTCATATACACAAATATGTGTCTGTCAACATTCAAAAATCACAGGCTTGATGGAATCACCTGATACAGTATAAGTTCGGCACTGCAGTGATATTTTGATGATTCCCCTTACTGGCATGTGAATGTAATGAATGAATTGATCAGGTTAATTTATTCAGCTGTAAGTTTTGTGTGCCTCTTGTCTCTTCACATGCAGTAAACGAGCGGACTGGATCTCTTCACACTCCAGCTGATGAAATTAAGTTTACTGGTGCACCTAAGAATTCTGCCTGCATGGATCAGGAATTCCATGAAATAGCAGCGAGTCCCGTCGGGCCGCTGTGTTTGGACTGACACAAGGAGACCGATCTGAGAGAGAGTCAAAGAGCGCTAGAGTTCCATGTCTGCCTTTCGCTGTCTTTAGGGATGTATTGATTCAGGGACGATTGGCAGAATAATGGTGAATTATTTATAGCTCTCCTGGGAATTATGCTAAAGTAGAAGTCTTCCCACAGTGTGATACCTCACATTTCACATAGTATGTGAAATCAAATTAGATAAGGTCTGTAAAAGTGTATGTAAAAATATAATAATAATAATAATAATAATTATTATTATTATTATTATTATTATTTATTTAAAATAAATTAATGAAGCTCATCTTTAACATTTTATCAAGAGAAAAAAAAAAAAAGAAATTTGCATGCAATCCACAATTATTTATAGATAGATAGAAATGGACATTTTCAATAATAATTACTTTTTTTTTTTTCTCAAAATTATAATTTTTATTTTTAATCTCATTTTAATTTATTTTGCAGACACTACCAGGCATATAAAACTGACATTATTTACATAACAGTTAAGCTTAATTGTTATTATTATTAATTAATTATGCTAAAGTAGAAGTCTCCCCACAGTGTGATACCTCATATGTGAAATCAAATTAGATATATAAGGTCTGTAAAAGTGTATGTTAAAATATATAAATAATAATATATAAATGTGTATTTATTTATTTATTTATTTATTTAAAATAAATAAATGGAGCTCATTTTTAACATTTTAAATTTGTTTTACATTTTATTAAAAGCTAATACATTTGGATGCACTTAAATGCTAAATTATTTATTAATAGATAGCTGGATTTAATTTATCTTGTTTATCTAATTCATCTCAAAATGATTATATATTTTTTTTAAATCTCATATTAATATAATTTCATTGCTCTAAATCAGTATAAATTAAAAAGTACATTTAAAAGGTGCAGCTGTAAGGTTACATCAGTAGCATCTGTTATATATATTATGTTATAACTAATATTTATTTGTATATTTTTTTACTTATTTTTTTTAACCAAAAGAATTCACAAAGCAGTGCTAATCTGACACACATTATGAATCATTTCTGAGACCTGTACTATCTCTCGAACATGTCTCAGTGCTCCGGGTCTCTGCCTTCATTCTGCAGTTTATGCACCATTAGCCAGACTCTGCCAGGCTCTGCACTTAAATACTTCCTCCAACATAGTCTAGAGACTGGGTAAAAATTAATATGAGACTTTGAAATATTTGTCAGGTTAGTTATGCATGTGCAAATAATTAATGCATGAGGAAAGTGTTGAGAGTTAAAATTCTACAACCCCCGCCCCCTTCCAAATTTGTTAAATAAAATAAATGTTAATAAAAAAAATAAATCAATAATTCTCTCACACAGTTTCACAGCGCTAGAGATATTAAACTTATTTACATTAATACACAATGACAGCTTAACTGATTGTGTGGCATTTTATTCACTTTGCAGCGTTTGCCCGAACCAGTGAATGCATTTAGCAGCTTCATGATCATACATAATTCATAACGTAATTACGTAAGTAATACAACAGATTAATGAGCATTTTCATATTTTTAATCATTTGCAGTTGATGAGGGCTTAATAAAATAATCACGTTTTCCTTTCACACTACAGGTTTCTTCAGTGTAACTAAGGCCACAAACATGCAATCTAATTGAATGGTAAGTAATGGCCTAAGAAACACGTGGTGTTTACCCGTTGTCTATGCTTGTAAGTGCACTTGTTCATGTTGCTTAAAAGTGCTCATTGCAGAAAATGATGATGCATATGAGAGTAAAACGTAAAAGGTCAATTACCTCATTGGTAAAAATAAACAGACCTATTGAATATAATTCCTTGAATTAGTAATGGCTCTTTATTCAATGATTTATTCATGACATCAGTGTACTCATCTCTGAAATTACATTTTATGTGTGTGTGTGTGTGTTTAACCATTTGCTCACTTGCATACATGTTCCTGGTGTTTTTAATTTTGTGTAAAATGACTGTAAATGATTTGAGTCAAAATTGTGTTTCACACTGTATTTCTATTGATTGATTAATTACAGAAAAATGTGAGGTAATACCCATATATTTAATTATCATTCTATGCTGCTGTTGAAGGTAATCTGACATTTCTAAAGTTGTGGCAATATTGCATATAATTATATATATATAAAAAATAATAATAATTTGCTATTTATTTATTTACTTGTTTATTTGTTTGTTTGTTTCATTTTTAAAATGTAAGTAGTCCAGTAAAACATTAATTTTACTAATTAAATTAAATTAAACTTTAGTTTAATTGTAATGATTGCGGCGGAAGCGTGCGGATCCAGTTGCGGACTTTTATTTATGAGCATGGTCAAAGACAGGAAGAGTCACGTAACAGCAGACAGGGCAATATAGAAGAGGCAGAATCGAGGTCGGGGTCACAAGCAGAGTTCGGGGCAGGCAGCAAACAATCAGAGAAAACAGTCCAAAGTCAAAACTCAGGAATAAACGCTTGGAAATGACCGCCAGAGCAAATCAAGACTTCGCGATTAGCCTAAGAGTGAATGTGGTTTATATGCAGTGTGATAATGAGTGAGTGGGTGTGGTGATGAGCTGCAGCTGTTGGTGCTGAGTGCAAATGCGAACAGGTGTGAGTGAGTGATGCATGATGGGATATTAAGTCCGTGTGAGGCAAATGGTGGTGTGAAGGTGCAGTGGCTGATGGAAAATGAAGTCCAGATAACAGTCTAAGAGTCCTATGAATCTGAGTAGGTTGGGGGCACTCCAGCTGATTATCGTGACATTAATTTAATTTAGGGCATAAATTCTCTGAATAATATTTGTATTAATATAGTAAAAATGGTAACACTTCACAATAAGGTTCATTAGTTAACATTAGTTTACATTAGCTACATTCGTTAACACAAACTATGAATAAACAATACTTCTACAGCATTTATTAATGTATTAAGTTTGTTCATTTCAGCATTTACTAATGCATCGTTAAAGTCGCAAGTTGTGTTTGTTAACATTAATTAACAATTAACAATGTTCGTTGTTTGTTCATGTTAATTAATACATTAACTAATGCTAACAAATGACACCTTATTGCAAAGTGTTACCATACAAATGTATTCTGCATTGCAATTTGTTTGACCTAGCCTAAATTTTTTGGTAATATTGCTTAAAGTAATATGAACCAGATTATTAAATATAAGAGTCAATAAATAAATGAAAGACATGTATAATAGTGCAAATACACAATATTTACTTTTAATATTATTATTTACACTTGCAAAGCAGTCAAAGTCAGACCGTCGTGACTATGTTACAAGGTCACATCAGCTTAATATGTCAACAAGTAAAGAAAAATTTGGAAACACTTTACTTAAAGCCTTATAATGCATTAATTATGCCTTGTAATGCACTTTATAATGTATTGCACAATTTCACGAATAGTTGTAACCACAGTTAATGCATTAATTGTTATACTATGCATTTAAAATTTTGTTTTAACTATTTACAACAAGATATGATTTATTGCAATGCACATTATGCATAATTATAATCCATGAAACCCTTTAATATATCTTTATGATCCATTATACTGTACAAAACGTTTTTTAACAAAGTGTTACCAATAATTCTCACTGGGTTTAATATGAACTGCATATAACATGATCTTGTGGCCCTGAGACAATACTTCACTTTACTTCATCTGAACTGACAGCATATTTCAGCTAAAAACAGCAGATACACTCACACGAGAGCTCTTGAAATCTCAAGATATTGAAACTGACTCTCATTCGACCTGCAGCCTTTGTGGGTTTGTTATAATCTTAGAGCATATGGTATGTAATGCGATGTAGGGTCATTCTGCACACGTTGAAGTTCTCTGTCAGAAGCTGGAAGGTCTCGCTTCACCTCAGCGGGGGGGCATCCATCCGAATGATCCTCATTTTGCATGCCTATCATCTTTGAATGAGTGCAATGTGAACATTAATTGCCCACATCAACACTGATTAAGTTCCACAACATCGCTCTCAGCACTTGACTTCACATTAAAGCTTGGCGAGCGAACGTAGACGTAGAGATCCTTACGTGAATTAAAAGTCATCCAGAAAAAGATTGGCCAGGGATTGTTTGTCCCAACTGTTGAATTGAAGTCCATTTTGTTTTGAACCCCCACTGGAGAAAGCCCTGATCAGATCACATTGGAATTAATAAGCAGGAATAGGACTGGATCGCTCAACGATTGCAAACGGCTGTAGAAAACTGCAAAATCCAAAGACCTACTTCTGTCTTAATCCATTTAATCCCCAAATTAAACACACATCTGGCCTTGAGTTCAAACAAATATTACCTTAACTAAGGGATGGGCATGAGGCTTGATCTTTAATACATTAAAGACACTGGGACTTCTTTGAAAAGTTAAAAAGTCCTTCTAACATTAGGCCTAGAAAGAACATAAAGAGGATGGCGATGGGATATTACCAGTGGCGTTTCGAGGATTTTTCAAAGAGCTTCACAAAAAGCAAAAAGAGGGGCAAAATTAATATTTCATTTGAATATGTTTCTGTTTTTCTTTGACTGTGGATTCAAGACCTTGAGAAATATGTCCTTTGAAAAGGTATTTATTGATTTATTTACTTTTAGCAATTTAAGAAATAAATGCAAACTTTCATAAATAAAATTAAAATTAAGAAATAAAAATATCCCCAATTTAATTATTTTCATCATTAGAGGTTTACAATGAGTAAAAGGTCCAATATCATAAAATAACTTTCAAATGATCATTATTTTAGTAGATCTGAAAATGGTGTCTTTTTAGAGTACTTTTATAGGCCTATAGACTGCTGCAGTAATGTATTTTTGGAGGCAAACTCATAAGTTTCGCTTGACAAAAAAAAAAAAAAAAGATGTCTCTATAAGATTCTGGATTGTTGCAGAAAACAATCCTTGAAAACTTAGTCCCATTTAGCCAGTGAAAGCTTAAAAATCACATGGGGTATTACTGATGTATTTTATGTTGCAGAATAAAACATAAAAATATATTTTCAGCTTGTGTTAACAACACAGACCTTATGCAATCAAAAACCCCCCAAAAAAGCAACAAAACATTGACTTCCTGAAAGAGACCCAGAAGAGCTCAAATTTCTTTTGGTTAGGTACTGGTCCTTAGTTGGTCATGTGCTGGTTATGAGCAGGAGCTAGTTGCTTTTGTGTGTGTGGCTTCTGTTTATTATATTTCCTTTAAAGCAAATTTTTGGGACTAAAAATTTGTTTTAATGCTCTTTAGGAGCTGACCTTTTGTTTAAAAGCTTCGAGGAGCAACCTTAAAAAAAAATAAGTATAGAGTAAAAAGCACAATTTGAAAAGCACCGCAGAAAACTGGCCTTTGAGGAAAAAAAATATCCGCTTTGCTGTAACTAGTTGGTTGTCCCATGTTGTCCATCTTGTCTGAACTAGTCCATCTGGTGCGATTCAGCCAGGCAGTGTAGTTTCATTTCACTTTTTTTATGTGTTTAGCTTTTCATAGACACATGATTTATGGTATCATTAATGTCGGTTGCACAAACTGGGCGATTTTGCCATCGAATTTTAATACTTAGGGATTTGGACGGACCCCAACCCTAAATATGCATGGTGCAGTGATGTTTGCTTGAGCAAAGCGACTGATTAAGTGCCATGCACAAAGAAGTGATCTGTTTTATGTTTCATCACAAATGCTTAGCCATAAATGCAAAGTTTGACTATGAATATGGCTGTGCGAAGAGATTAGTTCTCGTAGAGTAAATTAGCTTTATACTGAGGTTGATAAGTCTTGCAGAAAAGCTGCTGACGGCTTTGGTGTGCGGTGTACCTTTGGAGGATTTGAAGAAAACAGCCATCCTTTTGTTTGGCCTCCTTTCAATACTTGACCCAAGAAATCCAGAGCTTTCTCCAGGTCTTAATCCCAAAGCCTGCTCTAACCCTTGGCATGTTATCCAGAAAAAAAGTCAATCTCTTTATGCTGGAAACGCTTTACTTCTATGAACAGCTCAAGCTGACTCAGCATAAAGTGACATATTGGCTATTTTTCCAGTTTGGAGGTCTCAGACTTCGCTATTTCTGTAATCATCGGCTAAAAGCGGTGGTATTCCGCTTTTCTCACTGGCCGAGATGCACATGCCAGCGTATGAAATACATATAATTTTCACTCCCAAAACCACCTTGCTATTTTGGAGGACAGCTGAACTTGAATCATTTATGGGATGGCAGTTGAATCAAATCATTTTCGATAACCTCACCACTCTAGAATGCCTTTTCCGCACTTTTCTTTCCAGGCCGGATAAGCGAGTGGGAATTTGAGGGAGGGATGGAGAGTGCGAGTGCTAGTATCTGTTGTGCTGTGTTAGGATCATGGTCGAGAGTGATGCATATTAATGGCAAACAATGTGAAACGAATGAATATCTAAAATATGCTGATCAGAATATCTGGGCAGCATACGAAGGAAAGAGCCATTTTCATGCATAATTCAGCAATGGCGTGCTGGAAAAACACATTTATGTAAATCCAAAGTGAGATAATATGGCAAAAGCAAATGCTAATTCGCCTTCCGACAATATATCTGTGGAAATGATGAGGTGCCCGGCGTTTCGCCGTGAGTTGTCAAAGAGTCTGGAAAAGAAATTAATCGGAAAAGTAAGCATATGAGGGAGGGGGCGTGCTACGAATTCAGACGGCGAATAGGGTCAATACACGTTCTCTCTCAGGGTTGGGAAATTAGGATGCTGCCGGTGTCTCGAATCCTTTGGATTGCGCTTGATGGTTGCAGGAATTCTGTATGGAAGCCCTTATAGGGTCGAGCGTGAACCATGCATAAAATGACAGGTTAATTTGAACTCGTCAATGAAGTGCTCATAAGCGCAGCGGACAACACAACATGTCGTGAATTGCTCTGACATGATCAAATTAGTTGTGCTTGATTGATTGATGCATGTAAAATTGGTTTCTATTATTACTGATTTCAGCCATCATAAACAGGTGATATGGAGGACTGACCGTATGATCATGATACAAATAAATAAATAAATGGAGTATGGATAGTGTTGTGTTCTGAGCTGTGGATGACCTTGGTTCAGATCTGGTGTAATTTTTATTTTAAGGCAAGCAGCTGCAGGCAAAACCATTCTTTTTTTATGCACTAGTCAGTTTTGAGATTTTAGGCTATTTGTTTCCATAACGTGTCTTCGTTCAGACAAGTGTAATTAAACCCTTCGAAATACAAATTTAAGTGCTGATTTTATTCTTATTTTATTTCTTAGAACTTTCTTCTTATCTCCTGAATTTTTACAGAGACTTATTTATAAACTGTAACATTTTATTCCTAAAAGCATAGTGAAAATGTCGTTTTTTTGGGCTGTTTGCAGCATTTTCTGATTTATGAAGTGATACAAAGTTTAATCCAAAATCTCCTTTCTCTTTGTCTAATAGGAAACAATATTTTGGAAATGTATACAAATTATTGCATATTTAATTAAAAAATTCATCAAATAGTTCAAATCAAATGGTTCTTTTAAATACAATAAGTAAATGAAATCATTAAGCAACAAACAAAATATAATATTATATGTAAATAAGTACTGTAGAAATACCATAAGACATATTTAACCAGTATGAACTGATTACATGAGTACTGACATTTCCAGGCATTTCTCCTTGTTTGCCAGTCATGTGAATCTCAGCAAAATGACAACAGGACTCTATATGAACATAAGCTATAAACAACTGAATTAGAGATTAATTAATGGAGTAACTTTAATCTGTCGTCCCTTCAGTGATGGTTTCTTGTGATAAAATTACTGTGATGCAAGACTAAAATTTTTACTTAAAGCAGTCAAACAAATGCTGAAACTGCTTATCAAGGCAAATAGTAGATCTATTGGGATGCAGGATTGTATGAAAATAATACTATTAAACATCTTTCCTCCAAGATCGCCCTTGAGGCCCAAACTCAAGTGTAAAAGATGGCGATTTACTCCTGGATGGATGTCTTCAGCCGCGGGAGTTCATCACACCTATCAGGGCTTTCTCGAGCAGGACGTACAACTTGTCACCTGATGAGCAATTATCATGGTTGATGGGTAATAAATGCTCGAGCATTTCACACCATTTCCCTTTAATGATTTGCACCTGCGCGGCCTCTCAAGCGGCACTGACTGACAGACCTGACGTTATTCAGACGGAGTTCTCTCTGTGTTATTAAAATCATTTGTTGACATTGTCAACTTTATGTAAATACAGTGATCAAAAATAATAAAGTAAATGAGGAATGCATGTGTGATCACCACACTATTAACGTCAATAATGTTCAGTTTCAATTTGAAAAGCTCTGCAGGTCCAAATGTTTTCCGTAATATTTTAAGCTCACTCAAAAGTATTTCTGGTATTTCTGTCATTTATTTAGCAAGTTTATAAATTTTTTTCTGCCCAATGAAAGTTGTTGCACATTTGCATGATCTGCACTCATATATTTCGTTTTGTTGGGAAAAAAATGCAGTATTTTCATGTTTAGGTAAACTAATCCCAGAGTTTCTATGAATAAAGATCTTGCCCAGCCTGTTCTTTGATAGATGCGGTCCATCCCAGATGATGATCTTTCTTCCTCCCACCATGTAATGAGAAAGCCTCCCTCAATTGACTTGTTTTGCTCACTGGAGCTCTAATTAAGAACAGGGCAGGGTGAGCAAAAGAAAACAATAGAAGAACCTCCGCTATGTTTCCTCCTGTGGTTCATATTAATAGAGATGGCAGGCTCAGCGAGTGTGTGTGTTTATGTGTGTGTATTTGTATGTCTGTTTGTGTGTGTGTGTGTGTGAATGAGAGAGAGAGAGAGAGAGAGAGAGAGAGAGAATAAATGTCCGTAATTGTTTACTAGCATACTCATACTGTTTTTTGCTGTGCACGGTGTCATTTGTTCATTGTTCATTTTTCATATGCATGAGTTTAGTATTTGTTACGAGCCGCGCCTCTGTGGCTCGTCCCGAACGGCCCCAGCGGGAACCATCCCCTGAGTATTAGTTCCACCCGGACTGTTGACCCACGTACCCGGAACCTTGATCGGCTCCAGGTGTTGCTCATTTCTGACAGTATAAAGCTGGCCTCGGACCTGTACACATCGCGAAGTCTTGTTTGTTTCCATGCAGCAATTCCGAGCGTTTACTTACCTCTTCTTTGGATTACCTGTGTATGACCTGGACCTGTTTAACCGTTTCCGATATCTGCCGCCTG
>JAUMHE010000042.1:16421921-16434362 GCA_032359235.1 Enteromius mattozi
GCACCGCCCTAATGACTGTGCTATTGAACTTCTACCTGGAACCATGCCCACCAGGGGGCGGATCTTCCCTTTGTCCCAGCCTGAGACCAAAGCTATGGATCAGTACATCAAGGAGGAACTGGAGAAAGGATTCATCCGCCCATCCACCTCACCGGCCTCAGCTGGGTTTTTCTTCGTCGGGAAAAAGGATGGCACCCTGAGACCCTGCATTGACTACAGGAGCCTGAACGAAATCACTGTTAAATTCAGGTACCCCTTACCTCTAGTCCCTTCAGCCCTGGAGGCCCTGCGGCAGGCAAAATACTTCACCAAGCTGGATCTTCGTAGTGCTTATAATTTGATTCGAATCAGAAAAGGAGATGAGTGGAAGACGGCCTTCTCAACCACGTCGGGCCACTACGAATATCAGGTCATGCCCTTTGGACTGTCCAATAGCCCCTCGATCTTCCAGGCATTTGTGAATGATATCTTCCGGGACCTCCTCAATCAATATCTCATTGTGTACATTGATGATATCCTAATCTACTCTCAAGACTACCACACTCATATCCAGCATGTCCGGACGGTGCTCCAACGACTGATCACCCATCAGCTCTACGCGAAACTTTCAAAGTGTGAGTTCCATCAAAGTAAGGTTGCATTCCTCGGTTACGTCCCTAGTGCCTAATGCATCCTAATGCCTCTGACTCTCCGTTATAGTATTATTTATATACTATGTTAGAATTCATTTTTATTTTTAATTTTAGTACAATTTTTTGTAGGCTTAGGTTTAATTTTAGGTTTAATTTTAGTTTCATTTCAGTTTTAGACGTGATTATGCGATCATGGGTTTGAATCCCATGGACTCATAAAACCCTATACATGTAAATCATCATTTTGAACACTTTTTGTAACAGGTAGGCTTAGGGGTGGGTTAGGTGTGGTCATTCGTACAAATTAAACCTAGTAAAATATGTTTTAATCAGAGTGAGATTGGTGTAAACACTCTACACACTGCATTTAAACAAAACACACATTTTGATTGGTAATCACAGTCATGTGTCATTTCATGACGACAGATGCAATACGACACTGTCATTATTTTTACGCCTGCTAGAGGGTGCCTTTAAAACGTAAATATGACACAATACTACTTGCACAAACGACCTATAGTTGTTGTTTTTTTATTCAGTGTTCATTATAATTATTATTATAATTATCTTCGTCATCATCATCATCATCATCATTATTATTATTATTATTATTATTATTATTTTTATTATCTATCTATCTATCTATCTATCTATATTATTCTTATTATTATTATAGAACAAACAATATTGCAGGTTTTGGAATTGGCCAATAAACAGGCAAATAATAAGCACAAATGGTAAAAAAAATAAATAAATAAAATATTACAGCATTTAAATTTTCCCACAAACACAGTTGTAGTGTTCTTTTCTTGGAACTGCTTCTGAATAAATGCAGTTAAAAATTCCATTTCTCTAATCTGAATCTCCATCTATAATCTCCATTTCTTCAATTCCAATTCAAGTTTAACGAATGTGTTGTTAATTTATACAAAATTTGACAAAAATATGCAAAATTACATTTTTATTTCAAATATATGCCAGTCACTTCAATCAAATCACAGTTTAAAACTTGTATTGTTGCAATCCAACATGATGGTTATTTTTTAATAATATAACCCTATATTTAGTTCCTGATATAATCTGCGAGTGTGCGAATATATACTTGCCTGAGGTAAAAACGACAAGTTAATGCCAATGGGATTTTTGTAAAATTCTGTTTCCATCAATAACAGCCAATCTCAGGCATCCAGCAAGACTAAAAGCTCAACCTGCTGGTTACATCTGAAGAGACACCAAAATGATCGATAAAAGTGAACATGTATATAATTTATCAGCCCACATAGAGATCTTTTAGCTTGTGGTATGAAAGGTGCCACACACGTGGGCGAGGAAGAAGATGGTGAATCATTCATCACTATATGAACCCTGGACTCAATTAGTAACACTAGTCCGGTAGAATAGATGATTCCCTCCTCTCATCATAATTTTATAAGTGAAGGACCAGGAGACCTTGTATCTGTGTATTATGTATGGCAGTAAACTCACTGAGCATATGAACTCAATGCAGTCTGAAAGAATTACCTAACTGAATGATGAGGGAATATAAGAAGATTTCAGTGTGTTATACAATGGCATAGGTAAAGAAAATAAACATCTGCTCATGTGATCTGATGAGATAATGGCCTCCTATATTCCACACTGTTTATGTTAAAATGCCATTTTTTTTTTTTTTTTCTTTTTTGTAAATTTGACATTTCACTTATAGTGTTTTGCTGATCAGTTAAAAAAAATACAAATTGAAAATATACAGTCAGTTATTGTTATTTAATAATTAGTCATCAGTTACTAATTATACCATGAGTTGTCATCAATAAATAATGCAATAAATAATAAGAATAGAAGAATAAGAATATATGATATGATGAATATTTGATTTTTTATTGTTATTGTCATTTTCATGAGCACATTAGCCCTACTTCTTGAAATTTCAGTCTGTTTTATATTCCAAAAGGTCGAAATGTCAGAATTAAAAATATTCTACTCTCACTCACATATTAGCACACTCACAAGGGGGCATATATTACAACACATGCCCACCCTGCAGAAACATTACTCCTCTACTGTGCTGTCCAACACAAACGATACGGTACTTCTTCTTCCTGTTACGTGTGGGCAGAGCTCAATAGTGTTCTGGCCTTGATTCAAGAAAAGCGGCTTAAAAGAGCTCAGCAGATGAGGCTCAGGGTCATTAATTAACACATCAACTGTTATTAGCGTTGTAATGATGCTGGTTGGGCATCCATGCCATCCTGATTACCAACCATGGACTGGTTAATCTGAATACTCAAGGGTGCTTGATGTACAGGGGGTGTGACTTATACAACATGGCTGTGCTTTCAACCTGATCATTGGGGTCTTATGAGTAATTCCACACTGTATTATACTTGTACTATGTTATGATTTTCAATGAAACATATCATTGCGAAACCTTGAGCTCACTAAAATAGCATTCCGTCACTTGCTCAGCAATGGATGTTCTGCAGTGAATGGGTGCCGTCAGAATGAAAGTCCAAACAGCTGATAAAAGCATCACAATAATCCACAAGTAGTCCACAGCACTCCAGTCCATCAATTAACATTTTGTGAAAAGCTGTGTGTTTGTCAAAAGCCAAAATATGATGCATAATATTGCTTTCTCCAGTGAAAAAGTCATCTTGGCTGAATCAGTGTGAAATATGCACACACCAAGCACTGCTTACAACCCAAAACAGTTCTAAACAAATATGTTGGTGAATTTGGATATGAGAGGACAACAGGAGATGGACTTTTTCACTGGAACAAGCATTTATGGAGACTGATTTTCATTTATGGGTGAACTGTTCCTTTAAGACAACCAATGAAATCTATTTAAGTTTATAATATAATTGACCACAATTATGGCCATTCATCCTTCTGAAGAGACATCTCATCAGTCATAACACAGGCAGCAATATGTTTAAACATCTGGTGTCTTCAAGAGCCTTACGTAGTCAGGCCATTGACAAAAACTGTGATTAAGTGCATTTCTTTACACATTTGACATAAAATCTCTTATTTTGACTTTTATTTTGTCAAGAATCTGATTTTTACTTCTAAATACTTGCATACACCTACATTGGGAAGCATTTAGCTTCCAAATCTGTTTATTCATAGGCTACTTCAATCCATTATGCCTTCATAAAAAGCTTATGCCTTCAGAAAGCTTTATAATACACCCCAGTAAGTTCTTATGAATAACACTGCATCAAATTTTGAATTAAATCCAATACTTGTTTCTTACACATTTCAGGCTGCTGATTCCAAAACTAGTGCCTGTTTTTCTTTAGCACGTCACACAAAATATGATGCATTTTGAAGCAGTTTATTTACTACCATTTGTAAGGTGAAGAAGTCTTGCCACTAAAACATGTTGCAACCACTATTTGTAACTAATAACTTATTCCCAGCCGATTTGCATATACGTACATACAAATGATTCTGATATTATTTCATGCCTAATCCTGATTATTATGAATGTGAAGAATGTGTTTAAAATCCATTCTATATAGGCCTCATATAAAGTGTCACCAGACTGTCTAGCATCAATTTTTTGCCTGAGCAACACCATTCCCAGAGACGCACTCTTATCATGTTTTTCCGCCCTTGTGCAACTCCCCTGCCTCTATATTGTGTTATGAGTTTTCTCCAACAACAAATCCAGGGACTATCAATTTCATTGAACCACTCCTCACTCATTAGTGTCATAATTAGGTATTGACTTCTGCAGGAGGCGAAAAGCTGACGATATGTGAGAAGACAGCTTGCCAAACATTTGCTTAGCACAGTCCCATCAGATGAGCCTAATGAATTTAACATGAGATACAGGAAGCGCAGTTTCACGGCTCCGAACCGAGCACGGCTGCAAGGCATTGCTGGAGATTGCAGAAGTGCGCCCGCTATGGCTATCTGTTGTGTAAAGATGGGTTTTGGTGGGAGGAAATGGTCTGAGAGTTTTCAAAAGGTTTTTGTGGCAATAGTGAACAGATGTATGAAATAAAGTTGCTTCACAATGCCATAAAATAAACCTTTTTGTCTAAATGGTTGCATAAAGAACCTATATCATCTGAAAACCTTTCTGTTTTACAAAAGGTGTAACATCCAATGCAAAGTCAACATCAAAATATATCTATCGATCTTTAATTTGTTGTATTAAGGGTTTGTGCAATGGATCATGTGTGCACAAGCTCTCAAGGCCTTATACTGTATTATTGTTGCACAAATACTGTATGTTTGGCTCTGTCATACATCCTTCATGTGCCTACAGCAGAGCCGAGAGCTAGAACACAATAAAACATTAGCTTTTGACACAAGCTTTAGAGGAAATTCTTTTCCATGAAACATGACTTGCAAAGTTATGATTGATCACTGTGAATCTCTGTCATGACAATGCTTGTCAAAAACAATCAGCTTAATTCACATCTCATGCAGATTCTCTATGCATGTATTTGCGATACCCTATAGTCGTTTTCCTGCCGTTTGCTCGCGCCCAAATTCCGTAAATATAACTTAATCATATTAGGAATTATGCTCCGATTCGACTGGGTGAACTGGGGCTTTTGCATAATGTGGTACCTAAAATGGGCTTTTATTCTCAGGAGCATAGCATGTCAGCAACCTTTAATCAACTTAAAATGTGTAAAACGAAGGAATAAAGGAGTAAAAAAAAGTCTATGAAATCAATTATTGGAGTATTTTATTTATATGTTTGGCGAGGGCTTATCTGAAACATAGCAGATTCTTCAGAACGCGAACATTCTTCATCCGCCGCGTCTTTCAAACACACTGTGATAGGGGCTGCTGTGCTTTTGATAAAACGCGTTTGCATATCATTTCACACTCGGTTAATTAATTTCTTTAGCTGACGTGGCAGCAGGCACTCTGGGCTTTCAAACAAGTGAACTTGAGCTGCACTGAAAATAAATCTTCAACAATTGCCTTTAGCTTTTGGGTGGCGAACGGGCCCCGTTTGCATTCTTGATCTGACGTGCATGAATATTTCATACCGCCAAGTCTGAGTGTGTTCTCTCACTAACGGTCAATTGAAAACTGCATCCGATGTGATTCGGTGCTTCTTTATATTTCTCACCTCCTTACATCGCACGGTTTGGGAATCAAGTACGCTTTCTGCCACATTTCCATTCTCACTTCAGCAGAAGTAGCCTAAAAGCCATATTCGTATATGCCTACCCATGACAATTTCAGTTTGTATTTGGCCGATGTATGTATATATGAGTGTGATCCAAGGGATATATTTTCGTGATGTTGTCATATATTTACAAAGCGACTGTTGCCATGTTTCCAATCTCCTTCTCTCGCACACTTCACCTCAATCCCGACGGCGTGCTCATCTCCGGCCCTCAGGGGAGACGCTCGGCGCCAGCTCTTTCCTTCAACACGCTCTCCATCTGTGCTGACTCTCTCCTTGTTTACTGCATTGTTAACTCTTTGTTTTCATGCTTCTCTCTGTATTTTCAGTGGTTGCAATGCTGTGGGAAAACCTGAAGAGACCATCTATGAATTCAACTAGACGGTAATAGGTAATAGGTTATATAGAAAAATAGGTAGCACTTTATTTTACAGTCCCATTCCTCATGTAATTACTACAATAAGTACATAGTATGTACAATAACTATTTAATAACTAGGTACTAACCCTGAACCTACCACCCTACCCAGTGTACCTTTATATTACAAGTGCTGTTTTGAGTAGGTGCGCTGTAAGTACTTTGTAAGTACACATACTGTAAAATAATGCGCAAACGAAAAATGTCCATAATGCAATTTTCCTTCAGTGTTTGAGAGTTTGTTTCCAATTTTCATTAATTACAGATTAGTATTGCAAAATAATCAGCATGTAAAATACAATACATTAAATCACATATTCTGAAAATAAAGGTTGCACTTTATTATAGAGTGCATGTACTTATAATGTACTTACACCGTACTTACCCAAGAAAGTACTGGTAATATAAAGTAACTACATGTGATAGGGTTAGGTTTAGGGGTAGGTTCAGGGTTAGTACCTAGTTATTGTAATTACTACAATAAGTACATAGTATGTACATGGGGAACAGGACTGTAAAATAAAGTGCTATCAAGAAAATAATCAAAATGATCTCCCTTTCTCCCAAAAGAAAATTCAAGATCTGTAATATGTGGGCTTGTACAGTAGAGACAAACAATAGCGAATGCAGTAGTTTTAGTGGTAACCCTTTATTTTGATGGGTCCACAACATGCACCATACTGACTATCAGAAACTTTGCAAGTATATGTCATCTTATTCTACTATACCTAAACCTACCCTAACAGTCTACAATGAGAGTTAGTAGACATGTAGTTGCAAATTAAGGAGAATTAGTTGACATGTAGTTGACATGTGGTTACAAAGTTACTTATACTTAGTAGAGTCTCTAAAGTGGACAATCAAAATAAAGTGTAACCATTTTAGTTTCTGTCTCTTTAAAGCCCCATCTTTCCAAAAAGCCCAGTCTGCTGTGATGGCCATAGTGAAAAGTAAATGTACTAACATGTATTTGAATTACATTTATTTCATGCCAAGTATACTGCAAATACATGTACATATTTATGTACTTAATAAAAATACCCAGCAATTGTACTGTTGGTAGACTAAACTGGTATATTTAAAGTCTGTTAAATTGGAACAACTAATAACTGAGCTTAATGCAGTGTAATTGTCCCGAAGAAGTCCAACTAAATGTGCTGAAATATATGTGATGGTGCTAAAGTAGAACTATTGCAAGTATACTTCAGTTACACTTTAAATGTATTATATCTGGCAATATGGATAATTCATATAAATTCATATAATCCTCAACAATAATGACATTAAAACACATTTAAGGTTTGGTAATAAGAAATGTGCATCATGCATAAATAGCACTCCAAATAAAGTTTAATTATAATGTCAACACTTTACAATACAAGTGCACAAATATGCATTCGATATCCACCTTATTTTTCCCATAAGAGCCTAAGCAACTAATTCATTTTCAGCAGTACAATACAGTTAGATTTGCTGCTTGATATCACAAACTAGTGTGACTTACCATGTTATTTAAATGTCTTAATTATGAACACATTGGTTTGTAGTGCAAACAGCTTTACCGTTTACTGTGTTCTTTTCACTATTTCCCTTCAGCTGCTAATGAACCGGAAGTCTTCCGCAAAAAAGAAAGAAAAAAAAAAAATGTTTAAATGTTTTTGCAATAAATGTTTTTGAAATAAATTACTTTGTTTTACTAAGGTGGTTGGCTTCAGCCTGTTGTGAATTGCAATGAAATGTAACAACCCTTACCATAAATTCGCAGATTGTTTACATGCATAAACCACTAATTACACATCCAAGGAATGGTAAATTAATAATAAAAGCATAATACACAATATATATTGGCTGAGTTAATGGGTAACTAAGTGGCTCTTAGCATTTGGCATTTATTTGTACACTCACGCCAACAAAATGTACTAAATGGCTGAAAGCTTGACCAACAAAATAAAACTCTTAATGTGTGCCTGAATGGGATCCAAGGCATTGAAAATTCATAGCTCCTTCTCCTTATGAAAAAACAAATGATGTTGTTAGCCTGTTGAAATACACAAGTGCTGATACCACAAACAATTTGCATTTTTATTTTGATTATGATGTGAAGTTACCACAGCAGCGACATGTTCCCAATTTTCTCTTCAGGTTTAAAGGTCACCTTACCTGCAGTAACCTGAAAGTTATTCTTTTTTTAGGTCTTCCGGTGCCCTTTTGTTTACCTCCGAGCAATACTGCTGCCTGAAATATAGCACGATTCTGAGTGCCGTTGGCCACCTGCCTATCTCGTAGTAGTTTGGAAAAGTCCACGTTCTCTCTCTTCTCTTTCTTGTTAAAAACTGTCCTCCGTGTCTCTCACTTAGCCTCATACATAAACCATGTCCTGATGTTTGTTTTGGCTCAAAGCTGGACGTTTCTATGATGAGCAAAATGAACCGCCAACAATCAAGGGTTTTGGCACAGACTCCCAGGCTCTCGTCGCATGTATTGTCATCCATATTATTGAACTGTCGCTACTCAAGACCCTCGGAGTGTTCTCCCACAATGAGAAACAGACAGGCTGCAATTTGGCTTTAGACTGATTGTCATTGTCTTTGTGTTTATCCTTCTCTGATGTGTATTGTGCAAACAAGGCTTTTGATATGGTTATTATGCTGGAAGATAGAGTTTCCTCGTTCCTCTTCCTCACTTCCTGCTTCTTTTCATTTCACTGACTCTCGGCTTTAGACGTGAGGTTTAGTATTGTTGTTGTGCGAGGCCGTGTCTGCTTTTATTTGGCTCAAAAAATGGTGCTGATGAGTAACTGAACATAGTGATTTTACTAAAACACATTTTCAGCACCAAAACAGTAGCTCATATGTCTAAAAAAATTGTTGTATCATGTCATTATTGTTTTTTTGTGCATACAACCGAGTGAGCTGAAATGTCTTTTCTCCATCAAATAACTTTGGAAAAACTGATTTGTTTTGGTGAATTGATTCATTCAGATGATTCATGTGAATGAATTGGTTCAATAAATGATTCAAAGATTGATTCAGTTCCTGGGCCTCTACTGTATGTGAATTTTCCATAAATACAAAAAAAAAACATTCTGATGTAAAATGTTCCTTTCAAGTCAGTGTGGAAACTAAAGCAATGGTTTAAAGTAAAAAGTATTATTTGTTTCTTACAGACACACAGATTTTTGTCTTCTCAACATGGTGGCCTGGAGTGGTGTGGATCATTGTGATGTTTTTATCAGCTATTTGGACTCTCATTCTGATGGCACCCATTCACTGCAGAGCATCAATTGCTAAGTAATTTCTCCAAATGTGTTCTGATGAAGAAACAAACTCATCTACATCACAGATGACCTGAAGAGGAGTACACTTTAGGCAAAATGTAATATTTTAACTATTTCTTTACTTTTTGTTAGTAACTTTTTGTAGGTTTTCCTGAATAGTTTAACAGAAAACTGTGGCTTTCAACAGATGCTTCTCTTAAAATTATTTTAATTTGAATATCACATCTTATATACTATATATAAATTTTATATAAGCCTCTAAACTGAACATGAATAGTATAGCTCAGATCATCTGAATGTTTGAAATCTGACTTTTCATTGCAGATATCTGACAAATCTGAGCACATTTTGAGATGTTATTGAACTTTTTTTTAAACTATAGGCTAGATATACTTAGAGCTATTGACTTATGTTTTGTGGACTATGTTTGAATAATGCATGTTAATTAATTTACTCTCAAAAATGTTAAAATGCAACTTTTAGTTAAATGTCAAACGTTTTAGAATAAGATATTTATTTAATTCTTTAATTATTTAATTCTATGATTCAATGAATTGAATATTTTTAGTAAAATGTGCTCATTTATTTTACATTGATTCTCAAAAGTCTGTGATTTTTAGTAAGTTCTGTTTGAACAATTAAAAGACTGTATACAGCCAGATGGCAGGAGGAAAAAAGAATGTGCATTAGCAAAATTATTATTAGAATTATTACAGATTTAAGAAAGCTACTGCTCATGGAACAAAGCATTATGCCTCAGAGTAGTACATGCAGTTATCCATAACCATAAGCTTGACTCTTCTGCACATTGGTAATTATAGAAGCTTGTAACAAACACTTTTTAAATGGCAAATGTAACTGAACAGTATACATTAATAGATGTTTCCTTTTACTCAAAAACACATGAACTGGCATTTAATTTACTGTTATCCAGCCATATGCAAAGCTGGGAAAGATCACTGCCAAAATAAAACTGCAAAATGAATAATTCTGAAGAACTCATTTTGATCAGCTCCTCAATTTAAGCCACAAACTGCTTAAGTTTCTTTAAAAAAGAGGAAAACACCTCCTGGTCTCATTAGTAAAAGGTTCTCAGTATTTTGTATACATTGAACTACAATTTCCTTAATAAAATATGCACTTTTTTACTGTACTTTTTTATAAAAAATTACAAAACCCATGACTATATTTGTATATATATATATATAAAACAGTGTCTGAATGTATTTTTAAAAGATGGGGCAAAGATAAGGTCAGCATAATAAACTTAAAAAAAAAACAAACAATTATTTCAAATCTTTGACCGGTAGTTTAAATGATTTATTGGCCAGAGTATTTTGTAGCTTGTAAAGCCGAGATCACAACATGCATTCTTGCTCCTGTGTGGATCCATCAAATATAAAACCAGGATTTAGTTGCTGAAAAATCACTTTCTCAAACTCGTCTCCTACTGTGCATACAATTCCAGTGTCATCTTGTAGAGTTGAGTACCCCTGCTCTATAGAAACCGTGAGTTTACCAGGCCTGTTCTCTCAGGAAAAAATGAGAGAAAATCTGAGAAGCTGGAGACTTCAGCAAAGATGTGATACTAAAGAAATCTCATTAGAGATTTCTCTTTCCTGGAGGCTCTGGAGTAACTGGAATGACTACATTTCCCTACAGCGGCAACATTAGCGGAATGCAGTTTTGGCAATTTGACTTAAAAGACGAGGTAAAGGAGTCATAAACCTTTTCATTTATTTCTCAGATAGCATATGGCTTCTTCGAGGAGACTGCGTTAACACATCTGAAGCAATTGATCTTCCAGGTTATTTTTAGGCATGAATACATGCAATATTAAAACAAGGTCCCCGATTCAATTCAATTTGCCAACACGCCGCACGTACATAACAATATAAATTGGATTGCCAGTCCTGAGTCACCGAGAGAGAAAGCTAAACGGGGAAGGGAGGGAGGACGACAGACTGAGAACGAGAGATGAGCGCCTGGACGATAATCAATCATGAAATATGGCGAGACGGTGAGCGAAAATGGCTAAAGGACAGTGTGAGAGAGAAAACGAAAGATAGAAATGGAGGGAAAGCTGACGGCTGCAGGAATTAATCCGAGTGTAGAGGTCAGTGGAGGTGTAAAATCAGGGCCGGTGGCCAGCGGTCGCTCCGTTTCTTGACCCCCGAATGAAGTCAACTTCATTCTTCAGTTCAGGCCATGCAGACGTGCTCATGTGTTGCAAAAGAGATGAATGTCTTTAAATTAGAAGTCATTTTTTGCTCCCTGCCCACGTTTTATGAAGGCAATCATGGTCTGTTAAATGACTGTCCATTTATCTAGGCACCTATGCGAAGGAGAAGCGAATGAAAGAGCTCTCAGGCTGTCCGACTTACCATTGTTTGGCATTCGTTCAGTTGGCATCAATTATTTAATGAAGAATAGTGTTATTTTAAGCTTTAAAACCCAGGAACAAAGTTTTATAATCAGTCAATGCACGGCACCTACAGTATGAAGTGTTAAAGACTTCAAACTCCAGTTCAAATGCTGCTGGGGAAAAATGTTTTACATTCATGCATTTGGCAAGCTATTGTATCCATGCTAATTAAAAAAAAGAAAAAAGAAAACAGTATAAAAATAGTTAAGAGTTACACAATAAGATTATGATAAAAAATATAAGAAAATAAAATCTAAAATTATAAAAAATTATTAAAACATTTAATGTTAAAAGTTATTTAAAATAACAATTTTGAATATAATATAAAATGTAACATTTAAATGTATTTCTATGATGCAAAGCTGAATATTTAGCATCATTGCATCAATTTTCAGTGTCAAATTATCTTTCATAATTCATTATTATATGCTGGTTTGCTACTTAATAAGCATTTTGGTTTCACTTTATTTTGATGGTCCCTTTAACGTATTCTGTTGATTATAAGTAACATTGCACCTACATATCT
>JAUMHE010000042.1:16485880-16501450 GCA_032359235.1 Enteromius mattozi
ATCGGGTTCATATGTAGTCGTGCTGTACACAAACACCTCCTCGATGACTCCAGGCTTCACTGTGTTTTCTCCTTCACTGTCCCCATCCTGCACCTCCAGCTGGATCTTGGTGCGCTGATACATCTTTGGACATTCTTCAAACTTGTCCAGAAACTCCAGCATCTTCTGGTCCACGTCGTAGATCTCTCCGTAAACATGCTGACCCGTCCCTGGCTTGTTGAGAAGGAAGGGAATGTTGTCATTGCGTTCGAGCGTGAGCGAGGAACTTGGCCTGACCGTTGGCAGGATCCATCATCCTGAAGTAGTTGGGCTGGCCTTTCTTCAGCGTGCCGTAGACAAAGACATGGTGCATGTAAACCACAGGACAGATGACACTCACAATGAGCTGTGAAAGAGAAAAAGACACTTCATTAACATTCAAAATTAACTTACCGACAATTGCAGGTTTTTTTATTTATTCAGAACATTTTTATGTAGAAATTCTCAAATATCTTCCTTTTGCTATTTCACGACAAGCAACTTTGAATGTTCAGTTCAGGGGCAAGTTTTTTTTAACAATAGAATTAGAATATAGAGTGTTAGAGAGGGTCAAAAAAAGACGGTTGTGTTTTAGCCAATTCTTGAATTTTGTGCGAGCAGCTATTGGTAGCCAGTGCAAACAGAGCGTGCATTCTTTTTAATTGTAAAGGTTTGATAGAACTGTCTGGAAGACCTGCCAAGAGAGCATTACAACAGTCCAGCCTGGACAGAACAACAGCTTGAACCAGGAGTTGTGAAGCATGTTCCAAACGAAAGGGCCTGGCTTCTGTCCAGACGATTTTGCCTCTAGCTACCTGAGCAAAGGTCAGATTAGCAAGTTATGCAGGCAGAAAGGTACCAGAGCACCAGTGGAATATCTGTGCCATTTTAGATTTTTGCACACTGTACGCTGGTATTGTACAGTTACATAATAACAACTATATATAAAGGCTACTGCATACATAATTATACAAGTATACATAACTTATCAAATGCAAATTTCCAACATAGTCTCATAACATTTTTGCTAATTCATACAAATACGTACGACCTCACTTGTGCGATTTTGTTCGATTTGTCTAAGTGACGAGTAGGTTTAGCAGTGCGGTTAGGTTTAGGTCATTCGTACAAATTCACATGAATTGGCAACTCATTAAATACACACGTTGTTAGGATGTTCTGGTGTTGCTAGGGAGTTAGGCAGTTGCTACAATGTTATGGATAGTTGTTATACAGGTTTCATTCAGCTTGAAGTACTGTGTAGTTAGTAAGGCATTGCTAGGATGTTGTTAGGATGCTCTGAGTCAATGTTATGGTGTTGCTAGGCAGTAGCTAGGGTAATCTGAATGTTACTAGTTTTGCTAGACAAATGCTACAGTAAAGTGTCCTGAGTGGTCACTAGGGTGTTACTAGGCAGTTGTTAGGATGTTCTGAATGGTTGTAAATATGTTTATGCAGTTAGTAGCACTGTGTGGTAAGTAAGGCATTTCAAAGAGGTTAATAGGATGCCCTGAGTGGGTGCTATAGTGTTGCTAGGCAGTTGCTAGGTTAGTCTGAATGTTGCTAGTTGATCTTAAGACAATTGTAGTTTGTTTTATAGTTAGTAGGGCATTGCTATGAGGTTAGTTTGTTGATGGTAATTGCTACAGTGTTCTGAGTGGTCACTAGGGTGTTACTAGGCAGTTTCTAGGAAGTTTCCGGATAGTTGCTATGCAGTTCTCATGCAGTTAGTAGTATTGTGTGGTTAGTCAGGCAGTACTAGGAGGTTTTTAGTATGGTCAGGGTGGTTGCTATGTTTTTCTGAGAGGTTGCTATGATGTTACTGGGCAGTTGTTAAGATGTTTCAATGTTGCTTGGGAGTTCTGGATAGTTGCTATGCAATTCTAAGGCACATAGAAGTTCTGTGAGGTTTATATGACAATAATTGTTGTCAGTTAATTGGGAGGTTGTTTGTTGTTTAGTGTGGTTGGTAAAGAGTTCAGCGAGTTTGCTGGGGTGTTATTAGGCAGTTGTTAGGATGTTATAAATGTTTTCTAGGGAGTTATTAGGCAATTGCTGGATGTTATGAATGAATGGTTGGTAAGGCATTGCTAGGAGGCTGTTCGTTCGGTCAGGGTGGTTGCTTTGGTTTTCTGATAGGATGTTACTAGGAAGTTTTTAAGATGTTCTACATAATTTTGGGGGCAGTTCATAGTTCTGCGTGGTTCTTACAAGGTTAATAGGATGCTGTTGCTAGGTAGCTGCTCAAGGCAAAACTTTGAGCTAGAAAATTGCCTGAAAGTTTCTAAAAGTTACCATGTGCAACGAGGCCCTAATTTCAGGTTAAACTCAAAGCAAACTTTCTGTCTAAGAGTTCTCTGTTGCTATATTACTCCAGTGACAGCTGAATACCAAATCTACAATCACTTTATACGGAGCACCACATGCTTTACAGCAGACATAAATGTAGTGTCTGTTATTCAGATCAAATTTGTATGGGTGAAAAGTAAACACGTCTTATCAACTGAAATATGACATCCGGCTAAACACCCAGGATCCAGGATATTTTGATAAACAAACTCAGGGTAGCCATATCACCCACTGTGCAATCCTTAGCATAAGCTCTTCCTGATGTGGCTGACAGTTCAAAGCACAAGATTCACTTTGGGACGAAAACTGATAGTATTCCTCAGAGGAATGTCAATCTTTCTTTGGGCTGCTGCATGTTTTCTTATGCGGCCCAGTGCATGATAGCGAAGCCATGACACTATCTGGCTCCATATATGATTAAGGGATTGAGACACCTACAGGGAGAAGGTGTCATTCCTCCGCTGTGACAAGCCAAAGACTGACAGTTGGTTTTATGACAAATACACGGGCTGTTCTCTATCTATTTGCCCCGTCCCATTATTTCTGCCCTGCGCTTTCTCTCTTTTTCGGTATCTTATTCTCCGTCCTCCTTCCTCAGCTTGCTGTGCATGCATTCAGTCAGTCACGGCTGAAAATAATCGCTCGGCACTAAATTGATTGACACGGTGTGATGGTGAAACTCAACGAACCGACTTGAGGTGACAGAAGCCACTAGGGAGCTACAAAGAATGAGACTCCAAATCATTGACATTTTGTCTTAGGAAGTTTGGTGGAATTTATTAGGAGATGGAGATGTTCAACAGTATCTACAACTGTGCGCTTTAAGCATATGTGTGGCTTGTAATTGTGCGGCTAACTAGATTTTTGTCTAAAATATAACACATGTATGATGTTGGGGTTGTTGCTGGGCAGTTGCTAGGATGCAGGGCCATTTTCGGGCAGTTCTGTGTGGTAACTAGGAGGTAGGATGCTTTGAGTAGTGTTGGTTGCTAGGCAGTTGTTATGATGTTCTGGATGGTTGCTAGAGTGTTACTAGGCAGTTGCAGTAATGTTCTGATTGATTGATTGTCATGTAATTTTTGGTAGTTAGAAGTTACATGTGGTTTCTATTAGGTTCTAGAGAATGTTTTGAGTCATCACTGTGGTGTTGCTAAGCAGTTTATTCTGAGTGTTTGCTAAGGTGTTCTGGATGTTGCTAGGATGCTTATGATGGTACACTGAGGTTTTGCTACGTAGGTTTAACCTCCAGGTTTTGTTGACAGGCTGTCCAGGGCGGTTGCTAGGGTGTTGTCAGGCAGTTGTTAGGATGTTCTGAATTAATTCTAGGGTGTTCTGAATGTTGCTAGGATTTGTCTAATGCATTTCAAAGCTGTTACCATCAAATATCCTTTTGCATAGGTGCGCTACAGGTGGTAATTCTTCAAAAAATCACTGTTGATCTAGGTGTAATGGCTAGATTGTGCTAAGTGGATCCCTGCCCAGATCTCTCTGATAGCTGATGGACTTCTGCGGATCTGCACGGTAAGGGTTATATTAAGGCTTTTGCAGGAAAGCCAAAATCGTTAGAGAGATTGGCAGATGGTGAAGACAGCCTTTCCAAACATACCCTTAAACCTTTCTCAAGCCCTTCAGCAAACCAAATCAAGACTCTGATCGATTTACTCTGGTCAATTACAAGCAATTAGCAAGACTGCGCCGCTGTCTTTCATATCCACTTAGGTGGTGAAGTAGAAACAGAGGGTAATCCTGGTTTACTAATGCTGAACCTATGGATCAAACATTCAAAGCAGCAAACCTGTCAATCTTGTTGCCCCGAAAAGCTCATCATTATACATTGGAAGGCTTTCAAGTATATGCCAGACATCTGAGGAGGAAAAGGCACAGCTTGAATCCCCCATTTGCTGTGGTGCACTGATTTGACAGTTATCCTTTCTTCTGTTTAATGATCTTGACACTGAGCTGAAGCATCGTGACCCGCGCCTAGGGCAGAGCATTGCATTTCCTGACACAAACCGGATACACTCGGAGCAAATGCAATCGTGCAATTGTCCAATCCTAATCGATCGCTGGCTGCACACCTGACGTATCTCTGTTGTCTGCGGGGAAAATGCATGCCACCTTCCTCTGAAAGAGGACGACAAACAGAGAAAAAAGCATTAGAGAACAAAATAAAACCTGTCAGCCCCGTAGTAGCTTTCAAGCGCAGTGCAAAGCGTGGTGGTGAATACAGTTGGAGTCTAATAACAGACTGTTTCCTTCACAGCAAATGATTTATAGCAGTGTTCTGTAACCTTTGATTCTCATCAAATGTTAGTTTACATGCATAGTTAAAATTCTGTGTGCATTTAACAATGTGAAAGGCTGTGTGTGTGACTGAATATTACCATAAACACAAAACTATTGAAGTTCAAAAGTCATTTACAAACCAAAATATTCCTTATCAATTTATATCTATACATTTTACATGTTGTGTGGCCTTTGAAATGTATTAATATGACCATGAATGGCAATATTTAGTTTTTTTTAGGACATTAATTCCAGTGATTTATACTTTTCTACACACTACATTTCGGCCTCAAAGTAAGGAAATATCTTGACAGTAAATAAGAGTTCCACACCAGTAATCAGAGTCTTACAGGGTGGGTCAGGCCACCTCAAGTTGTACATTTGCAACCGGGAGATAGCTCACTGTAATGTACCACCACTGCCATTGTGCCCTTCAGCATTTCCCAGTTTATTATACTGTAATACTTCACAATTCCTCAGTTACAGTTCTCCTGTAGATACAGATAGTTAGTTAGTTTTTGTTCACTCTTTCTGCAGGTTACATCATTATGCCAGTAGGTGGCAACAAAAGTGTAATTTATTCAAAAACACTGATTCAGTCATGAATGAATCATGTGATTGTCTTTGAATCCTTCATTGATCCAAGTTCAAAAACACTGATTCATTCAGGAATCAAACTAAGGCTTTGAGACATTAATTCAGTCAATTTATTCTCAAATGATAATTCACTTAGGATCCATACATGTGTGCGAGTCATTGAATCATCCATTTAATATGTTCATTCAAAACACTGCTTCAGGCATTCAGGAAACAAGAATGAGTCACTGAATCAAAGATTTATTTAATCCCTTGATTCACTCAAAAATGCAGAATCATTTAGGAACAAAAACACTACTGATTTGTAACGGTGCTATATGCATTATCTTTGGAATTATTTTTTTTTTAAGATGAACAAAAACAGACCAATTAACCAGAAATACGTGACTAAAAAAGTAAATTACTAAGTATTATCTTAATTTTTATTGCTCTGTGCTTTCTTGTTAATAACTTTTCATAAAACATTTTCAAATTAGTAACTGTAATGTTAGCTGCTATTGTAATAAATATAGAATGGGGAAAAAAAAACATAAAATATTTGTTTGCATTTTTTTCTTTAAATAATAAAAAAGTTAAAAGTTGTTTAATAACATTTATTAATATTTATAATAATATTTTCTCTCTCTCTCTGCAAAATTGTAGGTTTCAGCACAATTTGTAATGCATGTAAAAACAAAATAATGAAAATAAGCTGTAGTCTTATCATTTACTTAATCACTATTCTGGGTTAAAAATAAATTATTGTAGTACTGCTTAGCACATCTTGGGATGAAAAAAGGCTTTAAAAGATATTTGCTTTTGCTAAAAAATGATTCTGTCATGTTAATCAGAACTTATTTTGCTGTTCTTCTTCAATCTTTGTTTGCTTGTTAGCTTGCTTTTTTCTTTGCATTTTAAACATAGCAAGATCCAAAAAGAACAGTTGAAATGCAAATGAAAGTAAAAGTTAGATTATGTTTAATAAAACACATCTGCCTGCCAGTTGGCGTTGAACTTGTTTTATTAACATCCCTATTTCTATTGTAATATAAGAATGAAAGTCTAACTCTTGTTGTTTTTAAAAGCAATAAAGCAGAACATTTACTGTCAGAACTTTGGCTAGAAAGCCAGTTAAAAATGTAGGTTTGATTTTTAAATGAAAATGGAATTAAAGTTTGTTGGTGAGTAAGAAATATTTATTGCAGCTATTTTTTTGTTTTTTCGAGATAAGGCTAAATGTTTATTTTGGACCTTCCGTAAGCATCTCTTCATGTGAAACGACCACCGCAGAACATTAACACAGTTTGTTTATAACAAACAGTTAATGGAGACAGCACGTTATGGTGTCTGGAAAGAAGAACTTGGCACTGACAAAGGCCAAAGCCGTTTGCATCAGCAAGTAATCGGCGCTCACTCTTATAAGCAGGCTGGAGCAACAGTAATTGTTAGCTTAGTGGACAGCTTTTCCTCTCTCTCTTCTCTCAGTGGAGTCTGCCCAGACAAGATAAGTGGGAGTCTCGTAATTGTAAAAAGTCCTCATCTCTCCAAGTCTTTAATAATGGGCTTGTGAAAGCCTTTGCTCATTAAGCAACCCTTGTTTCTCTCTCTCACTCGCTCCCTTTCTCTTTATAGCAATGAGGGATGCTTATATTAAAAGTATCGTCAGAGCCAAATGCCATTCCATAGACAAAAAAAAGCTAATTTATCTGTTGTATTTAAAAAAAAAAGGGGGTGGGGGGGATTTAGAAGAATGGCATATGCAAATGTATTGATTAGAGTCGCCTTTTAATTCCATAATTATTCTGCTTAATCAAGTCCAAAAATAACCATTTAATTATTTATTATTGAAATGCAAATCCTGAAAAAAAGCTAAAAATTATGTTTAGCACCCATTTACCTGTCAAACCAAAGAAGCACAATCTGTCAAAAATGTTTGGGTTTTTTTTTGCTTTTTTTTAATAAAATAATGATAATAAATGTTTTTAAAAAGAAAACAAGGCGTAATCTCTCATCATTCAGGTAATCTGCCTTCTGTGGTGAAATAAATGCATTTCAGTGTTTCCTCACACATCTTTGGATGAGAAAATGCTTAGAGGATGCTTAGTTTTACGGAAAAAATTGTAAATTCTGTCATGTAATTCTGTTTTTTTTTTTTTTTTTAAGAAATGTCCAAAAAGGACAAATGCACCATAAAGGTGCAGTAAATGTACATCAAAACCTACAAATGTAACACAATGAATTGAAGGTAAAATTTTGATGTAGAAAAACTGATATTGTATTTACTTGTAAAATGTACTCTAATAAATCTGTTTTGTTCACAACTTGGTTACAATTCATTTTAGAGTTTTTTTTGTTCTAAAGTCATGATACGTAAAGTCATTATTTACAGATTACCTTCAGTTGATTAAAACAAAAACAATATATAGCATTGCTGTATTTTGCAGTTGTGTTACATCACAGCAACTGTACAGATCTATAATAAACCTGCATGAAAGATCCCCGAGTGTAGGATAAAAAAACAAAAATAACAAATGTGAGAACGCTAAGGGGAATGATTTATATGGTGCCATAAGCCATTTACAGTTTGGCCTAATCCTTCCTGGTTGGAATTTGAAGTTGTCACAAGTCAAAGAGGCTTTGAATACTAAATGCATGGATTACGGCAGGAAGTATGAGAAAGGTTGGAATGCATGTGCTACATAATTTGTGTAATACGCCGAGCAAGGCTTTCATCAGCGAGATGACAGCTACAGCCCCACAGAGTTCTTCCTTTTTCCCTCTAAGAATACATCCTTCGTTTCGTACTTTTCTCTTTTCTACTTGATGCTGACTTCCTCCAATTATCTCGCTCTCTTCCCCTTCTCTTTATATAGCTCTCTTAACCTCGTTCTCAAACCGTACAGGATTGTTCCTCTATAGTAAGAAAGAGAGGTCAAAGCCGCTTCTGCTAGCCAAGATGCACTTCCTGGAGCTCGAGCATCAATCCCTGGCAAACTAGATTAAAGGCATAACTCATCATTCCTGCTGGCAGGCATATGGACTGAAGAGGCCTAGCCTTCGGATGCACTGCCATCATTTCTCAATCCCGCAGAAGAGAATGACCCCCTCTCATTTTTCCTCATCTCTGTTTCTTTGAGCCGAGGAAATGTTGCTCCAGTGGCATTTTTTCCTGTGCTCCATGGAAACCTTGTTATGGAGGATTGTGTAAATCTGTGGTTATCTTCGGTAGGCATAATTTACAAGATTTGCTTTTATTATTCATGAGAAAACCTTGGGTTTTAGTGTAAATATTAATGTTGCTGTCAATGTATGTGCCTGAAAACTTGTATTTATTTATTTATTTATTATTTTATGACAGTCGTCACATTATATCACATGCTGCTTGCACACATGTTGAATTATGTATGTTTTGCATGTTAAATTAGGTCTGTATGTTTGATTGCGGTTTACTCTGCATGCTCCCGCAAACCAACATACAAACCCAATTTAACATGCCATGTTTTGGGTCACCATTGACTTCCATAGATTTTTTTTTTTTCCAACTATGGAAGTCAATGGTGACCCAAATCGTTATTATTGATTGTGGACTAAAGTTAGTTTAAAGTTTAATAGTTTAAAGTTATAATGTTCTTTTCTTCTTTTTTCTTCTTTTTTTTTTTTGATCAAAACACACAGCCTTTGGCACTTCTCAAGACATGAATTGATGTTTTGGGGAAGTCTGTATTACTTGTGGATTATTGTGATGTTTTTTATCAGCTGTTTTGACTCCCATTCTGATGGCACCCATTCACCATTGGTGAGCAAGTGATGTAATTTCTCCAAATCTGATGAAGAAACAAACTCATCTTGGATGGAGTCAGGTTTCATAAAATTTTGAACTGTGAACTATTCTTAAAAAAAAAGAAAAAAAAGAGCATGTATTTGTAAAGTATTTGTATTTGCAAGCACACGTTTCAAGCAAAATATCTTACCAAAATGCATTAAAACAATGTTTTCTGACATTAAGACATTTTTAAGTGTGACTTAATAGGCCAAATACTTTTGCATCCTGCATGTATGTTGAGTGAGCAGCAACCAAAGAACCAAACGTAATTCATAGTGTCATTTAAAATTTCTGACCAGTGTGCAGTTTTACCGATTATGTCCTTCAAGCGCTTGCTACCATCCGAAACTCTGAGGCTTTATGAAATCCTCTGAACTGCCTGGGAGATGAGAAAACGTCTCAGTGTTTCCATCCTGAGGCCTGGCATGTGTCTCTTTCTGTGTTCTTCTCCACAGACCGGTCACCAGTGGTGAAGTGGACGTCGCCCTCTGGGTTTGTGTTTTGAAAGGCATGCGGTAGGTGTTCAGTTTAATATGAGGAGATGATGGGAACAGGCTAAGAGTGATCTTTCAGATATGGTGGATGTTTTCTGGGTGAGTAGCAGAAAAATAGGAGGGAAGTGGGAAAAAATGTCAAAATGCATTTTGTGGCCTGTTGCCTGCAGTGAATCTGCACACACAGGAAGTAACATGAAATGTAGGGGTTTTGGTTTTGTAATATTTACTCTTGAAGTGCTGGAAAGTATTTATATAGAAACTGTTAATTTGTCACATTTAGATCCTTTCAGTCAGGTTGCAAATTATAAGGTGGGAGGAAACACAGGGACGTCTAAAGCGAAAGTTTGGTAGAGTACAATTGATCTGCATATTCTCACGTTTAGGGCTGTTAAGTGATATTAATTAATTGCATATCAGAATAAATTAAGAGAATTCATTCATTCATAAGTAAGTAAGTAAGTAAGTAAATAAGCATTTTTTTTCACCAGTGAGATAATGTTTCTGGTCTTTTATTTAATTGTATTATTTAATTTAATGATTATTTAAAGAGATTTTAACAGTTATATGGTGTATACATGTAATCATACAATCTTATAGGTTTTATGTTATTATAATATTAATTTAAAAATATATATTATGTTGTTTGAATATTTGTTTTTTGTTTTTATTTTTAGTGGGGGGCATTAAAAGTAACTAAACAGTTAAAATGTGTAAATAAACAATAGACAATGTAGTATTTTGTGTTATTTTATGAATATATATATAGAGAGAGAGAGAGATACAATAGATAGATAGATAGATATTATAATATAGATATTATAAATGATAATATATTATTGCATTATTCAGTCCATGCTAAACTTAAAACATGTTATAACTTTGCATGCTGTTCTTCATCTACTTCAAAATGCTGTAGAACAGTGCAGAAAAAATGCGAAATGGGATGCACCTTGAGTATTGTTATCTTTTTTTTATTAAAGGCATAAAATTAATATTAAGATGCACTGGGCTTTTGAGGTTCAGCTTAAAAGCAAGGGAGTTGCTGAGTTTTGCATTAAAAGATGCTTAATTATTCCGTTGTGTGCATCCAAATCCTATTTTTACATTAAAACTCACTGCCGTTGTGTTTTCTGTTCGCCGTCCAGAGCCCTCCAAACACCCAAAGTGTCTTAAAGACGTCGAACCCATCATGCTCAGACAGTGGAGTGTGACAGATAACTTCCTGCGCGCGGCCGGTTGGAGACCCACTCGGCAAGGTTAACTGAGCTCAGTTGCAGCCGGCTGTTTTAACGGTTTCATCAGTCGTGTCAAAGCTTGGGCCGGGATCAGAGAGACGGATCAGACCCAAGCGCCGCCTGAGTCACATCTCTTCAAAAAGGCCTCAGCGTTCTTTCTTTCCCGCCATACACACACACACACACACACTGCGCTCATATTAGAGGACTAGGACAGTTTGGGTCGGTGTGGGTGTGTTTAAGTCGAGCCGTGTGGTTGTTTAGAGCGGCTGGAGCACTAATGAGGGCACATAATGAGGACATTTTGCTTGGTAAGAAGGGCGCGGAAGATTTTCCGATAAGAAGAGTGGGTTACTATGCCTGTTTTGCACTCTTGTCGCAGGTGGGTGTGATGTCACACTGCTTTTGAAGTCATCTGTGTGGTCATGGATCAAATATGGCGATAGCAATTACCATATAATGATAAATGATGCCCGTGAGCATCTGAAAGCTCAAAAAGATGGAACAAAGCCCCAAAGGCAGCAGAGCATAAAAGACACTGTGTGATGATGGTGGTGGGTTTAGATAATCGCTAGAATGACATACTTTTAGCTCTGCAACATTCCTGCTTTTTCCCTGATGGATGGTTCATTTTTTGTTGTGTTTAAAGTGATTGAGTAGTGTCTAGACATTCTACAGAAAAGACTTTCATTTGTGATGGCTGAAGCCTTTTTTTTTTTTTTTTTTTTTTGCTTTAACTTGGTCTTCAAAAGTTTGGGAGTGGTTATTTATTTATTTTATGCATTTACATTACAATGATCAAAAGTGACAGTAAAGACATCTATAACAACAGAATCCTGAAAAACAAAATATGTCATGGTTTCCACAAAAATAAATAAATAAATAAATAAGAATAATAAGGTTGAGTTTTACTGTTTTTTAATCTATTCAGCCAATCTTCGGGTCTGGCGGAGCACCCCTGCTGGAAAAAACAGTTATAGCTAAGCTACCAGTAAAAGTGCTCCACTAGACCCAGAGATCAGCTGAATAGAGTTAAAAATGCTAAACTCAACTGTTTGACTGTAGGGGAGTTGGAAAATAAGACGATTTTTTTTAAAAAGTAGTCTGTTCCTTTAACTCAACTATCGCAGCCTTAATTACGTCACGAAGGCTATCAGACTCCAATTATTTATGACACAATAACCTTAAAAAATGCATACACTACGTGGTTGAGTAAATAATGCATATGTAGTGTATAGTGTATAGTATTGGGGTGCAGTTATTGTTAATGTGATTTAACATGTTGATAGCATGATTTAGCATAAGCAAGTTGTAGATATGTTTCTAGTGTGATTAGCATGTTGTTGCTAACAGATATACCCTATGACCACTCCGGATACGTTGACGCCTCGGCCATCTTAGAACGGTCAACTTGACGTCATTCACCCTGATAATCAATGAATATTTAAAGACAAACAAGCGTATGACTTGCTGTTGAGGACACACAGTAAACACACTCGAAAGTTTGCTCACCATTTCAAAAATGGTGAATGGATTACGTATCGTGGCCAAGTCATAATGAGACATCTATGTACATGTGTGTATATGTAGCCTATATATAAATATATATGGTTGCTACCATGTTACTAACATGATTCACATTTTCCTAACATGATTATAATGTTGCTAGCATGTTTCTAATTTTTTGCATGTTGTTAATAATGTTTCTAGCATGATTAGCATGTTGCTGGCATGTTTTAGCATTATTAGCACATTGCTAGTTTATCTTAGCATGATTAGCATATTGCTAACCTGTTTTAGCATGTTGCAAGCATGTTTTAGACAGCTTATACACTATAAATCTATATAAATCTGTATGAAAGTTTAGACTCCTTCAATGAAAATAATAGTTTTAATCATCTCAAAAACTAAGTCCTGTCAGTTAGAAGAGATATAACAACCCGAGTCTTATTAGTCTGAAGGTCTGACCCGAGTTTGGTGGTCGAAGTTTGAATATAGGAGCAGACACAGTCCAAATTTAGTTACAGAAGAAGCATAGCTTTATAGTAAGTTAAACATTTATTTTAAATCGTAACAGTACTTCACAGTATTGCTGTTTTTACTGTATTTTTGATCACATAATTGCAGCCTTGCTGATCATATATGTGTGTTATTGGTGTGCTGTTGTCCTCTTAAAACTGTGGGTGTTGTTCACGCTCCTCGCAGCACAGAAATCACATCTTTCGTTCGCACCGCTGTCTTACCGCTCTGACTGTAGTGTGATTTAAATCAAGAGTGGGTGTGTAATTGTCCCTCCTCTGGGCTCCCTGGTGTAAGAAATTGGAAAACGTGTGTTATGTAAACTCTACTGAAATAGTTATCATTGCAAGCCAAGAACAGATCTTTTCCTGTTTATCAGAGAAGACTGGATTTATGAATAAGCTTTATGTTGTATTTTAATGTTTTAACATTGCAAAAATAATAATAATAATTGAACACTTTATAAAAACTGCACGTTATGAATGATTAGGTAAGCATTAGTGAATAGTAAGTTCATCCTATATAAAGCATTGTCCCAACATTAATAGTCATTAGGAAGCAGCTTATAATATAAATGCCTTATTCTTGATTTATAAGCATATCTGTTCCAAAGAGATTTTAAGGCTCCGTTAACAAAAAAAAAAAAAAAAAATTAACAAACACAACACAGAGGGATACAGCACTATTTACAGAACTAAATATTTTTTTGAAAAATGTACAGTTGAATTTTATTCATTTATTTATTTTTTACTGTGAAATTGCAGAGTTTTATTTTTAATTTTTTATCAAGTATAAAGTTGTACAGTTTATTTTATTTTATTTTATTTTTATGTTTTGTAACTACCTGACTTAATCATGAATTACAGCAGGAATATGTGTTAATAAAACATATTAATCATTTAAAAATCATAAATTGATTGTAAATAAAGTATGTAAATACAATTATTAAAAATTATAGATATGCTCAAGAACAAAACATTAGCTGTATTTATAAACTGCTTCCTAATGCTTATTAATGTTGGATCAATGCTTGATAACGGATGAATTTACTATTTACCAATAATAATAATAATAATAATAATGTGTCAAGTTTCAGTAAGTATTTTACAAATATCAAATATTACATTATATTTTGTTTAAATGCAAGAGAATTTCCCTCTGTGTATTTCTCTATTTTTTTAATGAAATAAAAATTCTATATTTTAGTAATAATAATTAGATATAATTTCACAGTGTATAATTGTCTATATGTGATTATAATTTAATATATATATATGTTTAAAAATATGGATATATATTGCAGAATTAAATTAGTATTGTTGTTGTTGCAAATATTATTATTTAGAGGTAAAAGACAAATACTTATTGATGCTTATTATTAATAAATAAAGGAATTTGGATTTTAGTACCTTGTAATTTATTTATTTTAATAACAGCTTGTTTATGAAACATGAATACTTGTATGTGCATTGTCATTGACTCACATGGAGACTCTGAGAGTGACTGTCCTTCAGAGCAGCGCCCTGTCCATTATGGATGATGTCAGATAGTAGAGCTAAATGTGCTGGAAGTGTCGGCTCGCATTTGTATGACTGCTGCAGCGTGAACGCCATCACGAACGATGAGCGCAGCAAACTGACTGACTGGAGCAGCAGCTGATGGCTGGGAAATGTGTCCTCAGGGGCTGCTGATGGATCACTCGGCGTCAGCGGCCTCTAGACATATAAAGTCAAGCTGTTCTGCTCTTTTATATAGCTGCGTTTGCAGTCAAAGTTATGCACACAGCTACTCGTTCTTCATTACGACCGTTTTCTAGTCATGAAGACTTCATGAATAAACATGGAACTATGGGAACCATATAACACAAATAAAATCTTTTTTTTTGTATTTTTAAGTAGCTTCTTTGTCTAGATGCCAGCTCTGGAAATGCATCAACAAACTTCATGAGGTGCATCCTGGGATGCTTTTAATAAAGTTTTTCAAGGTGTTTTGGTCAAATTTGAGTAAAGGAGCCACATTTAAAGCTATATAGTATCATTCAAAATTGTAAGGGTTTGTTTGTTTGTTTGTTTTTTATGTTTTTGAAAGAAGTCTCTTTTGCTCAAGGCTGCATTTATTTGATAAAAAAATAAAATAAAAATAAAAAAATAGAACAAATACAGCAACAGTTAAGAATAGGTAGCACTTGTTAACTATTAACTATGACTTTTCCCTCAGTAAATTTTTAATTTGCTGCTGATTAACAGTTAGTGCTGTAGAAGTTTAGGTATGGGTATGGCTAGGGATGAGAATAAGATCATGTAGAATAAGGCATTAATATGTGCTTAATTAGCACCAATAAATGGCTAATGTTCCAGGAATATGCTAATAAGCAACTAATAGGTGTAACTGCAAAATTGTAAAGTGTTACCAAAAATACATATTGTGAAATATTACAACAATTTAAAATAACTGTTTTCTGTGTGAATATATGTCAAAATCTTCAAAGAGTCTTCAGTGTCATGATCCTTCAGAAATCATACTAATATGCTGATTTGCTGCTGAAGAAACGTATCTGATTATTATCAGTGCTGAAAACAATTGAGCTGTTTTTTTGTTTGTTTTTTTGCTTTCAAGATTATTTAAATAAATAGACAATTCAAAAGCTTAACATCTTTTATAACAATTATCGGTAACACTTCAGAATAGGAGGTCAGAATAATGCATTAGTTAAGCATTAATTAATGGTTAATTTGTTCACAATTAAGCATTAGTTGAGCAAAAACAT
>JAUMHE010000042.1:16501550-16524472 GCA_032359235.1 Enteromius mattozi
ATTAATGATTAACTTAACATTTTAATCATTAATTAGTAGTGTGTTTTTGCTCAACTAATGCTTAATTGTGAACAAATAAACCATTAATTAATGCTTAATTAATGCATTATTCTGACCCCCTATTCTGAAGTGTTACCCAATTATCTTTATTATAACTTTTGATTAATTGAATGTGTCCTTGCTAAATGAAAGGACTAATTTGTATATTTATAAATAAACAGTGACAATTTATTTTACATTAGTGTTTTTAATAATTTTGCAATTACAATCACTTTACAAAACTATGTGTGTGTGTGTGTGTTCCATTACTTATTTAAGAAGTATCTCAACCTTCTTCTCCTGTTATTCATCTTTCAGTGTGTTTTGAGTTCACCCAAGACTATTTCTGACAAACTGTTTGAAGACGAGCTCTCAGAGCTGCTTTTATATGAATGAGGTTGAGGAACCTCATTTTATTCACATTTGCTCTTGTTTTTCTAAATCCACGTTCAAATTACAAAATAATGATTATTTCATCTTTTTATAGCATCAATGAGAAAAGAAAAAAAAGTGTAAAACTTCATTAAATTGAAATGCATTTTCATCTGCATGCTCAAACGAGACCCCCTCCGTACTAATGCTGCTGATGCACAGATGCACATCTTTTGAATGACGCATGAATATCTCCATGTCCTCCTCCCTTCACACACACACAGTCTTTCTCTCCAGCAGCGGGTACATGCTCAGCTGAGCTGAATTTGCATTTACAAATTGTGGCTGCTGTTTCCTGCCTTCACTGCAGCTCAAACTCCCCTTTTCCCTCCCGCATGAGGATTTCCAAACACTCTCATTCTTTCGTTCACACTGGATGAATTAACCCATGTGTGAATATGTTGCTGCTTTGCTTGTGACTGGTGCTATATTCTGTATGTTCTCTTCACACAAAGATATCATATGGCTTTAGAATACTTGAAATATAGTTGCTTGGATTCTTTTTTATACTATTTTAATGGTGCTTTTGTCCCACTTCTGAGCTTTACAGCTTGTGTTTCTTGACTATTTTTGTAGCAAATTCTGCTAAACATTGCTTTTTTTGAGTTTGATTAAAAAGGTTTGAGTGATATGATGACTGTACATTGCTTATATTATCATGTCAGTTTGTGATAAAAGTGACAAAAGAACCAGTGCAGAAGTGCCTGATTATCAAGAAAGAGAGAAGTTAAACACTCCAAGGCTGTTTATCATTAATTTCTGTAAATATAAATCAATTCAAATGACTTCAGCTATTACCAAGAATTTATCATCATATAATCAGTATCAGAAATGTGTCATATATAACAGATATCATTAGTCTATTTTAGGATGAATTCAGGTCAACAGCACCTTTGACTTATTCCAAATAGTGGCAAAATCCACCCTAATTAAATTTTATGATACAAAAATGAACAATTAAGAAGTAGCACAGGTTTCAGCAATAGCTAACAATAAATTGTATGTATATTAGGATATTACAGTTTTTTTACACACATTTTTACTTGTCATGCAATTTCTGAAAGCTGAAACAGCAGATGCACACATCAAATCTATAAAACCATACATTAATTCTCAGCCTTTGACTCAGTTTTTGATTTCATAAAACACTTTTTGCAAAACACAACACACAGTTGTCTAGTAGCACACAAAAATCAGGAATTAATATTATGGCAAAGGTGTTTGCTAAAAAAATGCTAGCTTGTGATATTTCTTATGCACTGCTTCATTTAGCAAGAGATGCCAGGCATTTTGAGGTTTGTGTGCAATTCTTGGGTTTATGTGTAAAGTTTTGAAAAGAAAAAAAAAAAACTGGAAACAGTGTGTAAGCAGTTGAATAAACTGTAAAGATAATGTTCCATAACGATAATTTTCAAATTTAGTATACCAAAACTTAATTTTTTATTAGTGATATGCATTGCTAGGACATCATCTGGACAACTTTGAAGGTGATTTTCTCAATACTTTAATTTTTTTGCTCCCTCAGATTCCAGACTTGCCCAAATATTCTCCTATCCTAACAAACCATGCATAAATGGAACACTTAATTATTCAACCCTAGTGACTGGTTTTGTGGTCTATTGGAATGAGGGAAAAATACACTTAACAAAGAGTCTAAACCACGTTGACTTTCATGATGTTGCACATGAGGTCGAGCATGAGTGTGAGTGTGTACTTCCAAGTGTAGTTTTTGGTGAACTATTTATTTAAATAACCTGCACTTTTGTTTCCTAGGTTAGTGCCGTTGTTTTTACAGATGGTTAAGAGGAACACACGGGTTTCAAATAGGACTTTTTTTTACACTATTTGAGCAGAATTGGATTTTAAGAAGCATACCATCATTTTTTGTTCATCATGGTATGTCTCAATTCCTTCCAGCCCATTCAATGTCTCTGTTTCACTCTGTCCTTGCTTGTCAGTGCTGAAAGCATTTTAACTACTCAGCGGCTCTAATCACTGCAGGCGCGCACACAGACATGAAAGGTGAGCTAGGTGGATGCGTCAAGCAGTGAGACCCATGCTGACGCCCCAAAGTGCACAGCCAAGGCGACCGCCTCCACTTCAAACGGGTCTGGGGGCTTTTCTCCCGTGCACCCTCGCATTTCACAGCGAAAAGACATTTCCTATGAATCTAAATTGCTTCTGAACTACTTTAGCTCGAGGTAGAGTTGAATGCAGTGGGAGGTTTCACTGCATGAAGTACTTTAACTCAGAAGTCAGGCGTGGGGGTTTGGCTTCGGGCGCAGCGGCTGTAGAGACAATACTGACTTTGCCGACACACTGCTAAAGTGGCTCTGACTAAACCGCACTGGGCGTTCTCATCGCCTCCCAAAACATGCAGGAATGAAAAATTAAAGTAGTTGGAGGTGTTTTAACACAAAAGAAGATGTTTTGAAAAAATGGCTAAGTGGTGGGTTTTGTCTGTGCAGTGAAGGTCAGCGGAATCTGATGTTTTTTAGACTCCAACGTTCTTCAATAACAAAAGTCTCCTAGCTTTGAAATTGCATGAGGGTGAGCGAGTGAAAACAGGATTTTTATTTTCACTGCTCAAAATATCCCTTTAACTGAAGTCTGTATGCCACCTTTCAAAAGAACACTCACTACTTTATATTAGCTGTGATATTTTAATACATTTCAATTTGTTAAATCACTCTGTAATTAGATGTTGTAGGTAACAGCTGGTGGCAGAGTGAAAACAAGCAATTAGTCTGATTTAGAAAATTCTGAAATTCTGAAAAGATAAATAAATAAAAACTATGCTTAAAGTGTAGAAAGCAAGTGCTGTAATTTTGTAATGTCTGGTTAGTTTATGAAGTAGTTAACAGAGTGATTGGGTGACTGCTGGTGTGTACTAAGTGGTTTTTGCTCTTAAATACAACCCAGCGCTGGGTGAAATACAGACAAACCCAGCAACTGGGCTGTTTTGACCTAGCAGTTGGGTTAAATGTTTAACCCAACCTTCGGGGAAGTAACCTAACCACTGGGTCAAAACAACCCAATAGCTGGGTTTGTCCATATTTTACCCAGCTCTGGGTTTTATTTAACCCAGCATTTGTGTTCTGCATAGTTCCTAAGATATTCCTGCCTGATCTCATGACATAACCATACCTAGGTACACTTTTTAGCAAGACACGAAATATGTACCACCAAGTACATCACTGTGGTTTCCAAAAGAAATCAACACTAGAGGCAGTAAAACACCTTTTATTTCTTTTCATTAGGGCATATTTCCAACATGATAGAGCATTAACTTTTAGTGACAGTCACCAGATATATAACATAATAAAATCACAGCAATATGTAGCTATATCAACATAATAAAAATGTGCCAGGGTTCAAGTATTGAACCTGTGTTTTAGCGCCATTCAGTGAACATTTCTCTCTGAAACAGCAGTGAAACATGCTGTAAGTCACGTAGAAACGGTGTCGCACAAAAAAGTGCACAGAGGTATGAATTTTTATTAGACCAGGTTGAATATTCTAAGTGGGTTTATGATGTTTATAGTGGCTTTTAGAATCTTTTAAGCGGTTTCTAGGATGTTCTAATTAGTTTTAGGGTGCATTAAGTCTGTAGTTTTGCTTACAGTCAGATGTCAATATAGTATATTATATACAACTCTGGCCAAAATAATCAGAACACTAGTATTTTTACCAGCTGAATCATGGATTTAAGTCTATATTTTGCTGTAGTGTGTCAGTAGGAAGATCAGTTTACATTTCCAAACATTCATTTTGTCATTAATTGTAATAATGCAGTGAGATTATTGTCTGCACAAGGAGTCTGACTACAGCCAGTGCTCCACACAGAGATCACCACACACCAAATAAACAATAAATATACATTTTTAATCTTAGATCTGAGTTTATGATTTTTATGTTATGTTCCTAATCTAAAATAATATTCTTGTCAGTTCACAGAATAATTTTTAATAGTGCATGTATTAAAATAACAACACTGCCCCTAACAGGAAATTATGCCAAGAAACATTCACATTTTGTTCAGAAATTGTGATTTTCTTCAGATAATGTAAATATATTGTTCATTTGTTTGTTTGTTTTCTGATGTATTCTAACATCTGAAGATAAACAAGGCTTTATGAAATCCTCCGAAGATGTGTGAAGCCTGATGTTCCCAAGTTCCAAATGTGGCGGGTGTGTGAAAAGAGCAATGTGAGTTTGAATGAGGTTCAGATGGCTTGTTTTTAGGATGATGTATCCTGCGGCTCATTGTGAGCGATTCATTCTGCAGCAGACAGTTATTGTCTCACATTCTGAAACGTCATGAGGTTTTATCTCGCTTTGCTCCATGTTTCGTTCTGGCACAGAGTCCAGTGAAACCAGCTGTCCAGTTTCACTGCAGGCAATACAATCACTGACAAAACAAATCATTGACATCAAAAACAGAAAGTGAAAGAAAAATACCCATAATTCATCAGTGCATCTATGAAAAAGAAGTCCGTTTCCATCACTAATTTCATCTTTTTATTTCACAATTCTAATGTTTTTGGCTTTGTTTTCCATAATTGAGAAATTGGGATAATTATGAAATGCAAAATGAGAATTCTGAGTTAAAGTTTCGTCCCATTGAATAAAACATTAGGAAAAAAATTTAATAAAACAATACTTTTTATCTCAGAATTCTGATTCACATTCAAGAGTTTATATTTAGCACTTTTTTCCCGCAGAATCATAGTTTATATTTTATTTATAATATTTATATATATTTTATCATAGTTTATATGCATTTATATCTCAAAATTAGTTTACAGTATGTCTTGCACTTATTTTACTTCACAATACTTTTTTTTTTTTTTTTACTTTATAAGTAAATATGTATATATTACAAATCAGACTTTTAAATGTAGTTTTCTGCAGTTCTGAGTCTTTCAACAATCTCACATTCTGACTTTCTTTTCTGAATTCGGAACTTACATCTTGCATTTTTGTTTTATTTAAAAATGTAATCACAACTTTCATCTGAGTATTCTGGGGGGGGTTTTGTAAGTGTATATTTCACAATTCTAGAACTGCAAAAGAAAAGCTTTATTTTTATTCCATGATGAAAACAAGCTAATATAAAGCAAATATTAACATTAATAGTTTTGTACAATATGTACTGTTAAAATAGAGTTCACATTTAAAAACAATGAGAAAAATTGTATTTACCAGCTTAGATTGTTTTTAATCTTGGAAGAATTTGGTTGAGAAACGTTTCAGTTCTTGTTCTTGTTCTTGTTCTTGTACATCTCTGATGTACATCTGAGCATAGTTTGAGTCAATGCTGAGATCTCTTCTGAAACTCTAGAGGAGAACTTGTGATATTATTATTTATTTATTTATTTATTTATTTTCAAAATATTTAAGAAAAAGTCTCCATTGCATATCTCATTGCTGAGAAACAAACAAGATTTAAATGTTTCTTCTTTCTTTTAGGATGGTGTTTGAAAGTTCCCCAACTCTTCTCCACTTTTATTCACAGTCTAAGGCTCATGCTGTGGTTCTTCATTGTGTTTTAAAGTTAAAAGACCGTCATTTTGTCACAGTAATTATGAGGACAAACAATTACAGCATCCCGCTGACAAAACAGTGGTGCCAATCAAGAGGTACGTGGGCAAAAGACCTATTTTTGTGTTTTCCTCTGTTCTGTCTTTATTTGTTTTAGCACCACCCCATCATCACGATTCCTTCTGACTATGGCTCTTCCAGAAGCAAGTGGGAGCAGAATTAAAATGAGAGAGAAAAACTCATCAGTGAGCGAGAAGGGGAGATCAAATACGCCAATCAAAAAGATGCATGTGTGTGCAGTTCTGCTGATAAACAAAGTCTGTCATTAAAAACGTGACCTTCTTGTTGCGTGTCTGAATTCCTCAATTTAGTATCTAGTCTAGTCACTGTTTTTGTCTTAGATTTTATGTCCCACTCTAAAATCATCTACACTGTACTAAAACACCTACACTAAATAACAAATAATTACAAAGAAACAGAAAGTAACACATTAAAATAAATGTCAAATGCTGAAGCAGAAGGACTAAAGTACTTATTCAGTCACACTTCAGAATAGGGAACACATATTTACTATTAACTACAACTTTTCCTTCCATAAATTCCTAATTTGGTGCTTATTGATAGTTAGTAAGGTAGTTTAGGTATTTTGTAGGATTAATGATGTTAATATAAGGTCATGTGCTTAATTACTACTAATTGATGGCTAATATTCTAGGAATATGCATGCTAATAAGCAACTAGTTAAGAGATGCTAAAATGAATTATAACCAGTATTTCTTTCAAAATGTAATTCAATACTATTTTTTTTTTATTTGTGGATATATATACAGTGTATATATATATATATATATATATATATATATATATTGTTTTTATATTTATATGATGTTTGCAAACAAATTTCGGGAGGAGCACGCACGAATGATTAACCACCGCTGCTGCCGATCTCCCTATTACCTGATTACCTTATCAGAGCCACGAAGTTTCCCTTTAAATACTCCAAACTCCCCTTCCCTGATACCTTCGTTCTTTGTATCGCCCCTTACACCTCCATGACTCCTGTTAATCTGGCAATTGAGTGTCAGACACCGGGTCAGAGGAGAACTGGCCCCGACTAAGCCAGGTTCTCCCGAGGTTTCCTCCCACGTTCAGAGTTTTTTCCTCACCACCGTCGCCTTCGGCTTGCTTGGTTGGGGACACCCAATTTCCAGTCTTTATCATTGCCAGAGCCGTTTCTGCATCCAATATCTTGTTCCTAACCTCAACAGCTAATGCCCATGACCGTTCTGCACAGCCAGAAGCTCTTCTCATCTCACTTCCTCATGCAGGGACCAGGCCGGGCTCCAGGCTCTGCCCAACCCTCGCCTCCTAGGGGTAAAAGCCCTAGGGCTCGGGGTCCGCCGAGCTCCCAGCCTGTTCCCTGGACAGCGCGCCAAACATGCTTACAGTATTTGTTATCATTGAGGAAGTGGGAACTCGTGAAATATATATTTAAGAATGTGTGTATTCATTCATTCATATTCTCTACTTTTGGGGGGAAAATCACTTTTCAATTTATGGCATGTACTGTTTATGATATTAAAGGACCCTGTATTAAAGAAAATGCTTTTTAGTGGGTATTTTTATTTGTTTATTTGTTTATTTTTTATTAAGTTATTCTTGGCATATTTTAAATGTAGTATTGCTCAGAAATGTTTTTGAAATATTTTGTTCCCCAAGGCTAAAACAATCATGTTGTGAAAAATTATTTTAATTAAAAAATAACTGTAAATATATCTTATAATACAATTTATTGCTGTGACCCAAAGCTGAATTTTCAGCATCCTTACTTCAGTCACATGATCCTTTAAAAATCATTCCAATATGCTGATTTATTGAAACATTTATGATTATTATGAATGAAAAGAGTTGTGCTGCTTATTTTTTATTTATTTTTTTTATTATTATTATATTTATTTGTAGAAACTGTGATTCTTTTTTTCAGGATTCTTTGATTAATAGATAATTCAATTGTATTGTATTGTATAACAATTGTATATATATATATATATATATATATATATATATTGTCACAATCGCCAGCTGGAGTGCCCATGAGCTCCATTAGAGGGCACTCCACCCCGGAGTGTTATTTCATGTGCTACCCTTGTCTGTGTAGCACCCATTGGTCCCTTGGTTATATGTGTCATGTTTCGATTGGTTCTCTAGTTTCATGTGTCTTGTTCTCATTGGTTGGTTCTGTCTTGTGAAGTTCCCTTCTATCTAGCTTAAAAGAAGCCCTCACCCTCTCTCTTACTCTGATTATTGTTTAGCCTATCCCTTGTTTTCTAGTTCCCGTGTTTTCCTTGTTTCATTGTGTTTTGAACTTGGACTGTTCTCTAGTTTTTGAGTGTTTGCTGCCTGCTCTGACCCTTGCTTTGTTATCGGATATACTCTTCTGCTTTTGCCCGGATTGTTCTGTTTTGCTGGTGTTTGACCCTGCCTGTTTGACTACGTTTGTTAATAAAGCCTTGGCACTTGGATCCCCACTCGACCCTCAGTCTCTACGTAACATATATTATTATTATTATTATTATTATTATTATTATTATTATTATTATTACTATTATTATTATTATTACAAAGCAGCAGGGATAGAAAGACTGTCACACGTACAGCAATCACAGTAATGTTAAAGCACATCCATACAACACTGGAGCTTTGCCAGCATGGGTTTGTTTATTGTTCAAACAACCTTTAAGCAGTCTAAAGTCTTGCCAATTCACTTAGCTCCGGATATTTTGGGAGGTTTCCCGTTGCGTGCGGATGTGACCCTAGAACTGTATAAATGCTCTAAACCATATTTGCTAAAACTGGAACTTTAGCCAAAGAAATGAGGTCCATTTGAAAGTCAAAAGGTGTTTTTCGTCTGTACAGCCTTCTCCATAGTTTGAGATCATTTTTAGTGAACAAGATCTGTTGTTGAAATGTCTGAAAATCTGAACTGGCTTCTCATATTCCTGTTATTTGTAAACAAAGCCATGTATGATTAATGGTTTGCGTGACACAGTTTTCCTTTTTTCAGTGATTTTTTTTTTCCCTTTAAGTGGTGTCATCTGAAGACGTTCTCCATTTCTTTGTCACCTTCAAGACTAAACAGAGCCTCTGGGTGTTTACAAACACATTTTGAAACAACTGCTATCACGTTCACTTTATTGTTTCTTAGAGCAGGACCATCATCAAGCCTCAATAAAGCATCTGTCATAATATAATAAAAGCTTTGAACACTTATCCACCCCACCTCTTCACGTCTTGTTTCTTTTCTGCAGATACCACTCTGAGTCACCGTTTGAGTTTGTTTGTGTCTGAGAGAGCAGGAGCATCAAATGACAGACGATTGCATGATCATGGGCTCTGAATGCACTGGATTACAGGGTTAGAGTGCAAACTCTCCATATCCACAAACACATTTGTGCAGCACCTTACAATAACATACTGTAGCAGTACCGTAGTACAATCATGTCATCAGATGAAGATTTCACTTTCCTGTACAGCACGGTACATGTTCCCCCAAAAAATCCAGGCATTTATACTGTATTTTTAAAGAAATTAGAGCTTTATTCAGCAAGGTTCACAAATGCTTTCTATTCAAAAAATAATTCAATAATGATATGTAGTTAATTGGATGTTCTATGTGGTTGCTAGGGGTTTTAATGGTTACTATGTCATTTCTGTTGTGTTATAAGTGTTACTTATGGTGTTCTAAGTGGTTGCTATGTGATTTCTGTTGTGTTCTAAACAGTGGTTATGGTGTTCTACTTGGTTGCTAGGTGTTTTAATGTTAAGAAACCAGCTTAAATCAGCATCCCAGCTTCAAAACCTACCCTTGTTCTGGTTGCAGCATTTTAGGTGGTTTCAAGGTGATTACTTGGTTGTTCTAAGATGGTTGCTAGGTGTTATTTATTAGTTGCTATATGGTTTCTGTTTTGTTCTGGGTGGTAGTTATTGTGTTAATAGTTGAGTATTTGCTATGCAATTACTTGGAAGTTCAAGTTGATCGAAATATGTAGGCTGTTCTGAAGAGTTGATAAGGCGTTTCTATGGGGTTGTCGGTGGCTACTTTGATGTTATTTTGATCAGTTGAATATAACCTTTTATAAGCATAAGACATTTTTTTGATTAGCAACTCCCTAACAGCCTGTGCACACCGCTCGCATTCTGCAGTTTGATCGCAGCGTCTCTGCTGGAAGAAATGGTTTTACACAGCTAAATGTAGCACGGTAACGTTATTAGGTGGTGATGGCATGAATTAAAGGGCGGCATTTAATGTGATGTTTCGTTGTGGATGCAGCTAATCGTGTTCAAGCATTATTACAGCAGTGCTGAAAGAGAAGAGCTTCATTCTAGTCACATAAACTGTCGAAGGAGAATCTTAAGAATATTACGTTCTGTAGGCGCTGAGAGCATTCGGGGAATTGGTTTTAACACACTCGCTGCTTATTATGTGTGTTGATAAAAGGTAAACACCACATGTAATGAGACCCCCCTAATAAACTCAGCCTCGGCCCACTCAGTTTCACTTTGCTCATTTTCCACACTTGTTTACCTCCAAACAACCTTTATCTGTGCTCCTCTCTCCTCCAGGATTAGTCAACGTCTTTTGTGTATTATCTCAGATGCGATGTTATCAGGGCCCTGGGAAATGCCAAGGGGGTGTTTGGTATCTCTGCGGCGGCTGGCTTGATTTCAGTCGCAAATGGACAGAGTTTCCACTTCCATTAGGAGTGAGAGCTGATACTGAGCAACAACATCAGGGTCCATTGTCACCATATATCAGCCTCACTGAGGGGCCGCTCTCAGAGACCAGATCTTATCCAGCTACATGATTACAAAAATCATCTTCTTGTTATTCACTGTATCAAACAAACTGGATTTTCGCAATAACTGGCGATCGGTTAATGATTTCATTTCGATTAATTACATGTTAATTACGTAAGTATCAACATTTGCTACAGGATGCAGTCTTACTTTGCAGTGCTAGGTGGTTTCTAATTTTTGGTTATTAGGCTATTGCTTGGATGTAGTAAGTGGTATCTAGTTCTAGGTTGTTGCTAGAGTGATCTAAATGATTCTGGGTGATAGCGAGGTGGCTACAACAATGTCATAGGTGTTTTCAAGGGCAGTGTTAGGTGGTTTCTATGTATTCTTTTTGGTTACTTAGATGTACTAGGTGGTGTCTAGGTGTTCCGGGTGGTTTCTATGGGGATCGAAATGATTCAGGGTGACTGTGAGGTGGTTACAACGGTGTTCTAGGGCAATCCTACTGTAAGGGGTTGCTAGGTGTTCTAGGTTGCTGCTAGGGTGATCTAAATTATTCTGGGTGATAGTGAGGTGACTACAACAATGTACTAGGTGGTTTCTATAGCATTGTAAGGTGGTTTCTATGTGTTCTAATGAATTACTGGGTGGCTACTTAGATGTACTAGGTGGTGTCTTGGTGTTCCAGGTGGTTGCTTGGTTGATCTAAATGATTTGTTACTGGTGGCAACAAAGTGGTTACTTAGAGATTCTGTGTCCCTTGGTAGATCTTTCAGATAGTGTTTAGGTGTTCTGGGTGGTTGCTAGGGTACTTTAAATGATTTGGAGTGGCAGCAAGGTAGTTACAACAATGTTCTAAGTGGTTTCAAAGGCAGTATTGCTGCAGCTGGTTGCTAGGTGTTTTGGGTGGTAACTAGGTGGTTACTCTGAGGTTCATGGTGGTATCTAGATGTTCTGGGATGTTACTAGGGTGATGTGGTTTCTATTGCATTGTGGGTGGTAATTACCGTGTTCAGAGTGGTTGCAAGGTGGTTACTTGGCTGTTCTAGGAGGTTGCTAGGGTGTTCTAAATGTTGTTGTTGTTGTTTTTCTAAATGGTCCTAGGACATTTTCTGTGTGGTTTCTATGGTGGTCTCTGTCGTTACTTGAATGTTCCAGGTGGTTGCTAGGGCGTTTATGGTGGTCCCTAGGTGGTTACTAGGGTTTTATAAATGGTTGCTAAGTCATAAGAGTTCTCTGTGATATTCTAGTGTTTAGTCTCTCCTTTAATGTAACTCCATCAGGCTGTTTTCATCATTCTCTTGTCTGCCTGTCTGATCATTTAAAAGTAATATCATCTATCCTCAACAAGCTGTGTTAATATTTATGTCAATAGCAAATAGACAAGATAATATGCACCATTAATAACATACATGTTGATACCTAAGAGCTAATATGAGTAAATTGTAAAAAAAAAAAAAAAAATAAAAAAAAAAAACATAGTTCAGTACAAAACAAGTCAGGTGCACCAGAATAGAAAAATCAAAAGCTGTCCTCTGAACCATATTGCCGAATGACAGATTTGTCAAAGCAAACTTTTGGATCCTTTCAGACATGTCTGTTTTCTGAAGCTACACACTATAAATATTGCAGGTCTTATGGTATCTGTATCTCAGAAGAGAGAGAGGAAACAGTTCATTGATCTTCCATGTTTATGTGTTGTAAGACATGACTGTATCCACACAGTTCATTTTACCCTCTAGCCCAAAACACTGGGCTTCATATGTTGAAATTTCCGTCCTTTGCTCAATAAGTTTTTAACCAAACTTTTGATGTGTTTACTTGTTTCCTTAAAACGTCCACAAACTGCATTTTTTTTTCTGTGTATTGCCCATATTTTTAGGGGCCTGTAGAAACATAATCCTTCTAATCCAAAAAAAAAAAAAAAAAGATTGGAGATTGCGCCAAGCTTAGTGTAGCAAGAATTTTTCACTTTAATAGTTCTGCTGTGATACATTATCTGTAGTAATTGTTGTAGGCTGATGAGAAGTGAGAGGAGATGGAGTACAGAGTGACTTAATAAGATGTTCAGTACATTATTGTTAACTAAAAATAAATACATAAACATAAGAAAGACAAGTTCAAATATTATATTATAATAATACCAACTACTAAAATAACACTGATGCATCACCCTAAAAGGTATCTGAACACTTAATACTGTTTGAATGTCATTGCATTCTTTAACAAACTACAAATGCAAGTGCACTTCACTTCTCTGAGCCATTTTTTACAATGACTTGAGTATCATATTTTTAAACCATATGCAATACAGCTCTAAAGCACAGCATGCAGTCATAAAAAGAGTGTAACCTTTTAAAACGAAGTAGATATTTAGTGTAGATATTACTAACCTGGAAGCCCTGCAATTTTGAGTGTATTTGAGAACTCTGGAAAGCTAGTTTCCCTTATCAGGATTTCTTCAGGAGATTCCCACTGTCAGATATATTGTTGGGATGCAGTTAAGAAGGTTGAGAGGCTGACAGCAAACCACTGAGATTGGGTCTTTGGAAGGCAGCTTGGACTGCTGTTATGGGGTTTGTTTAAAATCCAGGTCAAGATATGTGAAGCTTTGCTCTTGTTTTTCACATAGATGCCACCACTACGGTATTTCAGTGTGTAGTCACATGCAATATGCAGCTGCGTCTGGACAAGTCTGCTTACTTAGACAATAAGAGGGGTTTGTTTTGCTTTTATGTGTTGTTTATGCATGAGGAAAAACTCATTTAAATAATTGCACGGTCATGTTGCTCTGAATATGTACTTCTATTCTTCTTATCTGGCAAACTGGATTGAAAAATGGCTAAAAAAAATACCCCTTGCATCAACACGCATCAGACAGACTGGATTGTGCTCGTAACTTCTTGCATCATGTTTGTTTTGCTTTGTTCAAAGAGTGCAGATACACAGGGATTTCTGGAGGATAGTGGATGGACTGCTTGAAGGAAATAATGAAAATTTGCTGAAAATGTACTCACCCTCAGGCCATCCATGATGTAGATTAGTTTGTGTCTTCACAGGAACAGATTTCGAGAGATGCTGCATTCCATCACTTGCTCACCAATGGACCCTCTGAATGGATGCCGTCAGAATCCATAAAACTTCAGTATATCAGTTCATGCATTATGAAGTGAAATCTATGTGTTTATAAAACAAACAAGTCCCATAAAAAGATGTCAAAAATGTGTTTTTAACTTTAAAGCATTCATAGCATAATCCATAATATTGCTTTCTCCAGTGAAAAAGTCATCGTATGAATCACTAGAGAAATATGCACAGCTCAAGCACTGTTTACAAGCTAAAACAGTTCTGGACAAAGATGTGGGTTGATTTTTATATTATGAGGACAACAGGAGATTTCAAGTGTTATTATGGATTATTAGCATATGTTTTATCCAGAAGCAATGGTTTGAAGTTTACTTTAATAGGTTTTCACTTTTATCAGCTGTTTGGACTCTCATTCTGATGGTATGCATTGACTACAGACAATTGGTGAGAAAGTGATGCTACATAATAATTAATAATGCTATATAATTTTTCCAAATCTGTTGTTCTGATGAAGAAACAAATGCTTGAATTGCCTAAGGGTGAGTGTTCCTTTAAATACTCTTTAACACGATCCTAGGCAGAGTTTCATTGGTATAAGATAACTCACCGTAGTCAAAAGCGAGTGCATTGCATTGCCCACACAATTACTGTAATTATTTTTCTTGGAATGAGAAAAAGGCTATTTGCAAGAGCGCAGTAATGGCTGCCAATTTGCTTGTGATTTGCAAGCGATGCATTTCTCTCGAAAACGGCTGCAGTCAACAACGATCGGTCACCTTAATATGCTATACTCATTTAGCCACTTTTTCACTCAATTGGAGCTTTAGACACCCACTTCAAACAATGCGAGGATTTCTGGACAAATGGTTCTTGCTTTTGATGTTGCGTTTGGCCATTCAGCGTGCGTTTTAACGACAAATAGGGTCTTTGGTCTTCCACTTGTACCATGCAGAGAGGCGAACAACGCTTTGAACTACTTTGCGCTTTATTTTGGTCCTTGGGTCTGACCCCCAAAATGCTGATCACAATTTCAAAAGAGTCTCTTCATCTTGACATTTGCTGCCTCCTCCTTGTAAGGACACATTAATATCGAATCGGCTCCCTAATGAGTAAAATCATGCATTATCCAACAACACTAATTAAACTCCAAGGTTTCCCCTTAAAAGAAGCCATGAATAAAATCAATAAAGATACTCGGGTTGGTTAAGAGCTGCTATTTTTAAATATTGTTTATGTTTATGCAATGAATTATGTATGATTTACTTGCTGAAGTTCACTTTATAAGTTTCAAACATGAGAAGTATCTGAACAAGCACATTTTCATGCTTTTTAAAGCACACGTTTCAGGCCACTGTTCATGCACAATGCAAAGCCTGGTTAGAAATCGCATGTACTATAAGTGATTTTGACATGTTCAATCAGCATTCATGGTTAACTGGCCTGGTCTGATTTTGCTATAGCATGTATACTGAGTGTAGTATGATTTGTGTGTGTGTGTGTGAGGTGAATATTCAAATGATTTATTACATTTAGCATAATGTGCACGATACATGCAACTTTGGACCAGTGTTAATTTAGTATTATTTATTTATAATTAGTTGTTATGTTATTTTCATATATTCTATTTTTATTTTAACTTCATTTTTAGTATTTTTTATGCCTTCCGTTATTTTTTGTTTTTATATATTACTGCAGTCTAATTTCTTTTTATTTCAGTCTCACTTTTAGATTAGTTTATTTTTAAATATTTTACAGTACTTTTAATACAGTAACTTAATCTTGTTTCAGTGTAAATGTAATGTATTTTTACTTAATGACAGTAACCCTGGATTTAACTACTTGAAATGGTTTTGCTCATATTTGATGAAGTGAGGTAATTGTGACTTACGACCCACATCTGCAGTTTCATTTCTCTTAATTGTGACTTCATAATCATCATTTGAATTTGTATCTCACAATGCGACTATTTCTTATTTTCATCTCCGAGGTGGAAACAAACTTCTCACTCATGATAAAAACAGGCTACACCTCCGAACTCAATACATGGCCTTCCTGTAGACTTGATTATCTAATTTTTCCATCGAGGCGTGTTTACACATCACACTCTTATTGTATTTCCTGATCTTATCCCATGGCCTTTTCATTTCCTGTTGCCATCTTTCATTTCGTTTCACTGGAACCAGTGTCTCTGCCAGGGCTGAGCATGGCTCAGCGCTAAATAGAGTTTAACAGAAGCTCGCTGTTTGTTTTATATATAGATTTTTAATTATATATATATTTTCCGTCCCCTCCATCTCACTCCCATGTTGGGCTGATAGTGTAGGTAGACTCCTCTAAAAGGAAAAATCGGGGTTGGCAGTGAATTCATTGAATTTATTGTACAATTGATCCCATGGAGAAATGAGAGGGGTTGGAGAGGGAGGTTAGCAAGCGAGGGTTAATGCGGAGGGCTGGCTCCGTGTCAAGGGATTTTGATTGGAAATAATGGTGCAAAAGTCTCAATTTGAGGCGATTACACCGAGCTGCTTTCAGATATTTCCCTTCGTGTCAAATCTGCAGCCCTCTGTCAGCGAGGACTATAAATAGCAATGGGAACAGCTTACAATTCCACATTTGCTGGTTTAAAATTATTAGCGACTTCCGCCTTTCTTCGCCCAGGAATCCCGCCGAGAGCGCAAAGTAAGTGTATCTGATAGCGTTTCCAATCTCCTATCCCGTACTCTCAGACGGTGACATTCAGAAGCGGTCAGAAATGAAGAATATACTTTGTCATGGTTCAGTAATTACAAAGTATGGCCATAAAGGACTGGATTTAAGAGCAGCCTGCTTTGTGCCAGCTCTCCTCAGGAAGGGATTTTGTCTTTTTACTGTCAGCGACACCACCGAGTGAGGCGCTCTCGTGTAGGAATGACACCTGCTGAGTTATAGACGTGTCACCTTGGGTTGGTCTTCACAGGTGACATTTCAGAGTATGGCACGGTGGGTAAAGCGTATCAGCTGTCTCTGAATCATCTGCTGGCTGCAGGAGGAATTTACTTGGAGCTGGATCGAGCGGCGCTTTGCTCGGGCGGTCAGGGTTTGGGCCGGCTGCTTCCTACGCAAATGCACCGAAAATTTGAGTTTTTTGCAAGCGACATTAAGCTTTAAATGCAGTGAAATAGATGCAAGAAACATCTGTGACTTGGCACAACAGAGGTGACTGGCTCAACTAAATGTTTGATGAGCCGGACACCCATGATCCAAACATCCAGGTCACAAATTTCCCAGTCTGCATGCACCAGATCAGCGGTTTCTGTTGAGATGAGTGGGAGTGTTTCAGGGCGGTTTCACTGGCTGATGGGAACTTAATACCTTGATGTATCATCACACAAAATATAAATACTGTGCCATTAGAAATACATTATTTTGCCTTGCTTTTCAGTATCAATATCTAAACATAGAAGACTCACAGACATAAATGTTTACTCAAAAAAAAAAAAAGAAAGAAAAAAAAACACTTGGGAACCAAAAGTGCGTAAGTAATTTAGTTTTGTTTTCATTAAAATCTAACTTTAGTTAATTAAATATTATAATAATATTATAAAGTAAATGTAATGAGATTTATGCTTAAAAATTATTTTAAGTATTATTATAAGTATTTATCATGTATATATACAGTATATACAGTGTATATATATATATATATATATATGTGTGTGTGTGTGTGTCTCATATTAAATGTAATAGTGTAATATTAAATATTACATAAAAAGCTATTTCAAAAAAAGTGTGGTGAAAATAAAAAAATATATAATATTAAAATCTTAAATATTATATTTCAAATTAGAATTTATTTTTTTTAATTTTTTTTTATTTAATTTTTTTTTTTGGCTTGGTAGTGCATCCAACCCAGCGCAAGAAAGCCCATTATAATAAAATAAAAATTAAATGCAAAAAAACACATTATAATAAAGTTAAAGCAAATGGAAAAGTATAAAGAAAATATGAAAAAGTGAAATATTTAAAAGTATAAAGACTACATTAAGTGCAATTAATTATACAAACTAGATTAAATATTTAAGCTTTTACCATTTGTATTTTTATTAAATATTAAATAATTAATTAAAATGAAATTATTTAATCATTATTACTATTAACATTTATATATCATGTGAATTGTGTGATTTGCATTAATTATGCAGTGGCCCAAAAAATGATTTAAACACTTAGACGGTTCACATTTTTATAACACAAAACAATTGTTTTGGACCTCAGTGACTTTTATTATATATCCAAAAAAAACAAACAGCTTCTTCAAAATATCTCCTTTTGTGTTCAACAGCCATTCAGGTTTTGATAAGTGTAATTTCTGCACAGTCAGAGTATGTGAAGCCTCCATGCAGTATGAGGGTTTCTCTGCAAACATGTTTGAGTTTGTGATGTTCATGAAGTGAAGAGTTTTGGAGTGGACCGGACTGATTTTCACTCCCTGATTCTAATCCCTGTGCCTGATTGGAGGAGTCAGGCTTTGATTCCCCGCTGCGATTCTTTCTTTTTCCCCCGTTTTCCTTCCTCAGGATTTCTTTATCGCTCAGTGCTTTGAAGTGCCCTTAAAAACCTCAGGCACATGTGGGTCAAATGAAGCAGATCTCATTTTGTGGAGGCCAGCTTCTCTTCTATCTGCACACGCCCGCACTCGTGATCACCCGTAGACTTGATGATTACTCTTACTTTTGATGCCAAGTGTCAGTCTGTCGCCCCAGAAAGCCAGAGTCCATCGACAGCCTTCATCACTATTTCATGGACAGCCTTTCCTCGTGCTGCTGTCAGTCAAAATGCCAAAAACGGGCAGCATTTCTGCCGAAATCTTCGCCGGTCAGACAGTCGCCTTGCATCAGCATCAGATGCCATCAGCCTTCAAAACAACAGACTCTTGTCTGTGATATAAGACACCTGATATCTCCGGTGTCCGTTATCCAAAAAAGCGATCAGAGAAAAAAATGAGAGGGGGATTTAGTGACTGGCTCACTTCATCATGGCTCCTCAGAGGCCTGGAGTTACAGATATATCTACAGGCCAGCAGACAGAATACAAATCATACGTCGGCCTTCGGGGAAAAGGGGTCATTATAAACTGGCGGATATGATGCGGAATTGTTTTCTGTGTATCGCTGGGAGAGGCAGATAATGCATGTAAAGATGCACGGCTTAGAGAATAAATAGAGGTTATCAAAAGGGATTGCGGTGTAGCGCCAAAGATGTTCGTTTTTCATCATCACTCTGAAACTATTGGAGTCATACAGCTCTGTTCCGAAACCTGTTCTGAATAGACAGCATCCTAACTAAACAACACCGATGATGAAGTCAGACCAGCTCAGTGAAGAATAGCCACCTGAGATGGAATATAAAGTGAGAGAATTCTAAGTATATTCATACATAATATACAATAGCAATTGTTGCTAAAATAGTGTGATTTACTTAAACATATAAATTACATATATATATATATGTATATATATATATAGCAAATTGCACTACTTTAGCAACAGTTGCTATTGTATGTTATATATACACACACACACACACACATATATATGTATATGCACAGGGATGTCAAGAAAAAAAATGTATAATGATGCCATAAAGGACATGGCAGATCAGTAGTCAATTCTTAATTACCTTTTAACTCTTTTGAGCACAAAAAGAAACAATCATTTATAATTGATTTCTCTTGCAATTCATTCTGGGCTTGCTGTCTTTACAAACAATAGATGCAATTCTTCAAAGAAAGTATTGTAAGCATCAGCCTGTAAATAGTTCTTATTGGCTGCTCAATGCATTATGGGTATTTGTTATTTTCATTCTCTGGCAGGAGTGGAGCACTGATAATCAGGTGTTTTGTGAGGCATGAGTCTCTCGAGTGTGTGAAAGTCGTCTCTTGTGTCTTCACTGAGTATGTTATGATGCTTTGACTCTAGGTAAACAGAGGTTGAACATAAAGCTGAAAGTTTTACAGAGAAGCAGGAAGTACTGTATGGTGCTGCAGGGCGTCTGGTTATTTTAATCTTAAGAAACAGTACAGTCTCTTTGGGACAACCTGAGGTTATGTTCCTTACTCGGGCATGTGATGGTGACAGATAAACTTGGTAACTCATGCCTTCTGGGGTTTGATCGAAAGACCTTTAGGTTCTCCGCTCGAACGTTTCAGAGACCACCATCCCGTATGTGTCCTGACCCTTACACTGACCTGCAAAACATACACCGTATTGCTTTCAAAATAGAGCCGGAGTCATGAGTAGACCTTCAGTCTTGAACAAGATCATGACCTCTTGGTTACAGACATAGCTGGTTACTTTTAACAAACCGAAATTTAAAGCAACATTTATGTGAATTTTATTTTTAAAATAAAATTTTTTAGTTCAATGTAGCAATTTCTCATGAAAAAAAACAAAAACTTTTAAAATGTACTATTTTTTTAATTTAATTGGGTTAATTTAATAAATAATAGTATTTTTACAAATTGAATTTTTAAACATTTAACATTATTAAACCGAAATCAAATTAATATCTGGAATTAATTAATTATTTTTTTATTTATTGTTATTCAAAGGAAAAGGTTCGGTTTAGGGTTAGGGTTATGGTTAGTTTATTTTATTTATTTAAAAAATATGAAGAAAATATGAAATTCCTATTTTATGTATATATTTTTTAATTTAAATTATTTAGCACTGTCAAATGATTAATCGTGATTAATCACATCAAAATAAAAGTCTTTGTTTGCATAATATATGCATGTGTGCTGTATATATTTATTATGTATATATAAATATACAGACATGCATGTATATATTTAAGAAAAATAAATCATGTTTATATTTTAAATATATTTTTATATAATATAAATCCTTTGAATATAAATATGTAAATATTTTTGAAATATATACTTTATGTGTGTGTTTATATATACATAATAAATATAAACAGTACACATACACATATTATGTAAGCAAAAACTTTTACTTTGGATGCAGCTAGTTGCAATTAATCATTTTAAAACAACAAAAAAATTCAAAATTATATAAAAAAGAGCTAAATAAAAATCTGAATGAAGGATTTTAGTTCATTTAACAGTTGTTTTATTTTTACTTTATTTAAGTTCAAAAATTCAAAAGAAAATCATTAAATGAATCTGAAATAAAACAAAATATTTTTTTCATTAACTAATTTCTTTTTCAAAAAATCTGAAAAAAAAAAAAAAATTAGTAAATTACTATTTTTATGTAATTAAATTTAAAAACCATTTTTATTGTCTTTGCATTTAAGCTATTCTAAATGATTCAAATAAAAGGACTCCAATACTCCAGTGCATCTGCATTATGTATTTCAGAGCTTTTTGTGTAAGCGAACACTTTACAGTGAGCCTCCTGCCGAAGCTGACATGCAGAACCAGTCACACACAAAGCAATCCAGATGTAATCCATTCTCTTAACGTGCCCACACACGGGACGCTCTTTTAAGGACACTAAAAATGGGAGAAGCGCGCTTCAGCCCAGTCTGAGGGAGAAAGTCTTTGGTGTATAAAATAGGAAAGATGTGTTCACGGTGGAAGAGCTGTGACAGCCGGAAAGATAAAAAGAGTGAGCCTCGAAGCATCAAGTGTTTTCCACAGTCAAGCGTGCACATTGTTTTGCATGGCAGTTCCCTTAGACAGAGTCCTAAATAGAGCAGCTTTCATCCCAGACAGACAGACAGATCTCCACTGCCCTCTGCTGACCGAGCGCTCCAACAACAGCTCACCTTGCCAGAGCAGATCATTTTATCTCTGGGAGCAATCGGGTGTGTGGAAGAAGGGGAATTTATTATTATATCAAATCAATATGTAATTCCAGCCTAAGGGGGATTTTATTTGGGCTGGGGTGAATGTGAGATGGCTTTCTTTTGTCGGGAGATAAATGAGCTGTCTCTTGGTCACTCCTTCAAACCGGGCCTGGGGACAAATCCCTAAAGACAGCGGAGGGAAGGAAGATCTGTGCATCGATGGTGTCCTGATTAAAGCTGCATGGCAAACACTACCTGAATTTGCCTGTTCCTTTCATTTCTAAAGGCTCTGAATGCAGAGGACGTTGTCCTGTTGGTAATGTTTTGTTTGGTTTAAAAGGAAATGGAAATGGTGTCAGACGGGATTCCTTGTGTGCACAAGAGCACCGAAAAGCATGCTTTTGCTAAGAACCTGTGCATCAATCAGTCTAGTGTTTTAGTGTTGCCATGTTACCCCAAAAACATTCAAGAAGTAAGATCATTTGAATTTTTATATGAATATAAAATTACTATTTTTAATCAGTTTAATAACTTTTATTTAAATTATTCAAAAGAAAAACAAAATGTTGTATTCATTTAAAAACTGTTCTTATTTTATTTTAATTATACAAAAGAAAATCAAGAAATATTAAATAAAATTGCTGTTTGATGAATGTAATATGATAACTTTGTATTTTATTTTATTCTTCATTTTATTTGTTATCCAATACAGTTTACTGCACTTTTATATATTTTACTTTAATAACTATGTTTATTTTATTTTATTTTATTTATTCAAACTAAAGTAATTCAATTAATCATAGTAGTAGTAGTAGTATTTTTTTATTATTATTATTATTATGTAATGCAGTTTGGACAAGAGTCCAAAGACGTTGGTGTCACTGTATACTGGTATATAATGCAAAATGCAAGCAAAAATACATCTGCGCGCGCACACACACACACACACACAAACATCTAAACCAAACTATAAGCAATTTCAAGGGACATATTGATTTGAGGCTGCAGATAATATGTTCACATTCTGTCTCAGGTCTTATTTTGAAATACACCATCTTGCAGTTGATTCACAAATCATCCTCCTGCTGAATGACAAAGATTACAGATTCATATTACCAACAAACAAATATTTCAATGTCATATAAGTTTGCATATCCACGCATATTATTTCTATAGTAAAAGTACATTTATTTTTTTATATTATTTAAAATGATTGTCTATTAAATG
>JAUMHE010000042.1:16532591-16550029 GCA_032359235.1 Enteromius mattozi
TCGGTTTGGATTTGTCAACCCAAAACTAATCCTGTAACTCTGAGTTTGTTTAGCCACCATCATGGTACAGGCCCCTGTTGTGTAATGCTTTGTTATTGTTGATGTTGTTTTTAAAGGATTAAAGGAAAAAAAAACTATGAAAATTACTTTTTTCATCAAGAATTAATATTCTGTCTGTATATGTGGGGTGTGGGTATATATATAAATTCACTGTGACAGCTAACCCCAGTTTCCTCTATTGTAAATGTTATTAAAATTATATTACTCATTAAAAATAATAATTTACTTATAAAGGATAACATATTGCGAAAACGGTTTTTATTTAGCTCTGAGCATATTATTCTCAGGTTCATGTCCTAAAGACTCACATGCATGCTGTGAAAAATAATAATAGTGATTTCATCGTTTCTCTGAAACTGTTTAATGTTCTGACCAAAATCTAATCTAGTACAGATAATGAAGCTGTAACTATTTTAGTAGATCAAGTAGTAAAGAAGTCTTTTTTGAAATTTTGTAAAATAATGTTTCATACCTGTCATTTGAAACATGAAATTCTCTGTGTTTGTTTATGACGCTTGTTTATAAGTGGTTTTTGAATGATGTGATAATTAGCCTCCTACTTTGAGGTGAAGTTCAATCATGGGATCAATCCAGAGTTGTACTTTTGGAAAGTGTTCGATCCCTGTAGTCCTCTGGAATGGATTGTAATGCTTCTGAAAAATCATGGCTGATGGCTGATGCTCCTCAAAGGACCTGCTTATGGTGTTCAAAAACATATTTAATCGAAAAAGGCTCCCTCAGATGTGAAATGTTAAAGGCTGAGTATGATCTGGAAATCGCCGAAGTTTCTCATTGGCTTAAAAGTAGAAAAAAAAATAGAAATCTGACGGACGGAGGGAGTTCAGACACCATTCTGTTACAGATTGAGAGGATTTTCAAAAACTTTCATGAGAAGCAAGTCAGACATTTGACAGTAAAATGTGAAAAAAAAATTATGTGAAAAAAATACAAAAAATAATAGTCACTTAATAAACGCTTTATTGAAACTTTAGGGGAAAACATCTTTATTTTGAGTATAATATTTGATAAAGCTTCTGTGGCTCATGGCTATAAATTGCAGATATTATACTTGAACAATGGGGAAAAACAGCAAAAATATTATATTTTGTGCAGATTATGATATTTATATGTCCAAAAAGTAAGAATCATCACTGAGATTTTCATAAAGTAGAAGATACTTACATAAAATGCATATAAATATATATATATATATAAAATATAAAATCAGTTGCCACTCTCTCAATAATATTTTCTGATTGAACAAAAGGTTTAAAAAGGTACACTTTTGTACATATTAGGTTCAAATAGGTACACTTTAAGTACTAATATGTACCTTTAGGTACCAAGATGGACCCTTTAGGTACAAACATGTACCTTTTGAAAAAGTACCACCCCAGAGACAGCTTTTGTACCTTTATTTCTGAGAGTGCACTGTGTGATATTTAAATGCTTAGTTCCCTTTCAGTCAGTCACTATGACGTTACATCGTTGACTGACGTCATGGGGTCCCACCTGGGAGACCAATCGACTCTGATCTTTGGAGAAAACGCCAATGGGAACTGGCAAGTGGTTTTTGCATGCGTAGTATGCGGGTATATAGGATGGCGGCGTGCAAACCACCATTAGCTTTCTGCTTCGGAGCCGATCTCTCGCGAAGTTGGAGAAGAAAAGTATTACCTGCTGTTCGAGATCCTCGGAACGCTCGAGGCTGGATGATTGGTTTCTGGGCTTCAGGCGTGACTCCCAGCCATGCTCGGCCCCAGTACTTTTTTTTTTCCCCGGAGGTTCATGAGGAGCTTACCAAATCATGGAAGGCCTGGCTGGATTACGAAGAGCTCCTTTCGAGCTGCTTAATGCAGTTGAGCTGAAGTTTTTGTCTATAAAAACTGCTCACACTCGCTTCCATGAAGAGGATGGGAGACCTGCACGCATTCTCAGTCAGCGATTTGTGCCTTGAATTTGGTCCGGCCTACTCTCACGTTATCCTGAGACCCAGACCTGGTTATGTGCCCAAAGTTCCAACTACCCCCTTTCGGAATCAAGTGGTGAACTTGCAAGTGCTGCCCTCGGAGGAGGCAGACCCGACCCTGGAGTGGCTGTGTCCCGTACGTGCTCTGCACTTTTACGTGGAACACAGCCAGAGTTTCAGAAGCTCCGAGCAGCTCTTTGTTTGCTTCGGAGGACAGCAGAAGGGGAATGCTGTCTCCAAACAGAGGTTGGCCCATTGGGTGGTTGATGCCATCACCTTGGCGTATCAGGCCCAAGGTGAGCCGTGCCCCCTAGGGGTGAGAACCCACTCCACCCGGAGTGACGCCTCATCCTGGGCGTTGGCGCATGGCACCTCTATAGCAGACATCTGCAGAGCTGCGGGTTGGGCGACAACCAATACCTTCGCTGGATTCTACAATCTTGCATGGATCCTGTGTCCTCCCGTGTTTTGGGTAACATCAGGTAATTCCAGGAGGCCGGTCGGGTGTCGGCTTGCGGCGCTATTCCATTGGATCTGAGCGCTTTCTTCAAGTGTTTCCGAATGGTTACATCTGGTTCCTCCGTCGCTTCACAGTTCTAGCTTGCGGAGTAGCTTGAACTGTGTCCGATAGAGGGCTTCCTTCACCCTTTTTGGTTCTGGCGTCTTATCCCACGTTTTTTTCCCACTGTGTTCCCCTCACTTTAGTAAGACCTCTTCCACACAGGATCCTGTGTGCTCCGACCCCAACTCCTGCTTCTAGTAAGAAAATCCAGGCACCCCTGCAGGGCCCGTTTACTGGCCTCCAAGGCATTTGGATGGTTACGTTTGAGCTTCCATTTGCCCTGACATGCTGTCCAGTCGCATTTTATATACCCGTATGTACGGGGGAGTGGCTAGGCATGCAAAAACCACTGGCCAATTACCAATGGCTTTTCTCCAAAGATCAGAGTCGACTGGTCTCGCAGGCGGCATCCCATGACGTCAGTCAATGACGTAACGAGGGTTACATACGTAACTGAGACGTTTTGCAATACAATGTTTAAAAGATGAAAAACTAAATGTTCTTTATAAGTCTGCTGATCATATTTGATACATTTAAACACGACTTGTCTTAAAAACCATGCATGTGTAATTGAGCAAACTTAAGGCTTCTGTCTACAGTTCTGTCCATTTTAAAATATCACAATGTACTTTTATTACTTTATACTTCACAGATTTCACAGCAAAAGGACCCATGAACATAGTGCTGAAGGTTGATTTTTACAATTGTACCAAACAGCATTTTACTTGATAAAAACAAAGTGTAAATCAAGGCAACAGAGGGCATGTAGTACTTTAACAAAAAACAAAATGACGTTTGTACAGTTTGAAAGTATAAAACAATAGTCATTTCTCTGGACATTTCTCTGGAGAAGTTACAATTCACAAGAACTAAAAATGATTAAAAAAACATAAGACTAAAATGAAGAACAGAAGTGATATTAGTAAAAAGAAAGGATCCAGCTGCATTTAAGACATACAGAAACTTGCTTTCATATTTTATTATTTAATGCAGCGGCATTCAGACATTTGATGTGTTAAATTCCGTATTTTACATTACATTTATATTTGAAACATTTAAGAAAATGTGATTATGTAGTTGAAAGTTTGCCTAATTTGATGTTTCTGGTTAAAAAGGACAAGTCTTTAAAAAATTGTGTGTAAATCTTTAATCATAATCTTTATTATATTAATTATAATCTTAATATTATTTGTGGATTATTCTGGAAATGTTCATTAAAAAACTGAGGAGCATACATCAGGTCAGATCAATAATTAACGAGATTCACAAAGAAATACAAGCCTGTACTAATTGTAAGAAAATGCCGGTCCTTTTAGACCAGGTATGCCACAAGAATAACCATAATAACATTTGTTTTCGATAAGTTGTTGTGCGAGAAAGGTCTGTATTTGGTCCAATGTGACACTATTAACTGCATTTTCAGGGAAAAGAAAAAGAGAGAGCTTTCGTTCTATTTCATTTCCCGAACATGCTGAAGAAAAACAACACAATTACAACGAGACATCCCTAGAAACAAGTTCAAACTGGAAAACTTCCTTCACCCTCTTACAAAAACAACACCAGTGGTTAGAAAACAACAATTCTTTAATACACTTTGCACTGAATAGAAAATACAATAGAAAACATTTGCACAGCAGCAGCTCAAAAGAGCATGATTGATATTTAAACTGCAAACATTTACTATTTCCTTTTGTTGTTGTTACTCGCTGTTTTCAGTATAATTCGATATGAAACGATAGTTTTGATTCAGACAAAAAACGGTTATTGCAGATGTTACAACATGACACAGTTTTTTGGTTACCTGACAACAATGAATTAAGGTTTTGTTACACATATAACCCCAGAATTAAAGGTTATTGTAAAATCTTACATGAGGTAAAAGCACATTGTAATGAAATAATGGACCATCAAGAAGTGTAGTAAACTTCAAATGTTTGTGCTTTAGTTAAAAAAAAGAGAGAATAAGATAATACAAAATCTAACAGAAACAAAACAATTTGAAAATAAAAAGCATATCATTCTGTACAAAAAAAGAGACTGAAGTATCATAAAAATACATTAAAAAAGTGGCACCAATAATTTAAACCAGATTCCAATCGCAAAATGTTGCATATTGACTTAATTAAAATATAAACTATATATTAAATATAAAATATATTAATTGAAATATAAACAAAAATAAAAGAATATTTTGTGAACACCGACAGAGGAAACATCATTGCCATGTATTTAGAACTACTCACAAAATGTATTTGAAGTGGTTTGGCAGAGACTTTACAAGACCAATGAAATTTGCTGTTTTTCCATGTACATCTGGGAGAATTCAGTTTTAGTTTTTATTGTCAGTTCAGTGATTCTCCAGCTGACAGTACTTGCATAAAAATAATTATTTCAATCTTGAATATTTTTACGTTTTATGAAAAGAAGCTTCATGCTAAGCTTTAAGCTAAGATGAATTAGTTTCAACACTGAAAAAAACAGAAGAAGAAAAAAGTTGTGAATAAAACAAATATCCTTGGAGTATGGTTAAAAAAAACAAACACACCTTAATAATTATTTTCATAAAATAACAAATAATGTAGTGGATCATCATCTATATTAAATTACTGGACATTTCTGTAACTCTATAACATAACATAATGCAATGCAAAATTAAAAATACAGGTAAAACTAAAACAGAAAAAATACAGAAAATATAAAAGTTTACATGAGTTTACTATTTGCTGTTTCTTTGTAAAATATAATTTAAAACTACTGCAAAGTAAACATTACACTAAGCACTACTCCCCTAAAGTGTTTAAAATCCATAAATATATGATACAATAATACATTTTGTTGTTTCACAGTTTTAATAAAATTTAGTACAGTTTCAATAAATATAATCCTTTATCTTTGCACTGTCAAAAATATTAACTCTAAATAAATAAAGTAAATTCAAACAAACTTTACAACAACTGAATTTCTTCAGGGCGTCTGTGTGTGAGATTTCTCTGTGGTAGAGAGAAGCGAGTCTGTTTGACCTCGGGTCACCAACAGTGACAATTCCTGGCCCTGCTTTTTCAAGACAAACAAAAAATTTCGCCTGGCCCCCTAAAGTGGGAGGAGTCTGCTGCCATTTTAAGAGAGGAAGAGACACAGAGAGGGAAAGAGAGAGAGAGATAAGGAAGAAGGTACAGTGAGAGAGAAAAGGCAAATGGAAAAAAAAAAAAAAAAAAAAAAAGAAACAGGATGGTTCCTCTTCCTGCTTGTCCGCCATTCTTCATTCTTAAAGAATGGACTTCCTTCTTCATCCTCCTTTTTCTTTGTCTTAGATGCAAAATGGTTGAAATTATTTACAATCCTCCCACTACTCGTATTTTTTCCCATTGTGTATCAGTTCTGAGAACTATTTTTTTTTCTCTTCTCTTTTCTCCAGGTCTCCGAGCTTCATCATATCCTCCCTCCTTCCCTCCCTCCTGAAATGGAATTGCATCCTTTGTCCGGAGACACAGGGGAACAGGGTGTTGACCAAGAGGCAGCCTTAAGCCGAATGTGACCCCCACGTCCATGCGAGGCCTGAAATCTGCCCCCATTGAGCAAAAGAGCCTGTTCTCAAAGTCCTGAATTGGAATGGGGGTTGGGAAGGTTACAAGCCAGCGATCAAGCACAAGACCTGCCCATAGCTCGCTCCAACTCTGGCCGTCTGAAGACTTTCTGAGGAACAAAGAGGAAAACATGCACATGCTTTATCAAAAGGAATTCCACCTAGTTTACATGAACACATTATGTGTAAACAATACAGCACAGATCATGCACATCATGTTTGCTTATTCACTTAAGCAACCTTGCTGCTAACTTTACAATTAAAACATGGTGGTAAGATCTGTAATGCAGGATTGTAAATACCAAATGTGCATATGCAAACTGTGAGTTTTATAACAACTTCCTCACTCAATGAACACAGATGCTCGTATATTCAATGGCAGTGATTTTTAATTGTATGCTGTGAATTAATTTTGTTATCTGAAAATAAAAGGGTATAAAAAGAAGAGGAAGAATGCATTATCTTCACTTTAAGAAAACAAAATCAAACTGTATGTGAATTGTTAAAATACATAGAGCATTAAAACTTTTTTTTTTTTTTTACAGAAAGCCTAATGCATTACGCACAGTAAAAAAATAATTTCATTCAAATAAAAACTAAAACAGTTATACATAATTATTGGAGTATTTTTTAACAATTAAAAAAGTCTTTCTACTACTTCAAAATGTCACAGTTAATTTAATTTCCTTTTTGCTACAGCAGTTTTTGGTTTCTAATAAATAGGCTAATATATTTCTAATATAGAGTCTGTATGTGTTCCTCAAAAACTTTTTTCGTTTCACTTTTTGTATGATTATTATTATTATTAAAACTGAAACAGTTCAGCTGAACTGCAACGTCACTTTTTTTGCTTTTCAGCTTTGACTTATTATTATTATTATTATTATTATTATTTATGGCACGGCTAATGAGGACATCTAAGAGTCAGTGCCTGTTCGCTCGTTTTCCCCCCTCTTTCTCTTCGATTGGTTGGAGGGCTAAAGATCGGAAGTAGTTTATTTATGCTAATGAAGGAGTTGGGGGTTGTAGATATTTACGTTCAACGGGAGCCGCCCTTCATTCACCCACATGGTTCAAGGCAGGTCGCCTTCGCGCCACTTTTGCAATTTTACTATGATTAAGAAAGTCGTTTTAGCAGAAGTTTCACTTCGCTTTGGACGCGCGCCGCGTGCGTTTCATTCGATCGCGGTCTACTTTCAAGTTTACGCACCAGTTTCGCAGATTTGTCCAGAGCAGTGGCAGTAAACGGCAAGTGAGTGAAGATGGTGGATTTCACTGGTGAGTGTCTTACTGTGCGTTATTGACTAGGAACCTGTTGTTAATTTTTTCTAGCTTCTAGTCTCACAAACTCAATCGCGATTTCCCGCTTAAACGCGTATGAGATGATTTCCGCGCACGATTTCGTAACTCCGCTATTGCGAGCGACAACGATGGTGATACAAACAATGTAGTAAGTGGCGCATGGTAGTCCTCTCCACCTCCATAGTTGGGGAGAATGTGGGAGATTTGAAAAGCATGCTTGCTGCAATGCAACTACCAACTATTTTATTTCACCGCACGCCTGCGCAAGGCGCCTTAATTCGCCTCGCAAACACGCGTTCGCGTAGTCGGGGGCGAATTAAGTTGTTTTTAGACTTGGAGAGTGATGTTTTCTCGTTCTGTTGAGCGTGCGAGTTAAAGTGCCTCCAGAACAAAGCAGTAGCACATGGGGGGACGCTTAGGCCGCGCACGCACAAGCTAGCTTAGCAACGGCGCGCTGGACAAAAACATCCCCCCCTTTTGCGATCAATTTCAGCTTTAGGTGCTCGAGGATGCGTGTGGAACGTTGTTAAAATGATTAAAGTTGACTAGCCACACAATGAGCTCGTTGGTTTTTATCAAGAGTTGTTTTTAATGGGGAATGGATGGAACTAGACCGCACTAGCCGTTGAAGTTCAACTGTTAACCGGCTAGTTTCGCTCAGGAAACGCTTCGTGTAGATACCATGAGCGCCTTATATTGTTGACGTTAAGACATTTCGTTGCTTTTGTATTTATAAGTGCTTGTTTAAGCCACACTCATAGCCAGTTAGCTTAGCATTAGCGGCTAACGCTGCCCTCAACATCGGCCGAACGCGAAAGCAACAACGCGCCACTTTATTTCCCAGTTCCGTTTCCTTGTTTCTACCTGTTTGACACATTTAACTTGAGTAGTTGTCTAATACAGTAGTTTTTGAGCGAAGAACGATCCGGTTCGTGAACTCAACGGCGCCATGTTAGTGCAGATTGTTTCGGGTTTGGGGGAGGGGTGATCGGGGAGCGCCTCACTGCGCATGCGCCACACAGACCGACGGCGCGGTCCGCAGGCTGCGCAATTCATTCACTCGCTCAACTCTAGTTCTCATAACTTGGAAAATGATAGTGAAATGCACCTTCAAAACGGAGGGAGCGAAATAGGTAATGATGGTTTGGTAGAGTTGGCGTTTTACACCGTGGCGATACACCGTCAAAGTTGGGTATGAACGGTACCGCAGTGACATGTGCTTTGCCATGAGGCCCTCGCTTTTGTAGTATAGAAAGTCAATCCCATGTACTCCTTGTTCTCTATTGCATTTGAATTATAATGTAGACCATGAACTAACTCAAATATTTCTCCCCTTCCCCGTCTCAGAAACCTCAAGAAAGATGGGAGTAGTTGCCCGCAAGTTCTTTGGAGGCATCCGTCCATTCTTGATGGTGTGGATGTCAATGTATTGTCAAAGTGCTTACAGTGCAGGTAGTATTATGGAATATCTACTGCAGTGGAGGCACTTCTAGCAATACACTTGACCATTGCCTTTTCCCTCCACCTAAAGCATCCTTCGCCAAGACCCCATACCTAACGGCTTTGTGCTAAGGTGCATCTAGTGCAGATAGTGAAGTAGACTAGCACCTACTGCCCTAAGTGCTCCTTCTGGCACGAGGGACTGTGACTTTCACCTATATGTGTGAATTAAGTGGTTTTCCTTTATTTTATTTTTTTTCTTTGGTGCAGTTCTCTGCTAGTTTTGCATAGTTGCACTACAAGAAAACTAGAGTTGTGCAAATCTATGCAAAACTGATGGTGGCCTGCTGCTTCTCCACGTTTCCCAGATTTTGACTTGAAATCTGAAAAGCGTTTTTTTTTTTTTTTTTCTTCTCCCCTCTCTTTTCTTTTAAATAAACCTGCCTGTATTGCCATTGTGTTGAGTTTCAGCAGTGCTAAAGTGCTTATAGTGCAGGTAGTATTTCTGTCATCTACTGCAGTGTGAGCACTTGAAGTACTTCTAGCTAAATGCATCTGGGATCCGAAGACTTGCGAACACTCCTGATGTCTCCGTACTGTGCTGTAACCTTGCTGGACCCCGGTCAGTTTTGCTGGTTTGCATTCAGCTTTTAAGACTGTGCGCTGTGCAAATCCATGCAAAACTGACCGTGGCAGCTTGCATCCGAGAACCGCTTCTGGAGCCGTTTGGTCCCTTTCTGCACAGGTTGGGATTGGTAGCAATGCTGTGTGTTTTGGAAGGTATTGCACTTGTCCCGGCCTGTAGAGGATTGTGGAGATTGTACCCAACAAGTAGGGTTTTCTTTTGTTTTTCGAAGGTCCCCAATTTTTGTTTTTCACTATTGCATTTGTATATTTCGCTTTTAGTTTTCATTATATAATGGAAAATACTCAATCTGTGTAAATATTTTTTTTTATTAAAATTGCAATCAAAGTGGTGTAATTTCTAAATGCAAAGATTTTCAATAAAAGATTAAGAGGTGTATTGTCTTACTGTGTATCAATTCTGTAATGTTCTCAAAATTGTCACTCTTACAGCATGTGAGAAATTTGGGCTGGTAATTAACCACAATGCTTTATTTTGTGATGGGTTAGTAGTGTAGCAGTGACTGTTGAAGAAATGTAGTTTTACGAAGGGCTGACCTTTCGTACCATATTTCTTGGCTTTAACTGGACCAACTTGAACAGATTCAGATTCAATGCTGTCTGTCAGCTGTTCATTTGCTTTAAATCCAATTATAACTTGGCTCACTCTGCATTTTTATCTACTATCCCTCTTAGTGAACATGCTTAATGCAGTGAGGTGGTCTTAAACCCATTCATATAGTGTGTGTGTGTATATATATTAATACCTTTTGTCTACATGTTTCGTGAGCTGTGAAAAACAGACTTCAAAGTGCATTTCCATCTGAAGTTCTAATTGAACATTACCACGGTCTCTAACTACTGTGTAGTGAGGTTTTGTATAGCCCACTGTAAAGATGAGCAGCTCGTTCCTTTTCATAACATTTTTTTTATTGGTTTGTCCATAAGGAAGTGAAGCAGATCTTTGAGTATTTAAAGCCTTTAAGTCTGTCTGGTCAGTTTCTCAAGTGATGTCGGTCTATAATGCTCTCTGGATTAGTAAACTAATAAAATGGAATGAACCGAGACTACTAACAGTGGGTGACGTTCTTCTGTTTAAAGTAACTTGGGAGGAAGGAACACATGAATGTCTGCAAATGTTGGGTTTTATTTCATCATACTACAAAATCATCCAGTTATTAAACTCGTGTTGTGATCCCTGTAGTTTTATTATTTGTCCAATAGATGGCTCAATTGCAACCTGTTTGGGAGACTCCATATGCTCGCGCTTCCCTTGGGAAAGTTTTTTTTTTCTTTCTTTCTTTTTGGTCCCTTCAGTAATGTTTCTATTTCCAGTGTGGTTTACACTATTGCATATTTCATTTTTTGTGTTTCAATAACAGCCCTTACTAGCTTTACACTCGTAATTTTTTGTAGAAACCAATATAGAAAGACTTTTGGGACATGGTGCAGGGGATCAACTAAAACATATCAGTATTTCATTGTACACTTTACTTTTTTTTTGTTACTGTTTTGGACACCCATAGCGCTGTAATGTTGTGTATGTAATATGTAACTATAATCTAACAACTGTTGCTATGGTTACCGTATCAAGCAACCGCGATTTTCTGTTTGCGCGCGTATGCATTTAGCTCATGCTGATTAATCGTAAGATTTAATGTGCGGGAGTAAGTGTCAGACTTATTTAAAATATATATATAAACTTTTACGCCTCCCATAGTTTTATCTTATTGAGGTTCAAAACGCGCGCATGAATCGGAAAATGTTGCGACACTACAGCACTACGCACCTAAAAGCTCTCGATATTGTGTCATACTTCGCTTCGTCAGTCGTGTAGATGGTGTATTAGGGGCTCTTCTCTTTGCACTACACTGAGGATTCCGCCCACTCTCTCTTGACAGCTCCGTCTTTCACCAACACGCTCATTGCGCTCTTTTTGAAGGTCCTGCGCGAAACCCTTCCCAGGCGCGTGAGTGTGACATGAACAATCTCTTGAATATACTTGCTGTTTTCAAGTATTCTGAGACTAAGCCTGTACAACACCACCGGTTTTCTAGTTTTTTTATTCGAGCGGATAAACGCTTGTGGAGATGGGGATGCGTGGAGTTTTGCTTTACGCCTTTCTTGCGGTTTTCATCGATCCGTGTCGGGGGACTTTAATGAACTGCAAGGAAGTGCGTGAAGTTTTTCAGCTGAGGGAAATCGGACTTGTAAAAGCAATACCCGAAACGCCGAGAACAGGTAAGATCTATTGAGTTTGACATGGCAGTGATGAGTTGGATCATTCTGAATCCGTGCCACAGTTTTCATTTTTGTTCCTTTTCCCACAGCAGATGTTAAATATAAAACTCTCCAAATGGTCTAACAGATGTCAGTCTTTATACTAGCCTAAAGATTTTGAGCGCAGTTAGGAGTTTTAGGCATTCAGTGTTGCCAAATCATTCTTGATGCGGAAACGCGTAATGTAAATAAATAAGCTAATATGACCCTTGCCAAACCTGTTGTCACCTCAGTTAGGAAACCTTTAACATGTTTCCACGCATCGAACATGTAAATGATTTGAATAGTTTTACTAACTGCGCGAAATTCACCCAAAATGGTTTCTCTCTCTTTGATATATGAACTTGAAATGACGCGTTTAATCAGTTCAGCCGTAGGGCGCGTTTACCGGCTTCAGAAGTTTGAGGTAATAGTCGTCGACTCAAAGACTGTCTGTTTGGACTGACGGGCATTACTTTTCAAATAAACCCCGGTGATGAATGGTGTCTCATGCAGCAGTTAAAAGCTTAAAGTTGTTTCGTTTCACTCGAAAGACTTCAGCCCAAAGATTTTCAGTTCACTTTCAAGAAAGGCACATTCAGGCTACTAAAAGAATATGGAAGTAGCTTGAACATCTGAAGTTGGCTGGAAGATCATGCGTGGTCGGTGCTTTTAAGTTTATAGGATTTGTACACGACTTATCCTGACAGGACATTGAGATAAAGTGTCTCTTGGAACTGTTTTTAAGTCATCTTTTGCTGTTGGTGTTCACAGGCTCTCCAACATCATCTAGTAAAAACAAATCAGTTTACACAAAGAGGAATTTGCCCGGTTTCATGAAAATGTGTGTAAATAGTATGCCAAATAAAAATGAAAATATTGATAGGCAAAAACTGGATTTGGCGTATATATGGCACGCACGTGTTATAACTGAGCATAACCCAGTCACTTCTCAAACCCTGCAGTTCAAACTTTCAGTCTCAAGCTGAGATTTAAAATCAGTTTGCTGTTTTCTCAAATCACTCCTCGAGATCAAGCATACCGGCCAGAAACTAACTTGTGCCACTTGACTGCAAAATACAGCTGTAATTAGTCACGAGAAGATGCTCTGTTTGGTTTAAACAGCTGTCGTGTATATCTCTGAGGATTGTTTGGTTTGTGACCTCTGATCCTCTGAAATGGTTTTTTGTCAGGTTGTTTGGATAATCGTCCCATTTTGCTCTTGCTCTTGTGATCTGAAACTAGTTTTGTGGCCTCTCAAATAATGGTTATTGATAGTCCCTAGCTGCTCCTATCAGAAGGCAAAGGCAATCTCTAACCAGTTTGACAAACTTTGCTGCGTTAATGGATGCTAAGTGGCTTGAGGAGAACAGTTTGTACGTGGTTTCCCACAGAGGTCATCAAATGCAGCTCACATCAAAGTGCTGCTTGGAAGAAGTTCGTTTGAGTTTTACAGGAATTTAGAGCTAGAAGTTTTGTGGTTTGCTGGTAAAGTCTTGTGCGCAAAAAAAAGTAAGGTGTTCATTGCTCATGCTGAGCGACAGAGTTTTTCACTGGGAGCGTTTAAAATTTACTTTAATTATAATAATTAACTTGGAATCAAATCATACTGTATTCTGCACTTTACATTTAACAGCGTCTCCTAAGTTAATGTCTTGACAAGGGCAACAGGTTCAAGTGTCATTTTGCCTAAAAAGAGGTCTATTTCTGTAGTTTTTTTTTCTTCCCATTTTCTACTGTCCTTTTTTATTTGGTATTTTGCTAATAATATTTTTGGGAAACAGCAATTAGCAATTAATGTGCATTTAGTTTAGCTGTCTATAAGTTCAGTAGATATATTTTTGCGCAAATTTGATCACAGATCTAGAGAAAACATTATTAGGCTTATGTGTTGAGTTTTCATATACATCTGCAAAAAAAAACAGGTGCATGATTTCATTTGACCTTGTTGAAGACATTTATTAATAAAAAAAAAAAATCGACTATCAACACGTCTTGCAATAAACTTGCATTCTGCTTGTTTAGTTTTGCCTTGACTCCCATCAAACCGCTTTTCCTTCATGTTTTATTTTATAAAGCAATATGTTTAAAGCTTCCCTGGCTCTTTTGGAGCAAATAAGACATTGTGAGGGGAAGGTATCTTGAAGGACAGATTTTATTGTTGTTTTCTCAGTGCTGCTGTGAATTTCTTCTCTCTGCTTCCAGTCTTGGAGCATATTAAGAGCAAAGCAAACTATTTGATGTCCATCGATTTTCAGGCCAATTATATCCCAAACCACATGACCCGTGTGAAAGCTTAGGTCCTAAAACATCAAATAATAAACTGACCACCGTAGTTGGTGGGTGGGTAAATAAAAGCCTTAAAATAGTCATGTTGACATTTAGACGGTTCCTCAAAGGTGTTTATTTCTGTAAGTTCACATTATTCTAGCATTGGCATGTGTGCCAGACATTTTTCTTGCAGGGAAGCTTGTAAAATGCACTGCCTTTTTCAAGTCACACTTTTCATTACTTCGCTCAAACCCCTGATACAAGCATGTCGCTGCTAGCAAAATAAAAACCCAAGCCTCGCGTTGCCTTTGTTTTGATTTGATCAATTGGGGTTTTGTGGTAATTCCTTCATAATGCTTACATCTAAGAAAGTGCTGGGGGTTTATGAGGCTTCAAAGCATGAACTTGAGAGTATTTTCTCTCTTATTTGAGCTTTGGGATGTTGTGGGAGAGTCGTCAACATAGGTTCATTGGAAAAAGTCCAAATTGCTATAGCTGTACATACAACTCACTACAGTTTGAAGCTGAAATGAACACTAGAGGCAATAAAACATCAATCAACTTGTCTTTTTACACAACTTATGATTATTAATCAATAATCTGTCTATGTAAAGACACATTCTCATGCAGTTTCTTGCATAATACTATGTTATGAACACAAAACACTTTTTTCAAAGTTCATATTTGGAAAAACTAATGCATTTTGACATTTGAATCAGATAACCAGCTGCTCGGTAGCGCACCTGGTGCAGTAAAACTGTGAAACACGAGTCACAATAAAGACTTGTTGAAGCCAGCTAAAATGCCATGATTGCTTCACAAAATAATTTTTTTATATTGCATTTGCTCACTATTGGATACTGTAGGTGGTACATAATTAGTCACTCGTTGTAGATTTCATTTATGCACTGCTGCAGTATTATGCACTGTGAGATGACCTACAAGGAGTCCCTTCTTAAGTCGTCTTCAACAATCCCAAAGTCTCACAGCCTGTTGAATCATGTGAAACCGGGGCAAAAGGGAGGGTGGAAAGTTCACAGTTGGCTGCATTTATTCTCTCAGGTGATTACACTGAAACGTCTATCGGGTTGTGAGTGAGAAGTAAACACTTCCTGGGGCGCTTTCATTTAGTTCTAGAGAGACAGAGATGAATTCCTTTCCTCAAGCCATCTCCTTTGCATCTCCCTCAGGAACTCAAAACATTGTGTGGTGGTGTGGTGATAGTGTCTTTAGCAACACTTGCCTCGTCCCGGCACGTCCATGCTGTTCTCCTAGAGCTACAGCCCCCCTAGGTGCTGTCATTTGGACTGACCTTTTTTCAGGGGGTGGGGGGCATTTGTAGTGATGGAAAGTTTTTGTCAGATCTCAGTGGGATAAGAATTCTGATGGCTAGAGATATCAGCCCTTTTATCTCCCCCACCCTCGGCCTGCTGTGGCTTGCTCAAACGTAGAGTTTCATGACCAGCCGGTGGTGGTATGAGTCTGATAATAGTCCTTAACATAAGTGGATTTGTAAATTTAAAGAATTATTATAATTTTTTAAAACTAGCTGTGTCTGCTTAGTTTTTTTCAAAGTCATGTTTATAAAAATTACTCAAATGTCTAATTGAACCATGGCCTAATCCTGGCTTAGGGTAAACCCTGTCTATAATAAATAATAGCCTAAACTAATCAATGTTTATTTATTTATTTTCATTTCATAGAATTGTTTAGGTATACTACTACTACTAATACTAAATAATAACAACAACAACAGTTATAATAATAATAAAAATTATAATAATAACTCTGTGTGTGTGTGTGTTCTTTATAATTATTTAGAAAATGTACTTTTTCCTAGATTTCAGAAGCTTGGTGAGAACATAATCAGTTAATTCATTAATTAATAATAAATTAATGTATTATGTGTCTTTTTATATATACATTTTTAGGGGAAGAAAACTGTTGACATAAAATGTACTTTTTCCCTAGATGCAAAAGTACATATGCACCTTTGTTAACAATCCCAACCTTCATCCCAACAGGTTCAGACCTTCAGGTTTGTTTGTCAAAGAATGTAACGTGCTGCACCAAGAAGATGGAGGAGCGTTACCAGGTGGCTGCTCGACGGGACATCCAGACCCTCCTCCAGATAACCAGCTCTAGTCTGAAGTTGCTCATTTCACGCAACGTGGCTGCTTTTCAAGGTTAGTTCATTGGTTTTGGAGACTAGCACTTGTTTTTAGATCTGCAATGCTTAGCAGAGGATTCCTCAGTTCTTACCACAAAATGTGCTTCTACTCAGCTCGTCAGAAGTTCGCAAAATCAACAGTTTATCTAAAACCTTTCACAGTTTGTGGTGCTCTTGTTTGGTATGATGTCAGTTTGTTTCCAGACATTTTACATGGTACAGTAAAGCATTGTCAGTGTATGCTTTTCACCGAGACCCACAATATGTGATTTAGTTCCCTGGTGGCTTTCCAAGGGCTGTCTTTTCAGTACATTTCAGGTCGACCAGTGTTCATTTAAGGTTTGTGAATTAATGGCTTCCTTGATGAGCTGTACACCAAGATGCTTGTTTAGAGGCCTTAATGAAACCCTTCACAGCTTCATAATATGAGGTCATAGGAGCCTACGCACCTTCGAGGAGGAGGGTATCCTTCATCTTAACCAAATGACAAACCTGGATAACCTGTAATCTCCCATAAGTGCTGATGCAAGAAGATGCACCGCTCCTGACAAAAACCTCTCTGTCGCCTCCCGCCGAGGCTCAGTTTCAGGTTTCACAAAGGTGGTTAGTCAGTGTGTAGCAGCTCGCGATGGGCCAGTTCACTGTGAGTGTGCTGAGATCTTGGATAGCTGTGTATGTGCCAGAAGAGCGAAGATTAAGAGTCTCCATTACATTAAATGTGAAGTGAGGTGATGCTTCGTTATGTCTTTTTGTACACTTTGTCTGCTAATACTGATACCCAGTCATTACTTTTTTGATATTCAATAAAAATAGACAATATTATAAATCTATGCTGACTTACTAAAAGCAAATGCATTAAAAATGGCAACAGTGGAGGAGAAAAAAGCTTTTGATTGCATTTTGATTGATCTGATAACAATTGTCATGTCAACAATTGATCATAACCCAGCTTTTTTTGTCCCTTTGTAGGATAGCATTTTCTAAATTAATCTGTTGAATTTTTATATTATATTCTTTAAAAATTCATTTGAAACTTGGAAAATGAATTTAATATATGTGTATATATATACAGTATATAATGTTATTTACTATTATACATACACACACACACACACACACACATACATATACACTACCGTTCAAAAGTTTTAGAACAGTAAGATATTTAATGGTTTTTAAAGATGTTTCTTCTGCTCAT
>JAUMHE010000042.1:16550129-16568091 GCA_032359235.1 Enteromius mattozi
ATAAAACAATTAAACATAATATGCACTATATATAATATATAAATTAATTTTTTTTAACTTAAAAATAACCTAACTGCAGTTTGAAAACAGAGTTATGTTTTGATTTGGTTAAAAATAATAAAAAAATTAAGATGAGATGATAACATAATAAAAAACATGAGTTTTGAAAATCCTCCAAAATGGAGTTATTTATCTACTATATTTATGTGCTGTTTAAATCAGAAAAAAAGAAAGATAATATTAAAAAAACGAGGCTCTTGTTGTCTCTTGTGTGTGTGTGTGTGTGTATATATATATATATAAAATAATACAATTATTAAATATATATATTATTGTCAGCTTCCATTATTAGCCCAATCTGACCAATGCTGAAAATTGAATATTTGCCAATATCAGTATGACTACTGATATACGGTTCATCCCTTTCTCTCACAGAATCTGTACAGCTGTTCGTTTCGTCTCTTGTTTTCATGTTTCAAGACAACAGTGTTCAGTTTCAGTAAACAGCACAGCTTCACAATGGTAAAAATGATCCTGTTGTTTTCCTTCTCCTTTGCATTTCACTTGCATTTCTGTGTTGTGGCTGAGAGTTCAAGCGCAGGTGTAGACACGCTTCTGTTTACTGCCTACATCGGTAGACAACATTAGTGTGAGAGTTTCCCCACAGTCGAGACTGTATCATTAAACCAAACCTCTCGCGTTATTTCTCTTGTGGTTTAGGAGCCTTTTTATCTCAGTTCGAGACCTGTTACAGTATATCACATCATTTGGAAAAATGGTATTCAGGTGGCAGTTACCATAGAACTTAAAAACATTTTTCACATTTTGTTGGGCGTAGACTCGGGGAGAGCCCTGATGGTGTCTAATCACAAGACTCATTTTATGAGATTAGCCCCATATTACAGGGCCCAGTCTCAGCCTCCTGCTGTCTAACCAGCTATTACCTTGTGCCTGCCATACTCAACGCTCTACTGAACAGATATGAAAACAAGCAATGAAACACAGCTGTTCACATACTGTGAGAAACAGAGATGCAAAATATATTATAAACCATACTGATACAGACAAATAATGCTAATAGACATATTTTAAAATATTCAAATATTAGCATTACAAATTCTGTATGTATTTTAATAAAAGTATTGCATTGTATTAATTTAATATCATTGTGTATTATAGTATGCCTCCTATCTATCTATCTATCTATCTATCTATCTATCTATCTATCTCTATCTATCTGTCTATCTGTCTGTCTATCTAATAAATATATCTATTTAAATATATATATATATATATATATATATATTTTAAATAGATTTATTTATATAATCATTAATATTTAATTTATTAATAAATCTATAAGTATGCTTCCATATATTTCAGAAAAAAATGTTTATATATTAAATATATTTATTTAGCATATTAATTGTATGAATATAAGTATGTAAATGTAAAAATATAAATACATGTATTTTCAAAATATATACTATATATATATATATTTATATATGTATATATGTACACACACACACATATATATAGGCTACACACACATAATAAATATGTGCAGAACACTTATATTGTGCAAACCAAAACATTTAGATAAATAAGTATATATATATATATATATATATTTTAAATCTGATAAATCTATTTTTGTCTATCTGTATTTCATGCGTTTGCCATTTGTAGGTCAGCATATATTTATAATATTGACAATTGTATTGGTTTTCAGTGAAAATAATGATCGTCAAATCAAGCTTCCCAGTCCTTCCCAACCTGTAACTTTTCCCATGTGTTTTAGTGTCTTTGAACAATGCATGCGGTTTCTGTCATTCTGAGTGTTTGGGGAAATTACTGCAACATCTTGTTTTACTTGCTTTGATTTCGGTGGTCCGGTGAAATGTGGGTTTGCTACCATTTTTATGGGGTTAGATGGAACCCGAATTATAATGCGGTTTGTTTTTGAGGAACATTGAAAAGTTTTGTCTTTGGAACAAAATCTGCTCCTTTTCCTAATTAAACTTCAGTTTCAGTTGGAGAAGTGTTCAGTGTAGATGTTGGGAAGATTAGATTGCTAGAAATCGCTTTTCAACCACTGCATACTGTGAGAATTCAACCACAAGGTGATGGTCTGCTTGCCTACAAGACTTGTTTGCTTCCCCATTGTAAATCATGCAGTCATGTGTGTACAGTATGTTTGCACAGTTGTTACTGTAGCTGTGTAAAATTTCCTGAAGGTGTACTGTTGGTCCCTGCTTGTGTGCTAGATATTAATAATATATTACCACCAGTTTTCTGCTATGTATTCTGCTATTTTATTTTATTTTACAATTATTTAATAATTAGAAATTAGAAAGTTAGTGCTTTTAAATGAATAATCGCATGCAAAATAAAAGTTTTTGTTTACATAATATATGTGTGTGTGCTGTGTATATTTATTAAGTTAAGTATATAAATACGCACACAGATATAATGTATAATATAAAATGTAAATGTAAAATATATATAAAAAAACCCTCTGAAGTTCAATTCCATGTATATATTCACATCTTTTTACTTTTATATATTTATTAAAAAACTTAAAGCTTAAATTTAACAGAAGTCTGAATGCAAATGTTTTGACACAAAGTCTTATTTTCTATATGCAAAACATTTCTTCTTCCGTTTTGATAAAAAAAAAAAAAATCATATTGATGGTGATTTCTGAAGTTGTTGTTTGTTGCCTTGGGATTTTCGGTTGGTGGTTTATTCCTAGCCAGTGAGATTAATGGTTGTGGTTGCCATGGCATGATGGCAAACCTCTCTCAGAGCGAAAGAAAGAGAGTTGACCGGCGTCTCTCTCAGTGGGCAGCAGCATATTTGCACATTCGACGCAAAGACCCTTTACGGCCCCAGGTTAAAGACAAACACGCTCCTGTGGAGCTGGAGTCGTGGCCTCTCAGTCGGCTAAAGGTTGCTTGTTGAAAAGGCCGTCGGCCAAACTTATTCCTCCTTTTATTTTTTCCTTATTTATTTTTTTTTGCTTGCCCAACATTGCCAAATGACATCAAAGTGAGCTCTGCTTCAGTGGAGAGCTGATATCGTGAAATGCCCAAGCAGGTGATGCCGAAAACGGCAATCTGTTCCAAGACGAAGACTGGGATAAGAGGGCAAGATGTTTTCTTTAGAGCGTCTCACTAGCAAGAGCAAAATTGCTCTGTTGAGTGAGCAAAATACCTGGAAGTCACTTGTTGAAAGTATTTGAGGAGGCATACTTTTTAAAATCGAGGAGGAAAAATGAGCAGAATTTGTTCAGAGGCCTCTGGCTTGTTCAGTTCGATTCACAGTGAATCACTTTGAAAGTGGGTGAATCATCATTTTGGGAGTTATGAACCCAGAGTTACTGCAAATATCTTGATGTTTTGTGGTTTTCTAGTCGAGCAACCTGCTGAATTGTCAAATAGTCATTTTCCCTTACTACAGTGGAATGATATTACAAATGACAGCTTTCTATTACAGAATTTTCCCTCCTAGAAAGCAAAGGATTGCTTGGAAACTTCTTAAGGAATAGTTCACCCAAATTATCACCCATTTCATCATTTGTACAGCAATGCAATGAATGGGTGCCGTCAGAATGAGAGTCTTAACAGCTGACAAAAACACCACAAGAATCCAGAAGCACTCCAGTCCATAATTTACCATCTTGTGAAGAGAAAAGCAGGGTGTTTTAAGAAACTAATCCATCAAGATGTTTTTAACTTCAGCTAAAATACGAGTTTATAATCCAAAGTAATGCTTCTTTCAGTCAAAAAGTTGTCTTTTTTGAATCAGGAGAGGAATATACACAGATCAACCACCATTTACAAGCCATTTGACAGCTCTATACAAAGACGTCGGTGTGATTTTGATGTAAGAGGACAACAGAAGATGGACTTTTTCACTGGAGAAAGAGTTATTATAGATGAGGGACTCATACAATTTCGCCCGAAGTGGCAGTTTAACGTTAAAACAGCTTAGTGATGGATTTGTTTTTGGAAAACTGCTGTGGATTACTTGTGGATTATTGTGATGTTTTTATCAGCTGTTTGGACTCTCATTCTGGTGGCACCTATTCACTTCAGAGCATCCATTAGTAAGAAATGCTACATTTCTCCAATGATTACGAATTTCCGCCAATGTCATGGACTTTTTGTCCATGAAAAAATTGTCTTGCACCGATGCAAAGCTTAATATCTCCCTCTTCATATTTCACAGCGATAGGCAAAGCTATCAGATGCAGAAGTCTGTGTGCTCTAATGATGATGACAGGAACACTGAAAGACAAGGGAGGTCAATTGCAAGTCCGCTGACCCCAGACCTGCAGTCCTAATTAAATCACCAATAGCTCATACAGACAGTGTTTACGTCACACCAGGGAGAGCGAGATGAAATGAGGGACTAATGTGCCCATTTGTTACACACAAGCCCTTCAATTATGCATTTCTATTTGATACAGATGGAAACATCACCCTCGCCATGACAGTGAAGAAAATTAAGACTTTAACAGGCACAAGACAAGGCAACAAAACAGACTTGAGTAGATTTTAAACGCAACTGCTTGAATAGAACTTGGTAAAGGTAGAAAAGCATTTCATTCCGAATTGCGCATCTGTGGTTCTTGGACAACAGGATGAAAGATGCAAAGCCTGTCGATTTATTTAACTGTCACCGGCCACTTTGGGCCAATAAAACACGTTATATGCATGACTTGTATTTCCGAATGTCTCCTGGTTAACTTGCATTGCGGTCCCTTAATTCCTCTTTGTGATTCAGGAAGTCGTCTTGGCAGGATCGAACGTCCCTCCGTGCTTTCCATGCTTATGTGGCCATAAGCATTTTCAGTGTGGAAAGCGGACTTTTTGACTGATTGTTCTCAATAGCAGGAAGATACAATGCCATGTGGGTGGTAGTGTACGCTGTGATGGGCTGAATTTAGACAGTTTATGTCACAGACTGAATTTCCCTGGAGACAGTGGAAGATGTGGTCAGAATCTCTTTATCTGACGTTTAGAGTAACAAGTGATTTGACGTGTTTGATTGGAAGACCTTGGTGGTACGATTTTTCTATACTACTAGTCTCTTATGCTTACATAATCTGCATTTATTTAATCAAAAATACTGTAAAGCTGTAAAATTTTAGAATATTGTTACAATTCAAAATATCTGTTTTCTATTTGAATTTAACTCAATATATAATTTATTCCTATCATGTAAAGCTGAATCTTGAGTCACACGATCCTTCCAAAATCTGTCTAAAAATGATCAATGTTGAACGTTTGCTATTTAATACTTTTCTTACAAACATTTCACAAATGTAAGAAATTAATACTTATAAAATTGTTTAAAGGTGACAGTGATATATATATATATATATATATATTTATATGTGTGTGTGTGTAAGTGTGATCAAAATTCATCAAAGAATCCTGAAAAAAACCCCCACAATATTAAGCAAAAAATAAATAAAAAAAATACAATAAAATAAAATAAATAAATACATAAATAATCTTGAACAAAAATATTAAGCAGTTTTCAACATTTACAATAAGAACCATTATTTATAAGTACCATAATTACTAATTAATTCAGTACAAATAATAGTTGATGTTGAAAGCTTGGCTTTGCATCATAGGAATAAATTACATTTTAATATATTAATTATAATAATACGGGAAAAAAATCCAAATTATTCTAAACCTCTGCTACTGTAAGTAATGATTTAAATATGTTTTTTTTTTTATTATATTGCAGTTAATAATTGCATTCAAGTTTTCAAAAACGAAACATATAATTTAAGGTGTCGTTCATATATGTCACACAAACAAAGCCATTTTAGCCCTGATTTTATATGCTTTTCCCATGCATATGTTCTTGATTTCCCGACAGGACTCCAGATGCATCTTTGTATTTAGAGCACAGTCCACTGTGTTCCTCTCACATGAACCTGACTGTGATTTACTGTAGACTTCAGGCAAATGACCTAGACCAACCTCTCCGTCCCCAGCCGTTCACTAATCAGAGCCTGTCGCTGGAGCGGGTAACAAAGGCAGCTTAATGAAAACAGAATGGCTCTGTTTGAGACGGCTTCCTGGTAAAGGACTCTGGTTGGAGGGCAAAGACATGCTTTTGTCCCATTTCCGCTGCTGTGTGGTCTACGGTGCATTTTTGCCTTCTTTAACTCATGAATCAGAGGTTGATGCTGCACCAGGCCGAGTGGCCCTCATGCCCTGCTGAAGTGCCATTCATTCAACTTAACATCTCTAGTGTGCTTTGCACAGAGTTATCCAGGGTTTGGGTGGTTGCGACACTAAAACCTGACATTGGCTCATTCTGTGTCGCCTTAAGGATCTTAAACTGCAAATATTTGGTAAGTAAACAAACACTGGAGATGAGCAGATGCATGCGTATGGACATCTTATTGTTTGTCGACAGCCTCTGAATTTGATTCGCTCCAATCTGTTAACTGCCAAATCTGTTCAAGACACCAACTCTTTTCATGAGATCCTCAAGTTGTCATTAATATTCTGGATAGGAAGAGCATCCAGTCTGCTTCTGTTTTTTGCTCTGGTATTGGTCTTTTCATCATGCAATTCAACTGAAGCAAATGTTTTGTTTGTTTTTGCAGGATTAATGCAATTATTTTAAAGCAGAGAACCGCTAGAGCATCATAATTCATCTAATAAATATAATAGCATTTTGTGAAGGTCTGAATGCTTTAAGGAAATGATGAAGAGGGTATAGTTATAAACACAATGTATCGTGACTTACATGGAAATGGAAAGTGAACACACTGTACCTCAGGAAATGATCCATCATGTAATTATCATTGCAGATTCTGTCAAAGATAAGCCCTATTATGATTACATTATTTTGTCATTTACTCTATTTATATACACTGTCGTTCAAAAGTTTGTGGCTGTTTTTGAGTCTCTAATGCTCACCAAGGCTGCATTTTTTTGATTCAAAATACAGTAAAAACAGTAATATTTAAAAAATATTATTAATATTCAAACAAATATATGTAAATAAATGATCAAATATAATTTATTCCTGTAACGCAAAGCTGAGTTTTTAGGCTTCAGTATCTCATAATGCTTCAGAAATCATTCTAACATGCTTATTTGAAAGCAGTTGCTTAATATTATGGAAATGGTGATAGATTTTAGAGTAGGAAGTTTATTATTTACTATTTTAATTATTAACGGTCACTTTTGATGAAGTTAATGCATCCTTTCTGAATAAGAGTATTAATTTCTATAGTGTATATGCAATGTTTTTATGTTAAATTAATTTTATAATTAAATGTATATTTCTTACTATAAAATAGGTTCTATAGTAAATATTTGATACACACAATATAACATCATTTTTAACTAGTGCATATAGGCCTATTGTAAGATTAGTAAAGAGTTTACATTTAATTATTTGAATTGCCATGTTGAATTGATAGAAGAAGATTTCCTGTATGTTCCCAAAGAATAGTTGACAGTGTTCAAACTATACATACTTCAGCTTCCCCTCAAGCGAGCCTAATCAGCTTCCATGCGCAAAGCAAATCAGCATGTCTGAGGATATTAGCTAAGGATATTAATAGTACACTTAGAGGAAATAAATGCTTTTGTTTATTCAATTCATTTTGGCAGGTTTCCAATAATCACTTATCAGCGCCGATCCATCAACAAAGCAGTAAATCAGCTGGCCACTAGAAAGCAGCAGCGTTTTCACACAGTAGCGTCAGTGTGTCAGAACTTGTGTCCGCAGGGCCTCTAATAACAGTCTTGTGTTTGTGTGTTTGACTCACACCCCTTTCAGAGCCCCTTAATAGCCCTGTTTAAGTGTGACTCACTCATTTGACCACAAACCAGACCTCTAGTGTGAGACACAGACGAGAAAGCGCATGGCTTTTGACACACATTGACTTTTGGTGGGGAGGGGGGAAATGTTAGAAACATACAACGATTGGCAACCAGACAGTTTTTAGTTTTATTTTAGCCGATCTCTATCCTGATATTGTACGCAAACTGCATTGCGGTTATTTATGAAAAATGTGTTGATATATTACAAAGTCTGCAAACTGGACGTTAACAGCGATGCCAGAGGAGATGAGACAATACTGGTAGAATATTGGAAGAAAATTCTAAACATTAAATTAGGGGTTTATATGAATGTATAGAGTGAAGACGACTTCAGAAAACTTTTGATGCTATTTTCTTTTAATCTTGCCTCTGTATAATGTATATTAAAGCAATGTTTATAAGCGCAGGACTGCTTTGATTACATCTGTAACCAAGGAATGGCTTAATCGCTGCTTTTCCATAAGCACCACCTGCTGGCAGAGAGTGAATTTGCATTCTCACGCAGCCTGCTGTTTTTGTTTTATGAAGGTATGTATTATGTAGCAATAATTCACAAAACTGAAGTCATAGCGTACTATTTTTGCTTTAAATCTTAAAATTATACAGTCTAATTATAATAATAATAATAATAAAACGTGCTCATGTATCATGTATGTAGCATCTATGTTTGGATCACAATTAAAATGCAGTGGTTATTCAAACTTTAAATGGCTACAGATATTTTGTTTATTTTGTTGCCTGTTTGTCTGTTACAGTATCAAAAAAAACCCCAACAACTTAAAAATGGCAACTTTATCAGTCAATTTGCTTTTAAAATATCATTCATGAAAAATCCTGATTGGTGTATCAGTTCAGTTCAGTCCAATTTTATTTATATAGCACAATTAAAGGGTTAAGAAAGGTTCATATTTTGTTTTTGGGAGACCTCAACAACAGATTGCCATACATGCAAGGTCAAAAGACACTTTCATTTTCTTACAATATGCATTTATTTTTACCTTATTTGTTCAATGACTCCCAAATAGTAGTTTAACGATTCATTTGTGCAAACCCCTCCTTTGCATGAGGCTAATCTGCATTTGTTGGACGATTTCACTTAAAGCAGTGTTTGCTTTTAACACTCCAAAAGCAACACCTTTTAACGCGAAAAGTTTGCCCAGGTCTGCGCGCACAACAAGTGTTCGGTTTTGACGTCACCATGAAACGGCTTGGGACTCGTTTTAAAAATGACTCGTCTCAATGATTCAGAGTCGACTCCTTCTGTTGAGAAACAATAACTTTATACACTGTGCACTTTCAGATTTAAAACTTTGCAGGATGTTTTCATGAAATACAAATCCATAGTAGGGGTGTGTTAAAAAACAACTATGGTTAACCAAAGTGCTTCACATTCTCCATAAACGCTCACACACAAACAAAATACATACAATAAAAACATCACAATGTCTCAACTCAAAATAAAAAATCTTAAGTGATGACTCAAAAATCTCAGCAGTCTGAGCAGTTCTTATGTGTACAGGTAAACTGTTCCACAAATTAGGTGCCACCACTGAAAAAGCTTGGTCACGTTTATGTTTTAATCTGGCTCTCAGAACATCGAGGAGCACCTGATTGGACAACCTCGGTGTTTTAGCACTAGTTTATAGGACATTGCTGTGCGATTTTCTGTCTGGGTTATTAAGGTGTTTCGAGTTGGTTCCTGTGGTGTTCTTGGTTAGATAGACATGCTGTAAGAGATACTCTCACGCTGGGTTATTTGAGTGTTTTCCTTTCTGGGTATTTCAGTGTGTTGAAATGCAAGCTTTTCCATAGATTTAGAGGCCGTAGAGACACAGATGAGTCCAGACTGTTTTCAGCAGCCGCACAGTAAATGACAGGTTTCAGCAAAGACTGCATTCTTTTCCATTGAGAGAAAGAGAGAGAGAGAAACTGACGCAGACACTGAGAGAGGAGAAGTCATACTTTGACATGTTCAGTTCAGTAACTTTATTGTCCACGTTGTGGAAATTTGTTTCTCAGTTATGTATTATTTTTTTATATTTACAGAATGCCCACTCAGAAATTTCCCATTAGAAAAATTAAACGGTTGCAAAGTAGTGTCGTCAGTCACCATAATTCAGTTTCTAAATTCAGCATTTGTTAAAAATATTGATATTCAATATCATTTATTGAAGGATAAATAAAAGATACATATATAAGTTATACATATAAGTATATAAGTAATATAATAGTATATACTGTATGTGTGTGTACATGATAAATATACACAGTGCACACATATACTATGTAAACAAAAAACTTTTATTTTGGATGCAATTAATCACGATTAATCATTTGACAGCAGTCATTTGCATATGTACGCTTCAAATTTCTTTAGAGATAAGTGCTATTTCTTTTTCAGTTTTTACTTAAAATAGAGTTGTGTGAGCATCATGGAGCACTACAAGCACATTTAATATTTCATTCATACTGGACACCAGAGGGCACCCTAGCACAGAAACAACAAATATGCCTCACAGAAGTCATTGAACTTATAATGTTCAAAGAAATCACAAATATGGACCAAAGAATCTAGCTATGTAACTGAAGAAAAAAACAAAAAATTCTTAAAACACAGGACAGCTGTAATATATGCTTTATCTGTGTTCTTCAAGCCATTCTCTGGTATTTTTATATGAAGAAAGTCAATTTAAAACGCAATGCTAATTGTTGTAGCATGCATTTTCAGTATTTTCTATGTGAAGAAGCCAAATCAGATCACTGAACTGATTTAATGTGTTAAGTTTGGAGAGAAAATATGTTGTTAAATGTGCATTTTGTTGAACAACGGGTTTATATGTTCTCATTACACCGCCATCTAATGCTTTCTTAAATATTTCAGGATTGATAAGTATCATTTTTGACAACATTGCAACTTCAGTTTCATGTTAACGTCGCTGTGTCAGAAAACAATTGAGATGTAAATGAGATCTCATCCACGACTCCTTTGTTTCCTATGTGTAATAAGCTGTCAGGAATTCCCTGTCTTGACTTCTTTTTTCTCTCCATGAATAGCTGCTTCAGGATTTCATTCTCAAATAAACTCCCAACTGGGACGGCAGGCATAAATAGCAACACAGTGTTACTCCTGTGGTTTTATGTCTGAATGTGTCTGGGTTTAACATCTTCAAAAGCAGGATATGGTTTGTGCAACTATCCAACCCTTTCCCCTATGTCCCCAAAGACGTTTGGCATAATGACCCCGTAATTACACCACAGGCAAACAAAAGAGACAAACTCGGTGGCTGATTGCTTGCAAACACGGGAAGTGTCAGTAATTTAGGAAGAGCTTGTGCTGTGAGTCTGAAATGTGAGCTGTAGGTTTCCTGCGACTGAGAAAATAACAGCTTTCCCGGTTTGTTGTACTGCTCTGTATAAAATGCAAACTCTTGAAGGTTTAGGTTACAAACAATGAAGTTCATAATCCTAAATCAGTTTTTTGCTTTTCCTTTTGCTTTCTTTGGGTCCAGTGGGAGATGTTTTAAATCAAAAGTTCATTGAGAGTTGAACATTTTGCGGTTAGGGTTATTGTTATTTTTCTTTTAAATGTATACTTTTAAGCAGCAAAGGTGATGTTTGAGCAAAACATAGCATATTAGAATGATTTCTGAAGTCTGGAGCAACAATGCCGAAAATTCAGCTTTGCATCACAGAAATAAATTATATTTTTAAATATATTCACATAGAAAACAGTCATGTTAAATTGTAATAATATTTAACAATATTGATATTTCATACTGCATTTTTAAACAAATAAATGCAGCCTTGAGACTTAAAAAAAATAAAAATAAATAAATAAATATTACCAACCCAAATTATGAACAATGGTGTTACTATTAGATAATACAACACTTAAAATCATAGTAAACACAATTATTTTAGTGCATGCATTTAAAAGAATCATCTTTTTGTGAACAGAATTATTGAACTGGTTCATTAAATTGAATTTTTTTTTTTTTGCTACATGTTGGAAAACATACTGTTATGCTCCTGAGAAATGTTGTTTGGTTTGCTACATTTTAGTTAGTTTCAGAACTGTCCTCATGTTCCTCCTGCATCTCTCCTTGGCCTGATTTTCTTAGTTTTGCCTCTGATGAACTATGTTTTACTGTCTCTTTCCAAGCACTGTTTTGCAGAATGTTTATTTTAGAGTGAAGTTTGCCATGAGAAAGACGTTCTGTCCTGGCACGCATTCGTAAAACATCCAGGATTGTTTGCTTTTTATATTTGCCAGAGAAATGAAGTCTAGCAAAGCTGAAATCAAACATTTGAGTTTTGTTGATTTATGCATGAAGCGCATTTCTGTGCAGGCTGAGGTCAATGAAGCATTCGCAGCCGTTAGGCACGCTATAGCGCTGAATTGTATTAAATAACAAAGCGCTTCAAGAGGTTGCTCATTGAAGAAGTGATCTGACGAGACACTGGTGAACCTGCTGCTTTCATCTTCATTCTCTGCTTCCACATTTGGTCAAAATGAATTCTCATTGATCACGTCCTCCGTCGTTTCATCCTCTTCAGTTTCTGGGGTTTCCCAGACAGTATTGTGGTTTGCTATAAAATGTGTGTGTGTGTGTGTGTCTGTTTAAAGAGAGAGAAACCATCACTTTGGGTCTGTTATTGCTCCCTTACTAACAGAGAAGTGCCTTTATGACTTGTCTGCCCGGCTATAGCATTTTATGTGGCTATTTTATCGTCATTATATAAGGTCATTGCTCGCTCAGAGTCATCATTTACTCACGCTCATGTCATTTTAAACCCATATACTTTGCTTTTTTGTGGATAAAACTTTCCTTTTTTGGGGGGTTATTGTCTTTCTTGCAATGGTATGACAATCTATTTAAAAAACTCTCCTCCTGCTGACCTCTCTCTCTCTCTCTCCATCTCCCTTCCTCCCTTCCTCCCTTCCTCACTTCCTCACTTCCTCACTTACTGGTTTTCTCGCTGTGTCTCTCTCTCTCTCTGTCTCTGGCTCCATCACTCAGATGCTTCCTCTAGGTCTTGGGCATATTGAAGATATAATAACATAATTGCTGTCGTATACCATTAGAGTATCCGGACCTGAGTGACAGATGGATATTACTAAGCAATTACAGAGGAGCTCCGGGTCCTTCCTAACCTGTCCTGTGTTGATGTTCTGATTGTCTAAAAATTCCTGCGTTTTTCTTCACAGGGTTTCAGGCCCAGATTAGTTTTTCCTGCCTCAGAATATCTAGTGATTTTCAAAAATCAGAGAGTTCTTTCTTTGTAACCCTTAGAGACACACTGTAGCAAATTTTCAGGTGTAGTGTTTAAATGATACTTATTTCACTATATATATATATATATATATATATATATGCGTTTGAACTGTACAGATCAACAGCTCACACTCTAAAAAACGGTTTTACTCTTTTGACAAGTGGAACACACTTGGCATCTACTTAATATTTATCCAGTTATACTTATTTTACAGACTAATTATAATTGGAAATTAATACATATTTAAAACCATAACAATATAAATACTATTTTATATAATATTTTTTAAATTTGTGCTGTCAAGTGATTAATCTTCATTAATCTCATCTAAAATAAGTTTTATTTTTGCATAATATATGTGTGTGTACTGTGTATATTTATCATGTGTATAAAGACACACATACACAGCATGTTTTTTTTTTGTATATATTTATATTCAAATATGTATTTTGTTTAAAAATGCAGCATAGTTTTTTTGAATATATACATGCATGTGTGCATATTTATATATACATAATACATGCACACAGTATACACACATATATTATGTAAACAAAAACTTTTATTTTACACTTTTATTAAAAACTTTTACATTTAATCATTTCACAGCGCTATTTTAAATACCTATATATTTAACCATTTTATTATTTGACCATGCTATTTGAAAACATGTTTTTCAATGTTTACCCAAAATAATAATAAAATTATTGTCAATGTCATTTCTTTGCACCTGTAAGGGTTAAACTGCTGAATAAAGCCAAACGCAGTGAGATCCAAACATTGAGTGCCAAAAGAGGTCAAAGGTTGTAAAGATGAGGTGTGAGAATGCACACAAATAGGACAGCAAATGATAATTAAAGAAACCTTAAAGCATATCCTCGTGCTTCACTGGCCACCGGCCGAGCGTTTCTCCTCTTTCTCATTGTTGCTCCGGCGCCATCTGGGAGCCGTAATGCCTCTGAAAGCTGTAAGGAGTTTGAGTCTTTTTAATCATTTATCAAGATTCTCTTTGAACCTATAAGCCTTTGCTTTGGCTCTCGGACAAGACTCAGGTTTTATCTGACTAAATCAGCCTTGCTCTGCCTTTTTCTGACTTCAGGGTAGACCTGTTTACAAATACAGCACACATGGTCCGTGCTTTATCACGCTGCACGTGACCCTCTCCAGCAACAATACAGTGCCATCAGCTTAATGCACAGAACAAGTGTCCTGCATCTCGCCGTCAAGCTTTGAAGTTCACCTGCCAAACAGGCTGGGCTGTTGTCCTGTACGGTGAATTATGGGGATGTTAGGGCTTTAGAGAGGAATGATAACATCATTCAGTAGAGCAGGAGCACTGCTGTATGTTTCTGTATTTAAACCCATGCAATAGTGATAATATATCCTGTACACGTCATCGAATTGGTTTTGTAAAATGTTTTTTTTGTTTTGTTTTGATTTGGTTTTTGTAGTCAAAAGTATTATTTTGTTTTTTATTTTATTAAAAAATTTAGTTTAGTTAAATTTTTAGTTTTTTTTAGTTTTTTAATGTTAATGTTGTAATGTTATTTTAATGCATTTTATTTAATTAAAATATTCATTGAGTAAATAAAATAAATATAATATTCAGTGAAAATATTCATAGTTGTATTCAATTTGTTTTGTTTTATTTTTTAATTTAATTATTATTTTTTTCGTTATTTTATATAGCTTTTCTTTTATATTGCTATTTTTATTTCATAATATTAAAGGCACAATATGTAAGATTTTTGTTATAAAATATCCAAAAACCACTTGCACAGTGTTAAATATTTCATGCAGTTGTGTACTTACGTTATCTCAAAAGTTCTGTAGGATTTGTAAATTCAAAGAAATTCCAGATTTAAATAGTGAACCGTCCCTGTTTATTGTCGCCTATCAATGACGCAATATCTTCGCTATCCTCGGTTTCCGCCTATGAATACTACGGCAACACGCGTGAACAAATGCGGAAGTGCATTTCCATATCATGGATCATGATTACACTCTCGTATACAACTGAGGCAAGAAGATATTGAAACAAATAAACGAGAACAAATATCGGAGTGGCGTTTCCGAAATGGAGAGAGCTTTGCGAAAACCTCGGAGTGGACAGTGACTCTGTTCTCGCGTGTGTTTTAATAGACAGGAAAGCAAATATATATTATTCATTGTGTAAGTAATAGTCATGTGCAGGTGGTTAGGTGATTAAACAGAGATAAATGAGCTTTTCATCCATGAACATGATTTGTGAAAGGACATATCCCAGTGTTCAACACTCCGTCATTGCGTCATCGAACTTCGCCTCTGTTGTTGTTTTGAAAATGGGACCTCTAGTGCCGAAAACTTACATATTGTGCCTTTAATTTGTATTTTTAATAGTAATTTAAAATGTTTAAATTAACTTATCTTTACTTTTCAGTACTTCTCTTTATGTGTTTGAATTTATGTTTAGTTAAAAGGCCTTAATGTAATACAATTAAACTCTATTAAATATTAACTATTAACAATTTGTGGTTAACATCATCCTCAGTTTTGCACTTTTTTGGGCAACACAAATTTGAGTTCAGGTTGACATTACATGATGGGTTTTATCTGGGCATCTGTTGTAAATTAGTATTGTATTGTAAATAAGTTAAATTGGTCAATCTAGAGTCCATGCAGCGATGACTAGTTAACAAGCTTATACCCATGCGACACCAGCACTATAAAACCATCTGGGATTTGAAGTTGGTCCAAACTGTGTAAGATTATATATACTATTATTAGTATTTGTACTTGTTGATGTTGTTTATTTCTCCTTTGCAGGAAGATCAACCTTTTTTTTTGGCATTGAGTGAGAGCACAAGTTTACGTGATCTAGTGCACAGATGACAGGGTTTTATCTGTGATCTGAGCAGCATACTTGTGCACTGACCAGAACAGTAGCGTTATAAATGCCCACACAAACTCTGCGGTTTGTGACTTTTTTCTGTTGGATTTTTTTCTGTAACTTAGTTTGTCCTTGTTTGATATTCCCACTCTTCATTAAAGTCAACATGAAGTCAAACTTGACCTTATTAACAGTCAGATCTTATTGGTGATTGTTATTCCAAAGGAACATTACTTGACTTTTATTTCTTTTTAAGGTTATTAGTGAATATTAACTTGGAGGAAATTGACTCTTCAGCTTGACTCCGTGGCAAAATTGAATTGCAATTTTGGGTTATAAACGTCTGTGAAAGGATAGGGATCTTATGAAGTCGATAAAATATTAAAATGCCAACTGCTATAGCTAAAAATATGGCACAGAGATCAGTCAAATCTGTTTTTGTGGTTGATGCTTGTATAAGATTATCTTCAGAAAGATAAAATTGCATATTTGTAGCCATTAGACCGGTTCTCCTGTGACCTAAATGCTGTTAAACTGTAGGAAACATTCCTAGATAAGGATTTGGACACCAAACAAACAACATGGGCAACTTGGGAAAAGACTTCGCAAAGTAGCATTTTCATTTTGAAGTCTACAGAAATGTAAGAAAATATGTTGTTTCAGTTTAACTTCTAAACAAAATCAAAGGCCTTTCCGGTATGAATGTCAAAAAACGCAAGGAAGTCAGGAAAAATTAGATTTGATTTACAGCTGTATTTAATTGCTTATATTATAATATATTATTGCCTTTATAATAATGAGCATTAATGATGAGTCATTAACAAAAAGCCCAGAAATTTTTATTTACAAAAAGAGAAAAAAAAAAGAGAGAATTTATATATATATTATTTTAAAGAGCAAATTCACATTACTTATATACAAAATATATTTTGTTTTATGTAAAATGTTACAATTTTTTTGTTAATATTATTAATAATGTAATAATGCATATTCAGACATTTTGGGTTGTGCTCTGTTTCGGGCGACACACATTTCAACATAGAAAATATATAAATATAGATGATATAAAATCCCTCCAAATGTTTGAGCCAAAATTGCAGTGCACAACACCTTCCTCTCTTTCCTCACCTGACTTTACCTTCTTTATGCTGGTGAGGAGGTAAAACATGTCTACGAGCAACAAAAAGGCATTTTGTGTTGAACTGCTCTCTCTTTGACTGAACAGTGAGTCATTTAGGCAGAGCTGGTCAAAGCTGCTGGGAGGGACATTGAGACGCATTCATACACAGATATGAGAGCCCTGGGAGTGAGTTTTTCATGGTTTAATAGCAGTCATGGTGCTGAGTGTATTTCACAACCATCCCCTACCAGATCAGCATCGCCAAATTCATCCTGATTTCTGTTTTTACAGCCCACACATCACAGGACACCTCACACTCCAGCGAGCTTTCTTTTTGCACTTTCTCTCGCTCTCGTTTTTCCTTGTTTTTTACAGAGATAAACATGCAAAGGCTCTTTTCATTACCAATCTGGACTTTAACTGCAGCTGGCGGCAAGAAAGTGAAGTTCTGTCTGTTTATGTAGAACTTTTGTAACATGTTTGCATGTTTTGTGTTGGTGTAAAGTTGAGTGGGTGTACAACATATATTGGTAATGTCTGAACGTTTGATGTTGTAAGGATTGTTTGTTTGTTTATGAGCCAACATGAAGTCTGGCAGCAAAAAATCTTTTTCTTTGTCCTTTTACTTAGTAAGAAAGTGTGTGTATGAGAAAACAAACAAACAAAAAAAAATACAAAACAAAAAAAACATCTAAAATAAATGTTTTTGTTTCCGTAATATATGTATGTGTACTGTATATATATATATATATATATATATATATATATATATATATACAGTAGTCAACATTTGAAGTGGATCAAAAAATTTCATCAAAG
>JAUMHE010000042.1:16576762-16587932 GCA_032359235.1 Enteromius mattozi
CAATGCAGATTTATTTTCACAGCCACCTTTGCTCAGATTTACCAAGGGTGCCAATATTAGTGGAGGGCACTGCATATATATATATATATATATGCACACGACACATTACAACAAATTAACTTTACTAGTCTCAACATTTTATTTGAAAAGCTTATTTAAAATACAAACCTTTTTATATACTTTTAATTAAATATAAAGCCTTTTTGAAAAAAAAAATACAATTTATAAAACATTTTCACATTACTAGTTTTAACAGAATTTGATATTTTTAAAAGTAATTTTTTTTTATATTTATTCTTTATTTCATATTAAATATAATACAAATCTAAAGTATCATTATTTTAAATGCTTTATTTTAGCTTTTTTTTGTTGTTTTGTTAATGTGCCAGGTTGTGAACCTGTAAACCTCAAGCATTGTAGCTGTCTGAAAACTGACAATGCAAAAGGGGCCAAGCATTCATGTTGCTTGTGTGTTTGTGTAGAGTATATTTCTCTCCTTACTGTGGTCTAAGTGTGTGAATACAGGTCTCCTCTGACTCTCAGTGCTATCACCGCTGGCTCTTCTTATGGTCTGAGGTCATTCAGATGAACCGAATCAGGCCAGTAAGAGTCATCTTTACGTTTCTCAACATCGAAGATGGCCAGGTGGCACAAGAGGCGCTTTGAACTCTGTTTAAATGCAGTAACAATAAGGGGCCTCCCTCTGCGCTCGGACCCTTTCAGTATGGATTAGGCCATCCCGGGATGAGCGGCGAATCACACGACGACGACGTGGAGATTGGCAAGACTGAAGTGGCATTGAGACGGCCGGCATGTCTGAAGAGAAAGAAAGATAGAGAATAGACACTATTGTCTCCTCACTCTTCTGGTGCTTTTGTGGGCCGCTGTTTTAGAGGAGAGAGATGGAAAGGAGCTGGAGGCTTTGGGAAGGTGACACTAAAGCTACAGCATGTCTGGGCACAGCGCTCTTTGTTTGCTCTTCTGTGTGAGTCAGAATTGCACCATATTTTTCTGTTTGTATCATATACTTGTGTACCACAACATCGTATATTTGAGCGTCTGGGCCGTATGAGTCACGAAGTGAGTCACGGCTTTGGTACTTTAATATTCGGAGAGTTTCAGAGTCAAATACCACATTAACTCAGAGAAATCATCTCCAATGTGTTTTAAGCTCTAGTTTTGATACATTGGCACACTTTTAAGTGACGTTGGTACATAGTGGGTTATTTGTTTTTATGTACTGGCAATCACAGAAATTTTATTTTATGCAATAGTTTTTCTAAACACTTGTGTTTCGGTTTTAGAACTTTTACCATATTCTGTCTTGAAATACTGGCCTTTCAACTGCAAAAATCGGTAAAGTCATGCAGACAAAATATTTAATAGTACTTGTAAACATGCTTGGATGTCATTACCCCTCATATATTGGTAACCGCATTATGCAAATATGCATAAAATATTTGCTAATTTGGAGGATGTGGTAATGTGCAAGATAAAGTGAGTGATTTTCTGATCTGTAGAGAAGTATGGGCAATCTTTATTTTACAGGCTTTATGATCGGGCGGCTGAAAATAGTGCATATGATCCAACGTGGAGAAATGATGACATAGGATGGTAACTCTGTGATATTTTATGATAAATATTATTGTGTTTTGGATTATGCCCCAGATACTGTGTGCTTGTACTATACTTTGATTATAGTTTTTAATTTATTGGCATTAATGTACTGCACATGTACTTTACAGTAAGTAGCAAAGGGGGATTTGACCCAAGTATTATGTTATTATGAATAATTATATAATAATTTTTTTAATTACAATATTTATTAGATTTTTTTATAATATAATATTTTCATTATATTAATTATAAATTATAAGCATATGAACATATGTTTGTTACAGAAATATATATGCCTATTTTTGTAGAATCCATTGAGTTCAGTTCTTAAATTAATAATTATGCTATGATATACTTCTTTAAACCTTTTTAATAAATCATGGTATTTTTATAGTACTGTGCAGAAGGTAACCATGGTGATCAACCTATTTTATTTATTTATTTATAAATAATTTGATAAGTAGGGATGGGTGTTTTGACAAAAATCTATATAAAATATATTATACTGTATTGCATTATATAATTAAACATTATATATTACATTATTTGAATTATTATTTTTGTACAAATGATCTTTATTATAATTTCAGTAATTTAATATATTTTGTTGGAGAAATATGTAAATTATTATATTGCCATGTTTGAAATTATATTACAATATTTTTTATAATATTTTATAATATATATATATATATATTATATTATTTCATGTTATATATAATATTATTTTATAATATTTCTTATTTTTGTTCGACTGAACCGTCTGCATACTGCTGTATTGCTAAGACCATGCCATGTAATGCCAAAAAAATCATGGCATTTCCATGGTACTGCAGTGCTTTAATGTAAACTCCACACATCCACGCGAGGAGATTGATGGGTCTGTATGTCATTTGATTAGTATGAACAGTGCGCTTCATATGGGGGAGATTTTCAAATTTTTCAAACGTGTTTTGGCAGTACTTCCACAGTACGCTTATTTTTCTGAGCAATCCCACTGTAAGCAGAAGTTGTCAGAAATTAATCTGTCGCACGAGGCCCATCTCGCTTATCGAATTTCACAGCAGCATTGCCGCACAATCACGCCATTGATAGCTGAGAATTCCCCTCCCATCAGATGTCAAACCAAACAAGTATGAGACTAATTCACTCGTTTAACTCTTTTACTCCCTTTGTTCATTAGCACAGGTTCTGCTTGGTATCTAAACGGAGCTCGAGGTGTGAGATCTGTAGGAAAGAAGCACCACAGACTGTTTCAGGAGGACATTCACATATGAGACAAAGTTGGTACTTAAAGGGATAGTTCACTGAAAAATGTAAAAGCTCCGTCAGGCCATTTAAGATATGGGTGGCTTTTCTCTTGAGTAATACAGTAAAGAAGAGTTTTAGCAGAAACAGTGATTTAAAAAAATAAAAAAAAAAAAGCAAAGAAGTAGTTAATATTATTCAATTTGTTCCTGTTTCTTCAACAAAAATTGTTTCAAACAAAGCCACATCAGAACAGTTTTGCATCTCTGAGTTTTCTTACCGAATCAATCAGCTGTTTGAATGAATCGGTTGAATGAATGGCTCAGTGACTCACTCATGCAATGATTCCCCACCACCTACTGTCGGTTTTGGGATTATATTTAAAGCATATTTGACCTTTTTCACAAAATTATTTCAAGCATGGTATTTGAGTTTTGACTGAGTAACTTGATCTGTGCTGCTCGTTTCAGATGATTCTGTGCCATTAGATGAACTGATTCAACAAAAAAGAATGATTTGTTTATAACCAGACATCACTCTGGACTGAAGCTCTCAATCACAGATAATAAAGTTGTAGATAATGTTCAGTTTCTCGCACAGACCAATCATTTTGCTTCGTAAGACCTCAGTATCAGGAGCCATAGGGACTCACTGTGTTTTGCCTGTATGTTTTGTTGTTGTTGTTTTTGACTCTTAAAGTGCTGGTAGCCATTGACTGGCCTAAGAGTAAGTAAATTAACATCAAATCTCACTTTTGGCTGAACCGTCTCTTTAAATGAAATACACTGTGAATGGAAACACTTCAGCCTCACAGAAAGAGCAACCTCTGAGCGATCAAATGCTGGTTAGGTGTGTGTGGGTGCGTTGTTGATGGCTCGGTGCCCAGTTTTTCTGGTGGGCGAGAGCAGCAGTGAGTTGTGACCTCATAACATCATAGCTGGCCGCTAATTGGTGCCACACCGTTGATCTGTTATGATGGGAGAAAATCAATACCGACAGCGATTTAATGTGTTCGTGTGTGGGCAGACGTGACTTAGAGGAGCTTCTTTCTCACTCAGAATGACTTGTTGGTGTCTGTGAGGAGTCTTTGAGATCATGTTTGGATTCTGTCTTTGATGGAAAGGAGCTTTTCCACCCAAATTGAAAACTGTCATCGTTTACTTCATCTCATGTCATTCAAAACCCTTATGAAACATCTTGTGCACTTTATGTCAAGTCTTTGTGTGAGAAAAGTACTTGAAGGAAATCTAAAAGCTTCAAAGAAAGTAAATGATCACAGAAATTTTATTTTATGCAATAGTTTTTCTAAACACTTGTGTTTCGGTTTTAGAACTTTTACCATATTCTGTCTTGAAATACTGGCCTTTCAACTGCAAAAATCGGTAAAGTCATGCAGACAAAATATTTAATAGTACTTGTAAACATGCTTGGATGTCATTACCCCTCATATATTGGTAACCGCATTATGCAAATATGCATAAAATATTTGCTAATTTGGAGGATGTGGTAATGTGCAAGATAAAGTGAGTGATTTTCTGATCTGTAGAGAAGTATGGGCAATCTTTATTTTACAGGCTTTATGATCGGGCGGCTGAAAATAGTGCATATGATCGGTAAAGTAAGTATTTGAGAATACTTAAAGTTATACGTAAAGTTATGCACCACCTTTTAATACTTAATACTTAAAACACAACTAAACATCAATATTCATTAGATATGCAAGCATGTGATACTCCCCCTGGTGGACAAATGTTTAGTTTTAATATTGTAATATTTAAAAAAAATATAGGTTAAAAATAGTAAAATCATTTAAATACAAAATATTATATAATATATTTTAAAATGTTTTTTTAATATAAATTTAAATAAATAGAACAATAATAGATTAAAAAAAACATTATTTACGTTTTTTTTTTCTGGTTTGCTATTTTTAATGTTTTGTGATTTATTGATTATTTTTTTTACAATAAACATTTTGGTAAACTAAACTCTATGATTTAATATTTTGTGTTGCCATTTTAATTACATTTATGATTTATAATGAATTTATATTAGAATTTAATTTAATTTATCATTTTTTTAATTAATTAATACATTTACTTATGTGAGGTTAAAAATAAGTAATGATTATTATTATTAATGATTATTGTTTTCTATTTATGCTTTATTTAAAAATGTGTGTATATATATATATATATATATATATATAATTTCTCCCCCTTCTTTTTCTAATTGTACTGTTTTAGTTAGTTAGTTAGTTAGTTAGTTAGGTAGATGTTTTTTTGCTCGCTTCTGTATTTTCATACTGAACCGTTTTGGTGACCTGAACTCTTTAACACTGACATGTGATCCTACCAGGGCTTAAATCATTTTCTTTGCCCACAGCTTCACTTATTGCAATTCATGCCTCATATAAATCAGACACTGATGTAACACGGCTTATGAAAGCGCCTCACCCAGGCGTAACCCCGCCCCCTATAAAAGTGCCAACATGTACGCCATCTTCTGCACTTAATAGGGGTGAAAGGTACCAGCATTTCATCATCAGACGCATGTGAGTTTTTCACTGCAGTCCAAATAAAAGCCATGCCACCTTTCTGTTATCCCGTTCTTTTTTGCACTTGAGTTAGGATGGCGTGTTTGCAGAGGTTGTGAAGGAAACTCTGTGCCAGAATCTTCTCCTCTGCAGTCGAGCCCTTGTGAGAGAAGCAAACAGAAGTGCTGCCAGCGAACAAGTGTTGGTCCAACTCAAACAAACGTAGCAGGCGAGCCGTACAAAGCAGCTTCTTTCTTCACGATAGAGCTCTGGTTTCAGGTCAGGCCATTACAGAAGCACCTTCAGTGACGCCTCGTTAATCAGAGCATCGTCAAGCTCACTCATGTTTGCCATATCAGCTCGGCTCTGCCAGAACGCTGTGGGGATTTCATATAAGCACAATTATAACTGTTGTAGTTGTATAGGATTATTTTAAAGTTTAATTTGGACTCTTAAAAACTATATGAAATATGTATTTTGTAGTTTTTACCAGCATGTAGCAAATATGAAAATAGGGGGAACACCAGACACACTCATCAAGATTAATTAGATTTTTGCAGTAGTTAACCATAAATATTTAGTACTTTTAAATTTTTCCTAAATAAATAAAATGCACATTTTTACCATTAGGGATTCTCAACAATTGCATGTACATAAGCTTTTTCATATTACGGCGTTTTCCCACACCAACAGAACTCGAGACCACCTCAGAAACCTACAGTCTTGCGAGCCATGCTGTGCCATGCTTCATAGCTGAATTAAATAATATGCTGTCATGGCTAAGTGGATTACTTAGCATTATTGAAAATGAGTAATGCTGCAATTATGGGTCGAGGGATGAGAATGGGGTCTGGGAAAGCCTTTTAGCAGGCGAGCAGATTCATACGAGAGGGAGGAGCCGCACCAAATAGGATGAAATGCAGTCCTGATTGTGCCTCGATGGACAAAGATGTCAGGCCAAACAGCTGCGAGAACAATGCGTCTCGGGTCGGGCTGTGTGCGGCTAATTGAATGTTGCAGGACGTAGATGCGTATGTGAAAGTGCTTGACTCGAGTTATTTATATAAAGAGTTGTAAAACAAGTTGTCGTTAAGAGAAAAGCCACAACATGGCCCGTCTGTCTGTGAGGTTTACTTAATTCAACATTAAAGTCAACAAATCAGAATTAACCCCCTTTCCTAATGCACATTCCTTGTTATTGTGCACTATAAATATATATATATATATATATATATATACACACACACACACACAAATATATATATATACACTCACACACACACACATATATATATATATACAGAAAACTTTTATTCTAACATCTCCAGTATAAAATCTTCAGTTGTCATTGTCCAAAAATCTGCTTTAGGTCATTTCACAGAGGAAAGAAAATAATACAAGGGACTTAGAAATAATGACAATTTTATCATCCTGTGATGAACCATGCCTTTAACAATGAACTAACAATGTTTTTAAAGACGAAATATAGAAACTACTGATCCAAACAATCCAATCATAGTATGTTGCATATTGACTCACTTGATCTGAAAGAGCTGAACACCAGTGAACTGAACCATTCTGATTAGTTTACTCAGACACATCCTATATGGTATGAGAAACTGCCTGTATCCACAACATAAACATAATATTACAATTTATATGCAATACTACACCTGCATAAACAATAAATGCATGGGTGAACTTGCACATTCTACCTAGCATATAACTTAGTTCATCTCACTCTGTGAAAACATTACAGTAACAACTACAACAACACAGTATCCAGTAATGCAATAGCCACACCATGGAAAGGAGTTTGAAAGGATATCTGAAGGATCATGTGACACTGAAAACTGGTGCAATGGCTGCTGTACAGCTTTACCGACAAATTCCATTTTAAAATATATTCAAAGAAAAACAGTTATTTGAAATTTTCATTGTTTAAGAAGGCAGAGACGAACACACACGCCACAGTCTAGCAATGAGGCATGTCAAAAATCCTTCCGAAAACTTTACCTGAAAGCCATTTAACAAATACTAGAGGCTACATCGCACCGATCTCCTCTACATGTTCACAATGCCACGTCTAATTCTTTATCTTTAGGCCTTATTCATTGACTGTGGGATCCTGTACCTCCAGTGTTCTCCTTCCTGCTCTCTTTCAGTTAGCGCCTCCTCTTAAATGACTAGAAATCCATTGCCCTGCTTGTGCCTGTCCCAACGGGCTCTGCACTGATTTTAATGAACAGGATGGAGTGGATGAAGAGAAAGAGGGAGCGAGAGAAAGAGCTGCAGGCTGCAGAAAGATCGTTAGAGCTTTAAGCTCCGTTTCAAGACCTCCCTTCTGAGGTCTTGCGGCTCTCGCTTTCTGTCTTTCTCACTGGTCATGATGAAAGTGAAACAGAAGTGCTGAATACGAAGAGCAATTTAGAGAACAGAAGCGAAAAACAAAAGCCGTGAGTAGCCCAAGGGCACTACATTGGCCTTTGAGCAGGGCAGCAGTTCAGACTTTTAACACAGCCTCCTCAGATCTAAACCGAGCATGTTTCTTTTCTTTCTTTTCTTTTTTTTTTAAACAAGCAGTGACGTTCTCGATCTACTGTGTCAAAGTCTGAAAATTCAAAACATTATGATCTGAAAAAAACAAATGCAGATTGTTGCAGCAAAAGAGCTGCCAAAGAAAGCACACAACTCAAACATGTGGGAAGTGCAGAAGAAATACTGAAGTTTTTCAACATGTTTAAAAGTTGGAAGATTCAATGAAAACACGAAAGCCACTTGATATTAAACAGAAGAATTCAGATTCACATAATGTTCAACAAGGTTCATGCAATTCAAAGATATTCAGGTTTTATAAAAGGAGGAACGCTCAATATCTTGTTTTCTCTATAGCACTATTTGCTCTGTGCACATGTAACTCAATCCTTGCCATCGACCAAAATATTAGAGTTAAATAAATACAGATGGTATGACCAACACAGAGAGCTCCCACTCCAAAAGTTACATTTGTGTGTGCTCTTTTCTTTTCGAGTTTGAAAATTGTTCTATTTCTACTTATTTGTCTTGTTTGGTGTGTTTACATAGAGTAGGTTTTATGTTTACAGTCTGTGATTCATAAAACAAGGATATGTCTAGTGTTTGACTATGTATATTGTTTGACTATTTTGAGCAGAATACATGCATACATAAATAAAATATTGAGCAAAACCAAAAGCACTGATGTTGTCAAACGTCAGTGCTACAAGTCATTCCAGACATATTGATATTCGACTGGGAATGTGATATTGTTTTTATACTGCACATCGAAATAACACGTTAATATTTTGTAACTTACATTTTAGTCAGAGTATTGGCAGTTACTTGGTTTGTTTTTGCTCCATCAAGTAAAACAGCTCCAAACAAAGCCACAACCATCCTGCAGACGAACACACAGCAGTGATGCTCTGAATGAATCAGTGGTTTTGAAAACAAATCACTTAAGTGAACGACGAAGCATCATTAATGTTTGGTTTTAAATGAATCTATTGAATAGATGATCTATTGACACACACATTAAGATAAGAGGTTTAAATATAATTCAGCTATTTGAACAAATCGCTTGAATGAATGACTCAAATGACTCACTCATAAAGAAGTTACTTGCTGCTACCTAAAAGCATAATGATGTAACCTAACTGAAAAAAGATTCAGACCAATATAAATTATATTATTTTATATGTGTTAGTGCTGTCAAACAATTCATCATGATTAATCGCATTCAAAATAAAATATTTTGTTTACATAATATATGAGTGTGTACTGTGTATATTTATTATGTATATATAAATACAAACATATGCATGTAAATATTTAAGAAAATATATTGTTAATATATTAAATATATTTATATTTAACATAATATTATATAAAATATAATAATATAAATATATCAATGTATATACATGTAAATATTTTCAAAATATATACTCTATGTGTCATATTAAGATATACATAAATAAACACAGTAACACACTCTTTTATTTTGGATGTGATGAAACGTTGGACAGCACTAATTATGTATTATATTATATTATATTACACTGGTAATAACTGTTATAATATCTGCTCTGAGGTGATTATAGATCAGTTTTTGTAACCAGAAGGTTGCTGATTCATTTCCTGTAAGGATCCATTAGCATTGTGGACTTCAGCAAGGCTCCAGGAGGACTGTTCCTATAATAAGTTCATAGCAACATCCACCATCTCTGGTCATGCAGCAGTAAATAAAGACTCAAAGCATATTGTTCATACTTTTTATCATACTACTGTACACTCAGCTATCTTTCATGAAATGTCTATGGCATTTGGCCCATCATTAACATTTTCCAAACAGCTATAACCTTTGCAGTGCAGATTATAGTGGAGAATATAGATGCTACGGTACCTCCTTGTGGTCTTGTGGCTTAAAGTCAATATATGCTGATCAGGATAAAATATATAGAAAGGCTCACTCTGAGAATAGCCATGGTTGCTCTTTGTCTGAGAGTTAAGCCTGAACTTTCTCTGATGTCTCCATGTGTGAGATGGGACCGCTGTGTCTTCCCTTAAAGCATACAAGCCTTTGACCAAGGCCAGCTTTTCTAATCCTCAGCACACTGCCCACAGCCGGTCAATGGAGCAGATAAAAGCTGTGAAGTATGAACGTAGAATTCGAAAATTGACATTTAATAAACTTTCTAAAAACTTACAGAAGTTAGACAGAACCCCTGAAGCAGTGCAGAATTAAAGACCTTATTTTAAAGTAAGACCCCAGAAACTCAATTTGCTGACTTATCCTCACATCTGACTTGCAGCTTTTATATGCAATGATAAAGCAAGACAGATCAGTTGACATGAGGTGATGCGTGTATATACAGGTGATTCTTCAATCAGTGGCACTTTCGATCTTAAAACACTTTCAAACTTAACATTTGTTGAAATACTTGTGGAAAGTCATGGTCTTGATTTATTTTGGTATAATTTGTGTTGGTGATTGACTGAGTGAGTAACTGATTTCGAAGACAAAAAAGAGAAAGAAAGAAAGAAAAAAGAAAGAGGAATAGGCTATTCCAGCTATTATTATTATTATTACTATACAAATCATTATATATATATATATATATATATATATACCTGTCTTATAGTTAGGAAAATACCATTTTAAACCCAATACAATTTTAGGAAGATTTTAAACCCAATAAACATTTAAAGCTGTTATGATCAACATTCAAAAATGTGTGGATCCTATGTTTTGTTTTTTGAAGGATGTCTTTTCTGTTTACCATACATTCTTTTTTTATTTGAAAGAAATTAAAACTTTTATTCAGCTAGGATGTGTTAAACTGATAAGAAGTGATGGTAAAGATTTATATTGTTAGAAAAGATTTATATTTTTAATAAATGTTGTTCTTTATAACTTTTTATTCCTCAAAGAATCCTGAAAAAAAGTTTTGCAGTTTCCAAAAACATATATTTGCCATCACAACTTTGTGAACATTGGTACTGTAATAATGAATAAAGAATAATGAATTCTAATAATAAATAAGCATATTAGAATGATTTCTGAAGGATCATGCAACACTTTAGACTGGAGTAATGACTGATGGAAATTCAGCTTTGCATAACAAAATATATTTTAAAGTATATTAAAATAGAAACCCATTATTTAAAATTTTAAAATACTTCACAATATTACTTTTTTCCCTGTATTTTTGATCATACATATATATATATATATATATATATATGTAT
>JAUMHE010000042.1:16605240-16633174 GCA_032359235.1 Enteromius mattozi
TAGTGTTTACAATTTTAGTCTCAGAATAATAATAAGTTTAAGTGCTACATCAGTAAGTTGGCTTTCTCAAGCCAACTTAATTAATATTAACCAGTTTTTTAAAAATATTCTATAAAAGATTAATTTATTACAAAATAATATAAAATGTGTTCATTAATTAAATATTGTGTGTGTATATATATATATACACATACATACATACTATGGATTTTTTTTAAACTAGCCTGAACTTTTTTGTCTGCGTTGGACTAATAAAGATGAAGAGGTTTTCTCTTTGCACACCTCTTTGTGTCTCTAAAGTCAGTGGAAAATGACAAACGATTCAGGTATAAAGCGACCTTGTAGAATATTAATACATGCTGCTGATAATAGAAAACAATTATTAATCACCAACCTGCAGTTTCAGGTTAACCTTGCAGCTGCTGCTGATTTGATCTCTGGTAAAAGTAGGCTGTAGCTTTTCTCAGTATTCAACTAATTATTATCGTTATCAAATTTTTTTCTTTTTTTTTACATTTTCAGAAGAAAATAAAAGTTGCTGCTTTGATGCTGGGCTGCTCTGAGTGTTTTAGTGCTCTTTTAGTGTTGTGTCTACAGCACTTCTAGGGCATTCTGTGTGTTTTTCTCAATCCTCTGAAATGTCTTGCAGTCATATTGCCTCGAGTAGCCTCTAGTCACCAACTAAAGCCTTCTATGCATCTTACAGAGTTATTTATGATGTATATAAAAGCGAAAAATGGGATCCTGTTTCATGTTGCTTGTGTTGAGCTTCTGAGAAAACGGTTGAAAGAATCTGGCAGACCTTTCCTGCGGCTGACACGGACCTTTGTCAGCAGAGCGTCCTGACAGGCTTTGTCCTTCTAAGACGTGTATTACAGGAGAGAGCATCACAGTAACAGTTACCTGTAGTGGTCAAGTGTACAAAGATTTGCTTTGGGCTCTTGCAGACTACAGGCGACATTTAATTATATTCTGTTCTGTTCTGTTCTATTTTTGCATCATAATAACTGACAATACCAAAACTATTATTATGTCAGGACATTGTTCACTCATTCATATACAAAGCATCAGTCTAATACTTATCATACTGTTTCATTTTATTTTATTGTATTTTTAAATTTTTTTTGCATTATAAAAAACTGACAATACCAATCCTATTATTGCTGTGCCAGTATGTAACTCACTCATTCATTCATTCATTCATTCATTCATTCATTTATTTTGGTATATGACTTGTTGCTTGTTTAGAAGTTTTGAATTGTTTAGAAGTCTCAGGCTGTATGTTTGTGGCTTGTTTGCAGCTGGAGACACTTGTGTTTGATGAACGAAATTATAATTCCTGCCCAGACGATCCACAAACACTCTCACACACAAAAAATCAACAAGATCGCCATGTTTTATTCATGATGATTACACCCGGTGCTGCAATCCCCCTTCCCGCCCATTTTCTGCAATGATTTCGCTTTCCCTAAATGTTTATTTATGGTTATTTATAAATTAGGCCATTTTTGTCAAACAGCTACATTCATGTGTTAGGTTAATAAGCTGTCTGACCTTGAGATCAATGTGTGTTTGAAGCACGTTTGGATCTTCTTTTGGAGAGATGGCACATCGTCTTTGCACTTTAATAAATAAACGTCTCATTGAACCAGTTTGGTAAAAAAACCTAAAGTTCTGCATCATTAGCTACTATTACGACGGACATATTGACAATTTTAACCAGTTCTGCAAAGATGACAGGGCTGTGCTGAACTCTGGAATGAAAAGAAAGCAGAATCCATTCTTCTGGAAACGTCTGCCGACAGTCAACATGTCCATCACTTTCCCCCGGCTCCGTTTGCCCGCGGCCCTCGGCGATGTTTCATTTCAGCCCAGAAGCTGAAATTGAATTTCCTGCGGTGATATACACATCCACACGGTGAGGAATATCAAGGTGCTTGAGGAAGAGTTCAGAGCTCCTGGGAGCAAAATTCTAGGTTATTGTGAAGAACAGCAATGAAATCATACTGACATATATATATGTGAGGAGTTCTTTCATAAACCCGTATGACCATTTTCACTTCTCATCGTGGTCTGCTTTTGTTTTCATAGAATTTTGTTTCATCACCATTCTTTTTTTTGCTTTATATTTGTGTGTGTATTAGTGAATTAGTAAATGTTGAATTTTTTTTTATGAATATTTAATATGTCTTATTTATTCTTTTTTTTTAATTATACCGTCTCTAAAGAAAAGTAATAAAGTATCAACATTACAATTCAATAATAATAATAATAATAATAATAATGTATTTCTTTTAAAACATCTTTAATATTATTAAACATTCTTCTTCCTCCTTTCATCAAGTATCAGTCTAATACTTATCATACTGTTTTATTTTATTTTATTTTATTTTTTATTTATAATACTACAGTACATCCAAAAAGAAAGTAAGGAAATACCAACATATAGTTCATTAATAGTATTTATTTATTTACAGTATAGTATTTTTTAGTTATTTATTTCAAACATCGAGGATTTTTTTTTTTTTTTTATAATCTTGCCTTCCACCTTGACTCAAGTCTAAACCGCAGTTAGGGTAATGACTAGAAGGTGAGTAAATGATGACAACATTCCCATTTAGTGTCATCTATCTCTTTAAGGCGTCTCAAATCACCCCCATAAAATAAAAATGAGCACACATAACCTTTTACTTCATATTTTGAAGGCTTTATTTTGTAACACAAAAGGCATTGTTAATGAGCGTGACCTCTGCTACTCCGTCCCATTTCTCCTCTTCACTCTGTTTAGCATAAATTATTACTGCTAGCATGTGGGCGACCACATCCACTTCCAGGATTAATGACTCACTCTCCCACAGACACCGCACTCCAGCGCCTGGCTCTCCCTGGGCTCCCTGAGCTCCCGTTTCCTCGGGGCAGAGCGCTGCGCTGCGGTGGGACGATGGGGAATGCCGTTACCCCCGGTTACCTTTCCCAGACCTCATCAACCCATTTACTCTGATGAGGGATGCCATAGTCCCATATTTGCCCATGCAGACTAATGCTTTTTATTTGTAACATCTGAGATAAAGGCATATCAAACTAAAATAGACTTCTTTTCTGTTAGTAGATTTTGGACACTAGGTGGCGCTAATTTGTTGTGCAATATGTCAAGTGGGCTGGAATGTTTATAATTATCAAACTCCTTGATATTTTTTGGAGATGTAAACATTTATAATTCACAGTCTTTGTTTTCCAGGAAAGCGATCCAAGAATATTGATGACTCATATCAATGGCGTATGCCGAGTTTTATTCAATTGTGTAGAAAGACAATGTGCCTCCTTTCTGCCTTCAACTGGAAATAGAAAGTGGCAAATATATATTTTTGCCAGGCAGGGACATAAACTAAAGCTTACTGTCTATAAAACCAAGGATGGGTCTAAAGCAGTAAAAATATAAAAATTGTGATAGAAAAAACAAAGTCTCTTCTGCTCACCAAAGCTGTATTTATTTGATCAAAAATACAGCAAAAATGTGTACAATTCTGATATATTTTTATATGTTAATATATAACAATAATGTATTCATGTAATTTGTGTATTAATGTAATTTAATGAATAATTAATGTAATTTATTCCCGTAATCAAATCTGAATTTTCAGCATCATTACTCCAGTCTTCAGTGTCACATGATCCGTCAGAAATCATTCTAATATGCTGCTTTGCTGCTCGAGAAACATTTCTGGTTATTGGCAATAATTAAAAGAGTCATGCTGATTAATATTTTTTGTGGAAACCATGACACATTTCATTTTTCAGGATTATTTAATGAATACAAAGTTTAATAGAACAGCATTTATTTGAAACAAATCTTTTGTAACATTAGGAATATCTTCACTACCACAATGTATCACTTTTATGCATCCTTGATGAATAAGATAATTAATTTTAAGAAAAGTACCCACCCCAGACGTTTAAACATTTTTTTTTCTTATTTATAATTTAGATTATGATTTGTGAAGTAATCTTAAAATATAATGTGAATACATCATTACTTTTCTTTAAATGAAGTATTACAAACAAACAAACAACAATAACAATAATACTATTTAATATAATTATTATTTTGTTTTATACTATTATTGTTGTTGTTGAGTCTAAAAGTATAATCTGGTTATTTTATAATTTGCCTGTGCTTTCTGTTGTTAATGTTTAGTTGTATTGCTGAGTCTCGGCCAGATGGGGGAGCTGTGTTCATTTGATGATTTCATTCCACCGTCTCTCTCTCTCCCTCTTTCTCTCACTGTCTCATCTGTGCATTCAACACGTTCCCAACTCCAAATGATGCATTAAAACAGGCATTATTATCGGACCAAACCGGAGACTAGTTGCGCAAGACAGCACAGGTACTTTTTGGAAGCTTTATCAGCAGAGACGATTCACAAGCATTCATTCACAGGTGAGAGTTTCTTCAGAAACAGCGGCCTGAGGCGGAAATCCTAATGGGAAGTGTTTAAGGTCAAGTAATTCACATTATTTCACGTATCTGCGACTCCGCCGCTCTCAGTCCTCACACGTCTGTGTGTAAAGATGGTTGGACGTTCAACAGACGTGACCTCATGTTTCTCGGTCCCAGACCAGGAATGTGGGCATTAAATCTTAGTTTGACATGGAGACGCCGTGGCCGAGGGCAAATCTCAGCCGCTGCTTGCTTGGGTTTGTCCTTAAATGCTTACTGTAAGGCCATACTGATGTAGCCTAAGCAGAACACACAGTAGCTGGTCATCAATTATTGGACTATTAAAGATGCACAGTACCTCCGTGCAGTCTGCTGAACACAGATATTAATTGCATATTTGGGTGTGAGCGTTTTATTCTGTGAAATTCAACATAAATACCATCTGCCGGCGTGCAGAAAAGCAGATGGTAAAATCAGGTGCGGAGATACTGCGGTAAAACACTGCATCACCTCAGTGTGAGAGAGGATAGAGAGGACAAAGCCAGCACGCTCCTTAAACCCTGTCTGAATCAACACCGTAATGCATCAAATGTCATGGAAATGGCCTTTGTGTATAATTTTGGATCATGATAAATTATTTAAATTACGAGTGCCTTTACATGCATATCAATACTGTGTTAACTATAGAAAATAAGCTCTTCATGAAAACCAGTCCAGTGTAAATTGTTAAAAAAAACAAAACAACAACTGTATTTTTAAAGTAAGTTACTGGTATTACGGTTGCCAGTAAGTTACTGTATTCTGGTTTTACAGCAATGTACCGTTATATAGAACAGTGTGCTGTATTTTTACAGTACTTTGTAATTTTGCTTCTACTATACTGTATATTGTGTAATTTGAGGTTGGAATAGTACATAGTTAGTAAAATTGTGATACTATACTGAAGAATAACATTACAAATCTAAAGGCAATCCAAACATATTTATAAAAGTATTTTTTATTAAAATATCGTAGTGCTGATAGAACTTTCTATGATCATTTACTGTTATCTGGCAAGGTTAGGGTCAGGTTTTATGTTAATCATAAATCATTTCAGTTTTCATGCTCATAAACTATCAAAACAACCATTTGATGAGAACATCATGAAGGGTCCTAAAGGTTTTTATTTTTGGATATGCGCCAAAGTAAAATCATGGTAACATGCTTTCGTCAAGTGTCAGGGTCTGAAATGTATGCTTGTAAGCTTCAAATGCTGTGTATATAAGCAAAAAGTATACTAGGGAATGGTTTCTATCACAATGCAATAAATTAAGTTTGGCTGTGGTCCTGTTAAGTGCTTTCCCATAGAAAACCGTTATGAGGAAAACACTCAACTGTTAAGCAGATTGCGTTCATATTCCGGCCTGATCTGCTTTCCTGTGTAAACTATGCTTCGTTAATACAGAGATTACTGAATTTGATATTTAAATATTACTGTTTTAAATATATTACGCCATTTTAAGTGTTTTTACAACATGTTGTCGTGCTGTTTAATGATTGAAATATTGCCGCGGAAACTTAATATAGATTGCAAATGGCCATAATTTACATTTTATTTACATACCTTTGTTTATTTTTTTGAGAGGTGATCTAAATATTTGCGACTGTGAAACTTTGACAGGATTTGCTGCAGTTCTATGGATGTTTTGCCCTCCAGGTCTTTGAAACTGGTCACGTGACCGAAAGCTATGAATATGATACAGCAAAACTGTTTTCAACATTGATAACAGTCAGAAATATTCCTTGAGTAGCAAATCAGCATATTAGATTGATTTCTGAAGGCTCATGTGACACTGAAGTATGGAGCAATAATGAGGAAATGTCAACTTATTTGTATATAACCGTATAACTGAATATCTTTCTTGAAAGTGGTCGCAGATACACTATTTTGGTCTCCACACTGACAGATGTGATAATGAGTTTTTACAGTGTCGTCCTGCTCTCAGGAAAAGAGTCTCTGTTTTAGATTGTCCACCTTTATTAAAGCAGGTTAATTCAGTGCAGTGGTCCAGATGAAGAACTGCTGCTCCACCTGATCTAGATCTCTCTCTCTCTCTCTCTCTCTGTGTGTGTGTGGTGTTCGATTGAGCTCAAACGCTGTCACGCTAGGCCAAATGAAGCCACAGGTGATCCGAGCTGCGATCGATCCGCACACGGATGTGAAAACCAGATTAACTGATGCTCTGACCGAGGTGCAGCTGTGTTGATGAAAGAACGAGAGCACCCGGAAAGCACTTTTCATGCTTTTTCTGTTTGAGGTGGAGAAAAAGAGCGTTTGTTGTGTTTTGGACAGGTCCTTTCGAGTGCCAGTGCTGAACCACAGTTTTTGTGTGTTTAGAGTCGAGACGGAAATAACTGGAGATGGCCTTTAGCAATACCTTTTGTATTTTTAACCACAAACTCAAACCACAATTTCTTCTTATTATTCATTATTTTACATAAAAGTAATAGTTCTTGGTCCATTTTAATTTTGATATAACTAAAACTAAATCTTGTGGTTCAGGGAGTGATTCAAAGGTTCATTTGGTAACCATTCTGAGTGATTCAGTGAAGAAGTGAGTCATCTTAGGCTTTGCAATTAATTTGCAAGTCATTTTGATTGATTGATTAAAATAATTGAATAATATGACACATTCATTCATGGATATGTCTCCACTGGTTGAGTTTTATGTTTCCTTATTGTCTTTTATATTTGATCTAACTGCAACCACAACTTAAACTACAGAAATATGCAGTATTTGTTTTGGTGTGGAGCTATAGATTCAGTGGTAAAGGACACAGATGGAGGTCCCTTATTGTACTGGTTTAAGAACTACTAAATGGATTATCATCATTCATTACCGTATTTTATACAATGGTTTTTGTAGTGAGAATGTGTGGGCTTTAGTTTGTGTTTCTGTATCCGCTCTACACTACCGTCTCCTTAGACTCAAGTAATAGAAAGTCTGCTCTCAATATATGACTGAGGACCTTGTGACCCGTCGACTCTGACCTACAACAGTGGGTTCATTTCACTCAGCTCTGCAGCATCAGACCGAACGCCGCGGATCACTCCCACATTCCCACAGATAAAATGAACATTGATGGTGGACTATTCCACTGCCCTTCCTCCAAAATAAAGAAACGTGACACTGTTTTTGAGGAGGAAATATGGAGACCTAACATTATCAGCTGCTCATCTACACCCAAAACCACAGCAGAGTGACCACAATGACGTTATATATGAGTATTACAGTGCTGCTTTCTAAAATAGTAAAATACAAAGAGGAATGTTGTGCAATTTAGAAGAACTGAACATGCTTGTTCTTCTTTTAATTTTTTAGTCATTATTATTATAATTTTTATTATTTCAATCAAGTCCTCAGCCATGCTATTGTTTAATATAAACTGTATATATTTATTTAAAAAACGTTTATTGTTTAAAGAGGCTGATCACTACGGAGCCCCTAAAGCAGGGGTAGGCAACGTCAGTCCTGGAGTGTCGATGTCCTGCAGAGTTTCACTCCGACCCTAATCAAACACACCTGAACAATCTAATCAAGGTCTTCAAGGCTACAGGCAGGTGAGGTTTTTTTCAGGGTTGCAGCTAAACTCTGCAGGACATCGACTCTCCAGGATCAACGTTGCCTACCCCTGCCCTAAAGGGACCTTTGCAAATAAAACCCCCAAAAAAACGAAGACTTTTGTGTGCGCACGAGAAACATTTTGCAAGCTCACCAGTTACAGTTTCCGGTTGCATGACTTCTTGTCTATTCTGTTTATTATTAGCATTATATTTCATCCTAGTACCTTAAATTACATTCATGTCTGTACATTCTCCACTGAATTTCTTCTGTTTTGTGTGTGTGTGTAAACACTGGACAACAAAGCTCTTTCTGATTCTGACATTTCCAACGCATTTTGTATTTCGATATGGCAATATAGCCTATTGTCCCACATAAAACTTTGTATATTAAGCGTTGTATATAGCCTATACCTCCAGTCCTTTTCTTAATAATAATTAATATATTATTCATCACAATATAGCTCGTATATTCTTTATCTCTGTTTTTAAAATAAAAAAAAAGATGAAAATAAACAGTAGTTTAATCAAGAGCAGCAAGTGTCTTTTCTTTTAATGTAGCCTATGATTAACATTGAGACAGATCTAAGAACTACTGTAGCCTAAGGCATGGATCAAATATAATGTTACCCATCAGATATTCCCCTAACCATTGACTAAACGTTCATGTAAGACATAACAGATTATGACTGTGTGAATCTCGCCAAGACATATTTAGCAATGTATTTATAGCCTAAGTGAGATTGTGCACTTGCGGAAAGGGCTTCTTATCACAAAGCTGGAATGCTGCGCGTTTAAAGAAAAAACAAAAATGAAACAGTTATTGCACTACTGGAAAATAAGTTCCTACATCTTGGATGACCTGATGGTGATAACAGTAAATTAAAATTTTGGGGTGAACTGTCCCTTTAAGATTGTTTTAAAGAGAACACAACATATTCTTTACTTTATTAGTTAGAAAATAATAAGAAAAAAGGTAGTTTATGCAGGAGAATGTTTGGTGAATCTGGCCTGCTCTTCAGGTCCATAATGAAAATCAATGAACGACTCCAGATGAAGCGCTCCCCATTATTTTTAACTCTTACTCAAGAAATGTACACACATTTTGATGTACTTTTATTTGATCTTTGTGGAAGCAGCATCAAAAGCACCGTTTAGTGTCATTTGTCTCGAAACCTTCTCACATCACATTGAATAACACTGCAGCATCATTTTTCATCAAGCCAATTGTGCAATTATGTATTCGACCCAGGGCTTCAACAGTCTGAGGGCACTGAAGATGAATAACCTCTTAGTAATTAACTGCAGCATCCGTACGGCCGTGTGTTATGTGTCCCGTCACACGAGCGCTGCAATCATCTAATTAAAAACTCAGGCTTAAATCAAGCGTTAAACATAGTGCCGTCACCTTTAAACTCACAGCATCCGCCGAAGCCAAAGCTCCTCTCGAGGCCTGCTTGTTTGGACTTTTCATTTAAGCAAAATGCATTGAATAAATTCATAAAACTGCTAGTTTGGAGCGTCTGCCCTTGGCTATCATAATATACACATCATTGCTCTGACGGCATTGTGCTCTTCCTGTGCAACCTTCATTAACTGCAGAATGAGACTAAAATGTGTTCTTCAATTATATGAGTATTGCCCCGAGTTATACAGTTTCAGTGAACAGTAAACAATGGAAACTCATATTTAGACATCTGCACTCAGCATTTCGTGACTTTGAATGCTGAGTTATATTGCTGTATGAGAGGTGAAACGAATAAGCTGTGAGAAATACAAGCTGACATGCTGTTAATAATCAGTGAAAAATGATCGTCCTTAAGTTTTTAAAAAGCACCGTAACGCCAGAGTAAATGGTAAATAAAATACACACTTTTGAAATCATCAGTGTTATTTTACAATTACTATAGTTTTATAGTTTTTGTATATATATTTTTTTTGAATTAGCTTTTTATGTTCTAGTTTTCATTTTATTTTTAAAAATAATTATTAAATAAAAAAGTAATTATTATGCAATATTGTATTTATTTATTTAAATGTTATATTTAGGTTTATTATTATTGTTGTTTTGTTTGTTTCCTTTTTTCTTTAAATAATTAAAAAAAATATTTCAGAACGTTTAGGAGACTTTTCAAGAATATAAAATATTCAGAAAGTTTGAATTAATTCAATTAAATTAGAAAATAAGAAATTTTATATAGTATGCTATATATAATTGTATATAATATTTAGGTTTAATTTATTTTATTTTACTTTTACCCTTATTTCCGTTAGTTGGCAAGACATCATTTCAATTTTTATTTAATTTCTTTGTATTGTATTTTATTTTTCGATGAACGAAGATCGTTTAATGGTTTTAGTTAGTAGTAATAGCCCTGGTATAAGTGTAGATGTTTTAAAAAAAGTACAGATAGTTTAGTTTGTTGTAACCCATCACAAACACCTTAGCAACCATTTATAGAACTAAATAGTTGCTAAGTTATTTGTGATGTGTTGCTAGGTGGTGGTAGCAGGATGTTTTGAACCACATTTTTTTCTCACTTTTATACACTTACAGTATTAGCAGTGTGTCACAGATGCTATCGACTGATTTTTGTTTTGAATCCAGAAAATCCCTTTAAATCATGCATTTTGTATTTAATTGCCATGCATTTGATTGTTCGAAGTATGACAGCTTTCAAAATTTAATAATGACTTATTATCTATGCTTGCCAGTGACAAGCGCTCTCCAGTGTATCTCAGACACGAACCAGCGATGTCCTACATAGTCAAGAACAGCTTGTTTCCTCGTATTTGTCAAGCTTGTATCTAAAAGGAAATGATTAAATGTGCATGAAGAGTTTGTGTGTGTCTGTATGCATGTTAGGCTTGCTGTATGCCACATTCTAAAAAAGTTGTGTGTGGTCTTCAAGACAGCAGGCTTATTTAATAAGTAGTTGGGAGAAAGAGAGAAAGTTTCACCTTTTCGTCCGTTGCCCTTTACCTGACAGCCAAGATAAACGAGCCAGTGCACAGAGGGGTACGAGAGCGCAAACACGTGTTTCTGTTTGCCAAGCCGTGCAGACTGACGGCCACAATCTTTATTTATTGGCCAGCATAATACAGCCTTTCTAAAGCAGAGCCTTGACACTTTACTGGGGAAAATAAGCAGTTGAAACGGAGACAAAACTGCACATGGATTAAATCTATTGGTGGGCTGAAGTTTTATGGTTTTTATGAGCCTTTAAAAGAGTAGAGAATAAAAGAAAACTTTGTTAAACCTTGAAGTCTGAAGGATATTTAGACCTGTGGTTTGAATACTTGAGCGTGTGTGGTTGAAAGTGGCAAGCTTTTGCATGGGTTTTGGCTGGTTGCTAGGGTGTTGTCAAGGTGTTAAATAGCTGCTGGGTAGATCAGTTGTTGCTGAGTGGTTGATAAAGGGCCCAATATACTTAAGTTGAGTGTCTGAGTGACGGTATACTGTTTCTAAACATTCTGACATCCCCGCGCTGCTGGAGGCGGGGTGTAGATTAATGTAAACATGACGCAACGCTTGCACGAAGTTTGATTAAAAACAAAGCTTTATTTATTGTATACCATTTTTTATTCGCTTTGAAAGAAGAACAACTAAAGCAGCAGTGTGGTGTAGTGTTGTCAAAAATACTGATATTTCGATAAATATCGATACTGAAATATCTGAACGGTTCCAATACTAATTTCCTGAAGTATCGATATACCGATACTAGCCGAGCTGTCACTTTCACTTCTCTCCAAAAGTAGCTAACACCTCTAATGGCGCTTTTCCACTTCGTGTTACGGCTTGGCTCGGCACGGTTCAGTACAGCACAGAACGGCACGGCTCGGTTCACTTTGAGTTTTATTTTATTTTATTTTATTTTATTTTATTTATTTACTTACTCTTGCTTATGTTATTTATTTATTTATTTTATTTTTTATTTTTTATTTTTTTTCTGTATCCTTTTTCTGTAATGTGTATGTACTGTGTGTGTGATGTGTTTTAATGTATGGTGATGTTACTGCCCCTTCTCTCAATTGCCCCTTGTGGGATTAATAAAGTCGTAAAGTAAAGTAAAGTTTCCACTGTAGTTTAGTACCGCTCAGGCGGGATTATCCGCATGTCGTTATAGTCACGCCGCCTCTACTACCGTGACTCCTTGAAAGCGCTTTCATTCCATGTCACTCAATCAAGCTCTCATTCGAATGTCTGTGCTTCCTAACAGACCACGAAACATTTTATCTGTTAGGAAGGTGCGCTTATTCTAAACAGTTGTGTTCGTTCCTTCCCTGGCTGTGTTGATAGCGGGTCTGTGTGTGTCTCGCGCAAATTCAATCCAGTATGCAACTGAGCATTGTTTTCGCGTGTTATGCACGTTTGCATGCATGGAATGGTGATTAGGCCTATATGTGAATCCGGCATTGAAATCTATTCATCAAATAATGTTAACCAGCGTTTATAGACGATGAGCAATGCATTTGTTAAAGTATATTTGAATCTTTGATAACGGAAGGTAATGAAAAAAGACTTGTTGTATTTATCTTTAAATTAAGAAAATATAATAATAAAACTGACCCTGTTGATATTGTGGCAGTTTTTTTCAATGTATCGTATTGAAGTTAGAAATTCCAGTATCATGACAACACTAGTATGGTGTAATATTTATTGGCTTGCTACCTTTCCTTTCATTCTTTTCATGGCTTTGGAAAACTTTGGAAATCATCTGATTTGTCTCTACATCGCTCTACAAGCTTTTTAACACAAGCTTCACTGTAATTTCTTTGTTGGAATTAATTGCTTTCGCTGAATTCTTAAAGTCTCTCCACGAGCGATCGTTACAGGTGTGGATATACCCGTGGCAGCTCAGCTATATATAGTAAAAAAAAAAAAATCCTGGGTCAAAGAAAGTGGGGTTTCAGAACACCCTCTGCTCTCAGAGGTGTCTAGGATGTTGCTTTGGTGCAAAATAGTTTCTAAACAGTTTCTGGATGATTTGGATAGATTGTTTGTTGCTAGGTGGTTCACTATTTTCTTTTATTTTTGTATTTCTTCTTATTAAAGTTACAAAAGTGATTTAGTCAAGAGTAGTGAGAGATTTTCTCTCACTGTTGTTTGATTAATAATGAATGGCAGACAGGACAAATATTTGACAGCTTCCCAATTAAGACCAGAGTCCGGATCCAATATATTGTTACACATGCATTTTTTCCAGCTGTTTACGCTCTCTCAAGAGCTAAATCATGTGTTTATAAGGACACTTGCATAGACTGTTTTTCTGACTTACATTCTGACACATACAGTATAGGTGTGTTTATTTCAATCGTTCAAAGCCAGTAAAACGGCAAAAAATGCGCGCTCCTCTCACAAAGAAATAGTGTGTTCATGTTACAGATGTTAGTGCCTCGTTTAGGAACGAGCTACTTGTTTTGTCCTGGCTGGTTGTTTTCCACCTGGTTCTGTGCCCTCTTCACGTCCCGTGGTGTCATGTAAAGATGTAAACAATGTATTTTTCAACATTACGAAATAAACGATAGAGAATAGTATGAAATTATAGACTTTTATATTTTGTCCATACGATATATATCATTATATCGCACAGCCCTATTTTGGGTGATTTCTAGGTAGTTGCTGAGGTGTTCTGAGTGGTTTCTAGGAGGTTTCTAAGGTGTAAAATTGTTTTTAGGCAGTTATGATGGTTGCTAAATGTTTTGGATTGTTTGGTTGTTGCTACGTGGGTGGCTAATAATGTCTTGCTTGCTAGGGCATTTCTAGATAGTTGCTGATGTGTTCTGAGTGGTTGCTAATATGTATTTATTTATTTTTTTATTTTGGAGATAGCTGAGGTGTAAAAATGTTTTTGGGAAGCTGTTGGGTGGATGTTAAAAGGATTTGTTTTGTTCTTTTAATCGTTAAGTAGTTGTTAATAAGGTCTTTTGAATGTTTGTACTTGTGTTTGTTGCTAGGGTGTTGCTTTTATAGTTTAGTTGGTGTGAGGTGGTTAATTAGGTCTTCTGAATGGTTTGCTAGGGAGTTGCCGAGCAGTTGTTGGGAAGTTCTTGGTGGTTGCTAGGCTGTTGATATGATGATCTGGCTGGTTGTTAGGAATTTTCTGGGTGGTTTCTAAGGTGTTGCTAAGGACTTTATATCATATTTTTTGTGTTAAGAAACAAAGAAGATAATTCTCAGTTCAAGCTCTCTTTAGTCTCATTGCTGTCAAGATGAAAAATATGCGTTATTAAAGGAATCTCATTGGAGATTGTTCTTCTCCCTGAGGTATTTTAACTACCTGTTTGTCCTCGTAGTATCTATTTTTTTTAGATAGCGTGGTTATCTGCTATGCATTTGTCATGCTCTTTTCTTCTTGTTTCTAGCTCTGCAGCTTCCAGTAATCTCTCCCTGATCTCAAGACACACTGCAAAGCAGAGCAGATAAGAGGAGAACTTCTTTTTGTGCACTTTTTCTCTGACAGCCTCTGTGAAGAAGGCCACACATATTGTCTATGTTCAGCATACAATGCTGGAATACTGCTTACGTGCACATTGCAGTTAAATTCAGTTGCCAGTTCACCATTTTGTGCTTAATCCTGTTTTGTGCACAATTCGTTTATGGGAATAAAAACCGTTCAACCAAACTGACTTTCGAAAAATGCAGCATTGCCAGATCTTAGTAGAAAAACACCAATTAGAACAAGCACGCCAAAAGGGGTTATTTTATCTCAATTCTCTCACCCCAGACCTCGCTCATTTTTAAAGCCTGGCTAAGGCCATAGTATTGACTACTGATCGAGAATATGATTATCGGTGATACTGATTTGATCCTAGCATCCCTAAAAATCATATCTAAATATTGCAACCTTCCTATACTCCGTAAACTGTATAGCACATTTATAAGCTGAGCCTAAATAACAACATCAGAGACACTTATTACCTTACATGGCAACCAATGGCAAAAAAAAAATAAAAAATACATATATACAAAATTCACTGCTTCTAAAATTGTTGAATATAACCAGTCAGAGTTTGGTCAAAAATAACAGATTTAAAAGTAAAATATTGCTAGACACCTAAAACACCTTCTCAGGTGCATATAGAGATTTAAATACAGTGCATAGTATCTGGACTGCATTCTCATGAACTTCTATGTTAGTAATATGCTCCTATAAACCATCGGAGTCGCCCTTGAGAAGTTTGGTCAAGGCACAAACACCTCGTTGTTTGATTCATTAACTTTGGGACTTCTCTCAAACTAGCCCACTGGAAAATTACATTCAGTATCAGTGGACAAATCCAGAATGCTAATTCATTTGCTGCACCCTGTGTGAGAAAGAGTTATACTCTGCTCTGTGATGTCTGATTAACTCTTATCTTCTGCTGAAATGACTTTCTTTATGTTCAGGGTCCCAGAGATCCTGATGTTGCACGTGTAAAAATATTGATAGCATATTTGAAATTAACTTATTTTTAATCAATTAATTAATTTAGTTTTTATATGGAACCAGTATACAGATGTAATTGAAATTATAAACTCGGTTTTCCATTGTAAAGTAGACATGAAAAATATTAACTTTAGTAAAACTTTTACTATTAGTAGTAATTAACTTTTACTAATATTAGAAAATTATTATTGCATATATTTACTTTTAATATATATGTATATATAACATATTTATAGCACATATATTTAAGTATTATTGTACTAAATATATAGTTTTGCAAACAATTATTGCAGCAATTTTTATTATTAAAATAACACTAAAGTACCTTTATTTATTTATTTTTTATTGCATTTTTAAATGTCATGCATGTTGATTTTCTTTTCAAATTAATTTTCTTTTTCCATTTAAATACAGATTTTTTTTTTTTTAGATATTACTTGTATTTCTTTATTGCATATAATATCATAATAAAATTAAGATATTAGGGTCAAATCAATTTAAATGCTCAAGCCACGGAAAAATCACCACAATCCGATGGATAAATTTGCATGTACCGGTTCTGCAATCTTACTCCTACAATCTGTTACACTCTACGGGATTTCAGTTTTGTTATCTTCAATATTTAATGTGGCTTTCATTGTTGAAAGAAAAAAATGGCTCAAGAGAAGTTCTCATCCATATGCATGTTGTGATAAGACGGATAGACATCACTGCCAAAATATCCTGTGTCCCTGCTGATTGTTCCACGTCAATCAGTGGCCATCGGAATAACACACAGTGAAGAAAAGCTCCTGCATCTGTTCCCTGGTGGCTTGGACCAAAGAAAGAGCATCAGATAACCTTAAATTGGGATGATGCCATCCTGTTTCCCGAAACCAAGCATTTTTCTCGTTCTTTCTCTTTCCCATTTTTCCTCCCTGTTTTTGTCATTCCTCTCCAAGTCCGAGGTTCTATCTGATGCCGAAGTAATTTAACTGAAGTAGATAAAGTGGAGTAGAGCAATCCACTGTGATTCTTGTTTGAGGCGCTGTCTTCTCAGCCAAGCCCTATAAATTGGATCAAACAGAATGCAGATGCAGAGACCGGCGGCTCTGTGATCCGTATCAATGAGACAGAGCAAATAATTGCGGACACTAGCCGGAGATCCGGAGATCTTGTCTCAACCCCTCGTGCAGTATTGACGTTTGGTGTGGAATAACAAACGAATTGCATCAACCTTTGCTGAGCTTTTTTGACATCTGTGTATCCTTCTTGGTTCTAAAATATAACTTCCAGCTCTAAGATGGTCTTAACTGGTTTTGGCACAAGCTGAAAATTGGTTACTATAACAGATCTCACCAATGATGGATTTTATATAGTAATGCTATATTTTAGTTTTCTTTATTTATGTAATATTATGTAGTGTTCTTTAAAACTAGCTTTTTATTTTTGCACTTTCAGTTTTCATTTTAATTTAAGTCTTTTTTCCATTTTTATTAGTTTGTATTTATATTTATATTTAGTCTTCATTTATTTATTTATTTAATCAGTTTTTAGTAATTTTACTATATCAACTTTAGCTTATTTTATTTTTAGTTGGTTGTGAAGATTATATTTTTAACAACACCTCCACCACCAATGATAATAATAACAACAACAATAGTAACAATTATTATTATTTTATAAATCTTTTAAATATTGTGGCGAGACAGCCGCCTCCCCGAGCAATCATCGCCTCCCCTGTCCTTTCTTCGCCTGCTCTTCGCCAGGCTCCCGACGGGAGTGGGTGTGTGAGAGGAGGGGCGCAGAACTGTGCAGGTCTGGCGGCATGTGATGAGGCAAATTGAGCCTCATCACCGCCGCCGTTAAAGGACCAAGCGTGCCTCTCCTCGAGAGACCTGTCTCTTCCCCCGTGCATGCACACTGGTGTCCTCGTGGGTCCAGGAAGCCCGGCCGCCGGACTCCGCCCCTTCCCTGGACCCTTAACCCTCGAACACTGCCTGACCTTCACCTTCCTAGCAGCATGACGAGGACACCAGTTCCCCTTTTATTTTGGACACTTTTCCCCCTGGACACTTTATTTTGTTGTTTATTTTGTAAATAAAAAGCCTCTCTGAGGCCTGATGCCACTCCCACTTTGTCTGTCTTTGGCTATATATATATATATATATATATATATAATTTAAGGCAACAAACACACACACACACAAACCATCGAAACTTGTTCCGTATCCTTTGCAAAACTCATAGTTGCCACAGTGTTGTGGGTGGTTACTAGGGTGTTTTGTGTTATAGCTCATGTCTCTCCTTAAATGTAGTCTAACATATTTCTTAGCTTGTTTTATTGCCTTCTGGTCCAAAATTGTTAGTCTGATTGCTTAGAAAAGTAATAACAAATTTCATTTTCCACCTTATTTTCTGTCTCACACCGTCTCGCACCGGTCGCAGCAGTCCTCGGGGAAACTTGCGGATGGTAGTTGGACTCAGAAGTGTTTGAGTTCACTGTGGCTTCCAGTTTCATTGACAGTCTGTCGCTGCTGCTGGACTGAAAGCCTGAAGGGGTCAAAGACTGAGTGTCCTCTTCCAAAGAGACGGGCCACCACTGAGGGACCCTCATATGATATTGAAGCCTCTTAAATGAAGACAAGGCAGCCCTTGAATCATATCAAAGATTGAACACGAGCGCCCAAGGCCATCTGTGGCTGCGTGAGTGAATAAGACCATACAGAAGTAAACAGAAAACTATTTTGGACTGTTTTTATGACATGAAACATAAGAATGCAAGAGATCTTGGGTTATATGAAACATACGGAAATATTTCAGATAGTTTAATGTCATAATTGGGCCTGATCATTAAGTGAATTTATGTTTAGCTCTATTGACTGCATTTAAGACATTAATTAGATAAGAAAATAAAATAAATGCTACAAAAATACACTACTTAAAAGTTTGAGGTCAGCCAGATTCTTTTGCAAGAGATGAATACTTTTCTTCTGCAAGGATGCATTAAACTAATCAAAAGTTGTATCACAGGAAAAACAAACAAAAATACATTTTAAAATATTAAAATAGAATACAGTTATTTTTATACAGTAATACAGTAACATTCAGATACAACCAAGCCCAGTTTTATGAGGAGACGTGAAATTTAATTTAACTTTATTTTATTTTATTTTATTTTTTGAGGCAGCGTTTCATTGTTACTTTTTGAAAGAAAGAAAGAAAGAAAGAAAGAAAGATCAAGATCAGAGATGAGTGTACGTTTCTCTTGTTGTAATCAACATTGTACCGCAGATGCTGTGTCTTTGAAAAATCATTCGGCAGACAAGAATCCAATAAAATCCTTGGTGCCTAATGATGGCATGAAGATGTTTATCCGGGTCCGGAAATCTCCCAGCTTGCCGTTTTGAATAAACATTGTTGTGTCGCAAATTCAATGCATAAGTAAGTAGTAAGTACATTCCCGCCGAGCCACTCGACGACTGGTGGCTGCTGTCGGCGTCTAATGAAGAGCACTTGTGTGAGTGTGTTTCCGTGGCAACAGAAGCACTCTTCCGTGATTGTCCACGTGAAAATGACTCCGTCGAGATGCCATGTGGAAACATAAATACGGACAGCAGACAGGCCCCAAGACCACTGGACTATAAAATTGACTTGGAATCAATACACGGAGTGCAATTCTGGGAGCAGGGAAAGATGTATGATCGAGGCATAAAATCAAAACGGAGAATGGCGCTGCACTCACGTACATAACGGCCGAGCGATAGAGTCCGAGTATGCGATGTCTCTAATGTCTGCTTGAGAGCAGTGGCTTTCCAGGAGAGAGCTCTTGTGGCGTGACAATTTTATTTGAGCTCAATCCAAAGATAGCTTCCTTTAAAGCGCAACGTCAGTCAGGATCTACTCGCCCTGGAAACCCGAAACGCTCATTACGCCCGGCGTGAGTCTCGCGCACGTTCAAACAGTAGGCGTTCCTTCACCACGGGACACTTTTGACACCTCGTAGATTGTCTGTCGTTCCTGTAGACCGGCGTATTGTGATGATTGGCACTTGTAAGTCACCTTTTACCCTTGCACGCGCCGTAGAGGGTCTCGTTTTCTCGTCAGTTTGCCGCTTCTGTTGGAAAAGCTGGAGAAGAGATCAGGGAAGTTCACATCCCGCCGGGCCTAAAGCAAGCAGTCGTTTAGTGTCTGTTCAGAAACAGAACGAGGGTCAGCGAAAGCGGAATGAGAAAACATTTCTGACGGTGCAAATTGAGGGTCAGAAAAACAAGATAAATGACAAAGATAGGAAGAAACAGAAGCACAATCACTTCTGCTTGCATTGATTTCTGTCGGATGAAAGTTATTGGAGGTGTCGAGCTGTTTGTTTGCTTTTCAGAACAAAACAACAGTATTTTTTGCTCTACTTGATATGTATCTGGTGTTTGGGGATTGTGTCATTAGTTTTGGTGTTTGCTAAAGCAAATGTTACTATTCTGCTCACTTTTGCAGTTTGGAAATGGAACAAAGTATGAATCGGCACATAAATCATTGGACATATAAAAATAAATAGATTTAGAAATAGTTTGTTGAGGTGTGTCATTCTGAAATAATTAGTGCTTTGGAATGAATTGGTTTAGTAAATTATTATTTATTTATTTATTTATTTATTATTCTTATTTTTAACAAAACATCAAGGTAGTTTAAACAAAAGCAAAACAAAAGAAAAAAAAATACAGTAATATGCACAGATGTATTATATAGAATATTTTGAGTGAGTGATTTACTGGATTCTCTCATGTAGATTTGTTCCTGAAAGAATGAATCAGTGTTCTGAACAAATCATTTTGAGTGAGTGACATGATTTTGTTATGTAGACCGTTACTTGAATCGTTTTCAGAATGAATCTGTCATTGTTTTTGAATTGATCATTTAAGCAAATGAGTAACTATCTTAAAACAAACTGATTGAGGGAGTGACTCATTGACTTTTTTAGTTTTATTTTTTTTATATGAACTTGTTTTGTTTTCTGAATTTATTCACTGTTTCGAACAAATAGTTTAAGTTATTCATTATTTTCTCATAAAGATTAATTCCTGAATTAATCAGTGTTTTGGAATGAACTATTTAAGCATATTGATTTTCTCATATACCCTTGCTTTGTTCATGAACGGAACACTGATTTGAAATAATCGTTTTTCTCATAAATATTTGTTACTGAATGGATCAGTGTTTTTGAAGTAATTATTTGAGAGAATTTTCTCACAGACATACTTTTTAAATGCATATTAATACATACATGCATACTTTTTTATTTTCTTTGTTTCTGAATGAGTCCTGAGTGTTTGAGTCTTTCATGTGAGTGATTTATTGATTTTATCATATAGATTTGTTCCTGAGTTAATTAATTTGTGTTTTTGAATTAATTGTTTGAGCAATTTACTTTTATGTGCACTTGTGTCGTTTCTGACTAAATCAGTGTTTTGAACAAATCAGTTGAGTGAGTGACTCATTGATTGTTTCATGTAGATCAACTTGATTCGTTACAGAATGAATCAGTCATTATTTTTGAGTGAATCGTTTGAGTGAATGAGTCAGTGATTCACTCATAAAAACAGTACTTGTCACCACCTACACTGAAACCTGCAGAAAGAATGAGTGAAAAATCTACCACCACAAAGTAATTTGATCTTAACCAGTTTTATAATGGCATAGCCATGATTTATTGTCTCACCAAATCCATTCTTTTATTCAGATTTGTCTCCTGTTCACTTAATTCTGGACCCTGCATATTTCTGTTTTAATAAAGCATGATGTACTGTAGCGCTGTTCTGGATAATAGAAAGTTATTTATGAGGATGCATGTGGTTATAGTAGAGAAGATTCAATTTCAGGCCTCTGGATTTTGACTTTGCCTTTTTGAAAGCGAATTAATCAAGTCCCAGATTCATTCTTCTTTGGTGCAGAGTGGCCAATACAAATTATGAAGGCTAGAACTTGGAGCCTAAATATTCTGGGCTTAGTAATGAAAAAGCAGCTTTCATATCATGATGGAGATGTTTTATAATTTTACGCAGTCAAAGCTCTTAAGAGGGTTATTAATCTACATGCTTGGGGTTTTTGATGGCAGTGTTGCGCTGCTATATTTCAGCTTCATGTAATTGTACTGGGAAACGGCCAAGGAGACGGCGCTGATAGATCGACATCAATAAAAAGAGTTTTTCCTGAGCTGAACGGCTACATAACAGCAGAGAAATCAGATAATATCTGTTTCTTTGTATTCTCTAAAGTAAATGCTAAGACCCAGTGATTTGTGGGGGATCAACTGCTTGTAAACTGCAATATGCTGTTACTGAGAAAATAAGCACACACTTCTGTTGCATTACTTCTAAGCATGTACAGAACCTCAGAGGATTGACTTTCTGTTGAGTTTCTGTTATAAAACATGACGTTATCAACACATTATCAACAAAAAAAGGTGGAATTCATGTTATATCACAGTTACAATGTATTGCATGATTTTTTAAATAATTTATTTTAATTATGATGTATTTTAAACTTGATTAAGTATTCTTTTTGTATTTGTCTGGAAATATGAAATATGAAAACAAAAAGTAGTTTATACTGTTTAAGTTATCTTATTTAACCCTATGAAAGCGAACAAACACAAATAATAAGTCTCCCATTCATGGTGAAATTAATTTTATATCACAGTTACAATACATTGCATGAAAAATAACTATTTTAATTATTTTTTTTACATTTTTAAGTATTTATAATTAGAAAATATACATTTTCAAGTCACAGTAAAATAAATGTAAAGCAATTCATAAATAATTGTTGTCTTGAACATGGTAACTAGTCCCTAATTGTTGCATTACACTGCATTTGTTCCACTGTTCTCACATGTAAAGAAGTCATAATAGACATTATATATTGTTAATGAAGACATTTATTGTTTTACTGTAGACCTTGATTCAGAATCCTCCCTTTAGCTCCGTCTGTGGTTGTGTTTCTCGCAGTAGGTAACAGTGTTTAGTTGCTGGAGTAAAGAGCCAAGTAAGAGTTATACACAATAGATATTGACCTTTTCAAAAGCACAGAATGCCCAGAAAGCCTTGCGTCCCTGGATGCCCTCTCCTGTTGGCTAATGCCACACTTTGCCCCTGGCACAGATCGATGGGCGTTTATGGCTCGGGGGGGATCATTGATTGGAACGCAGGAGCTGCCGTTTAATGGACGACTGCATGGCTTTTGTTTAGGTCTCGCTCTAATTGTATTGCAAAAACATTAACTTTTTTTTTCAAAAAATTTAATTTGAATGAAGATAAAAAAAAAAGAAAAATTGCATAAACCTTCAGATAAATCAATCTTTAAGTTGTTGTTTTTACTGTTTTAAGCATGCATTAAAGTACTCACATAAAATAAAACAAAAATAATTGCAATACATAAATAGAAATAAACCTAATTTGAGATACTATTGAAGAAAAATTGTGCATAAATTTACTTGTGAAGACCTTTTTTGCATTTTTTATTTTAGTATAAATGAATATACATTTTGGGTGAAATAATAAAATATTGCAAAAAATAAAAATCATAGTAGTAGTAGTAATAATAATACTAATAATATCTATAATAACAACAATAAAGATTTGCCCCGAGAAATAAACATCATATATCATATAAAAAAAATATATATTTTTTTTCATTGTTTTTTTCTGTTATGAACATAAGTTCATGCAAATTTAATAGATTACTCTTAAATATAAGACCAAAATAATTTGCCAAGATAAGTAAACTTATTTCAAGAGACATATTCAAGATATTAAGTATTGCTGTCAAATGATTAATCGCTATTAATCACATCCAAAATACACAGTTATTGAAAAGTAAGCTTAAAATAAGAGAGAGAGAGAGAGAGAGAATTTAGTTTAAATTGCACATAAAAATTATTTGGCCAAGAGAAATAAACTTCATTCATGATAAATATTCCTATTATATTGCTTCTCAAGTTTATTTATCTTGTCTTTTGCACCTAAAAGCCAGGCAAAACTGCAGATAAAGCAAACGTTATTTGTAATGCAAAGCACAGTGCACCAAAGAGTGGCTGTAATTATGTATTTAATCATCATATTCATGTTTGTTTGGATGTTGGCGTTGAGCTCCGGGGTGGCAGTCATGCTCCATGACGGAGGCGACACGTTTTGCAGCATTTGTGCGACGTCTGTCTTCCAAATTCCCCGTCCCATTTCCTTTCACAGCTATTGCATTCAATCTCAGCCGTTATTTCTTTTAATTAACACCGCTGTCTCGTTGAATTTACGCCCAAGAACATGGGTACATTTAGATGGTTGTATTTCCTGAGGAGACCCGGGGGGCTCTCGAGACGCTACAGACGAGGAGAGATGATGAGGAAACAGCTGCTGGAGTGATTCGCTTGATTTCTCTCTCAATTCTGCAATCACACCAAACGGCCACAAATCATCATTCCTTCGTTCTTCATTCTCACTAGTCAGAGCGATCACGTCTGATGTGATTCTGAGCACTTATGAGCGGAGATTGTAGATCGCAGCTGGTTTGTTGGGTGTTTTGGTCCTGCTGGCCTACGCAGGGACAGATTTCCTTCTTGTGTTGGCGTTTTTCTTATTGAAACTGGAAGTTGAGACGTAATGATTTTTGTTTTTGATATTTTGAGTTTATGTTTTAGTAAGATTGAAGTAAGATTTGCTAATTGCTTATGCTAGTTTAAGCTTCAGGTGTTGCTTTGGGGAGAAACATTAGATAATTTCAACAAAGTAAAAAAAAACAAAGAAAACCTCTAACTTAATAATAAAAAGATATATATATATATATATATATATTCTTTTTATTTGTTGATAAATAATCGCTCAAATAATATGTTCAATTTATTTAATAAATTAATTTATTTTAGCTTTTTTGAGTTTTAGACTCAAAAGAAACAGACTCTAAATTGTGACACTTTAATAAATGTTTTATTGTAAATGTATTATTATTATTATTATTAATGTTAGCATTTAAAATGCATTAAAGTTAAAGAAAAAATGTCACAATTTATTATTTTTCTTCCAAGTCTTAAACTAAAACTCTTAAAATCAGTAATAATAATAATAATAATTATATATATATATATATATATATATATGCACACACATATATATAGACTTGGAAGAAAAATACTGTAAATTGAGGTATTTCTCCTTAACTATTTTATTTTATTTTATTTTTAATTTTTAAATGCTAAATTAATTTCAATAATAATCATAATAATATGTTGTAGTTGTTATTATTATTATTTTTTTTATTTATGCCTTGAAAGCTAAACAACCACGGTATATAATTAACTTCTATTTTGATTGCCTAACCCCTGTGTATGTATATATATATATTATTTTAAATCGTTAAAAAATCTTTTTTTTTTTTCATAAATGTAAACTTGTATTTCAAGTTGAAGGTTCAAGAGAGGGATTGTCTTATTTCACTCTGAAACGTTATAGCTTTATAACTGATTTTCACATATGCAATATATTGAGTAGTGATTGTACATTTATAGTTCATAAATTACGAATCCTATACTGAAATTCTGTTGGTATAAAAAGGCAAATGGCGAATGATTTGAGTCCCTGTATTGCAGAGACATTGTTTCCACAAATGAAAAACCATTTCCCCTCATTTGGACACAATTGCCTCTCAATTCTCTTGTACCTTTGAGTCATTACGATAACTACCACAATTTCAGTAAAACAGATCATTATTCAGCGCGTGAATCTGAAGGACAGCACTGAAAATGAAAAAGACTGCAAACCGTAGGAAAGATGTTAGAGATGAAATAAAATGGATGCATCAATTATAAAAATGTTGTGTCCAATTATGGGGCAGTGAAAGCTACATTGGTGCAGCCATACCCAGTTTAGAAGAGCTCAGCGTGAATAAGAGGAGAGGAGAGGAGTCCAGACATCGTTCTCTTGCGCAAAATAGAGTGACCTTATTTCAAGCTCCACACAACACTGGCTTGTATTGGAAGGAAGTGATTGTATAAAGTAATATTTGAAAGCACATCTGGAGTGTCCAAAATGTATAATAGTGGCACAGCTGTGAGAGGAGAAGAGGCTGCAGATGGAGGAGAGACTGCTGCTGGAGCGGCCTCCACCTCGTGAATCACAGCTCTGATTGAACTCTTAAAACTGGTGTTACACTGCTCTGCAATTACACAGCTTCTGTGTGGACGTCTCAGCAGCGCTGGCCTCTTGTGTCCTACACTGTTAAAGCTATAAGCCACTCGAAGCCTGCACTGCAGTGATTTTACTAGAACAACATGGAGCAGACTACTGTGATCAAATCAGTGTAACACACGCTTTGCCATGGCAACCATATAAAACACCTTAGCATCGTGATGCTTGTATAAACAGGTCTTGTATTTTATTATTATTATTATTATTTTAATAATAATAATAATAATAATAATAATAACTTTGAGTTGCTAATTGTCAAATATAAGGAGTCTACAAAACTTATATAATATTATATAATTAATATAATTACTATTATTATGGTGATGAATCTTCTTACACTAAAAATAATAATAATAATAATAATAATAACAATATGTATTATTATTATTATTATTATATGATAAATATGTATGTATTATAACTATTATTATTATTGTTATTTTCATAATAATGGCAATTTTGAACAAGTTTATATATATATATATATAGATAATGTATATTTTGAATATATTTATAAAATACTACTACTACTGCTAATAATAATAATAATAATAAATTAATTGGAGCTATAAAATATAGACTATATATAATATTTAATTAATGTGAGCTATGAGACTTGCATCTAATGGCTGTTTTAATTCATGCAGGGCTATGTTTTTATGAGTGCTGTTATTGTTTTCCAAATGTCTTTCTTGGCCATACGAGCTCATAGCTTGTGTTTTATTTGAGGCAAATGAAATGGTTTTGATTGTGATATGCCTCTTATGCCAGCCGCAGTTACATTTCTCATTACGCGGATCATTTGGTGGGTGGTTTGTCGAGCAGTAAAATGCGTAATGAGCCGTTGTGCGCCACTGCAGTGTAAATTTGTAAAGTTTTATGATTGATGTCTTTAAAAAGACAATCCCGCTCATATGTATGCACACCCACACCATCCCATCATTCACAGGCCTTGAATAAAAACACTTTCTTTAAATTATCCATCTCTGGCGCTGAAGGATCCGCTCACACCAAAGGAGCGATTGAAGAGTGTTGTGATTGAGCGAGTTTTCTGGAAGAACCTCTGTCAGTCCTCACCAGATAAATGCTATCTCTGATCTATTTTCTCTTTTGCATAAGTGAGTGTTTTCACAGGCCGCGGATGGCATGTGCATGTATGGAGGAGCGTCGTGCGTGTTAGCAGTTTTATCAGTCGACACCTATAAAAAAGGCAGCTCCGTGTTTCCCGGCTGCGAGACACCCTGCGAGACTCTTCCGTGTTATGAAATATCAGGCTGCAGAGCGGCCCGTGGCTTAGTGAAAGATGGCTTTTAAACGGAGCGTGTGAAAGCTCTCTGGCCGTGGCTGCTGTTTTGTTAAAGCATCCGAGCTGATTTTTTTTTAAGTGCGCTTAGCAGCATGTTTGCGAGTGACCTGCGTGCTAATGATTGGGTATTAATCAAGTCAGACAGAGCCCACTGTTAAACGAGGGTCTTAAAAGTGTTAGACTGTATCAAAGGGAGAAATATCATACCCAGTCTGCACTGCTAAACAATTTGATGGCTCTTCATTGCAGCTATTCTTTTTTTCCCCGTTTTTTCCTTCAGTTTTTATTTCTAGACTCTGTTTCAAAGTTTAAATTAAATGTTATTCATCAAAAAGCATGCATAATCAAGTGGCCTTTTTTACTTAAGTTTTTAAGGGTTTAACAAAATACTTTTTCTCAAATTCAGTTTATTTATTTATTTAATCAAATGTAGTTTTCCATTCATTTTCTGGATTAATTTCATTAAATATTAATAATAAAAACATTTCTAATATATATATATATATATATATATATATATATATATATATAAACACACAGAAATACTGTGTTGTGTAATTATACTATATATTTATACAAATATATACTCTGGTAAATGATTTTTCTGGTAAATATTTAGTTTTAAAAAATATATGTTTTAATAATAGTATCTCTAATGAAGCGTCTTTAATCATCTCGAATTGATTAAAATAATTTTGAATACTGAATTGATAGAGCATCTCTAATGAACTGCTTTATGGAGAAAATAAAAGAAAGAAAAGAAACTGAAATGCTGTGTTGCGTATTTACATTTTTGTGCTAAATATATATTCATTTAAAAAATAATGTTTTAATAATAATTTTATTATTAGTAGTAGTACTATCATAACAGTACTGTCACGATCTTTGTCTGTTTAGTTTTGTTTTCACGTTCCCCCTGTTTTGGTTTCATTTGGTTTTTCCCGGTTT
>JAUMHE010000042.1:16635864-16648627 GCA_032359235.1 Enteromius mattozi
CTTTGGCAGAATTCAAATGAGCCATTTTAATCTAGATTAATCTAGATTAATTTCAAAATTAATCTAGATTAAAAAAAAATAATCTATGCCCACCCCTAATATATATATATATATATATACATATATAATAAAAAAGTTTTATATTTATGGATATTTTCTTGTATTTCAATTAATGTTTATTTTATTTCAAGTTATATTTTTGTTTTCATGGTTTTAGTTAATGATAATAACCTCGGTCATACGGTGTCTGGTGTCTGTTTTCAATTTTAATATTGTGGTTTCACATTTAAACATCCTCTCTTATATCCAATTTCTTTAATCATTGGCTGCACATACTGTACATGCACCCGTATAATGCGATCAGGACTGTACTGTGAATAAACTGGAGCTCATGTAAACAGAATATCGCGAGTGTTAATGTCATTATGCTCATAATAAGCACAGTAAAATATGTGTAGTTTTAATCACACTATTGGTGTTTTAATCATATTTCTTACACAAGTGTTGCAGATAGATGTGTGTTGCTCATTAAGGGAGTAACACACATGCCATGTTGTATTTTAAGCGATTTATGTAGCTGTTTATTTTAGAAATGTCATCCCACCTATTACTGTAATCTGTCATAGGATTTCATAGCAGTCTGTTTTATGAGACACACTGGACAACAAAAACTCTTCAGAAAAGAGAAATCATTCACATTTGTTTTAAGCATAAACTCAATTTTGATGTATTTTTCAGAAAAACATATCATTTTGTTTCTTAAATTAAAGGAATAATTCGCCCCAAAATTTAAATTAACTGAAAATGTTCTCACCCTCAGGTCATCCAAGATGGAGAAGCATTTCTTTTTCATCACGTACATACACAGAAATGTACTATTATATTACATGCTCAGCAATGGATGCTCTGCAGTGAATGGGTGCCATCAGAATGAAAGTCAAAACAGCTGATAAAAACATCACGGTAACACTTTACAATAAGGTTCATTAGTTGACATTAGTTAACAACATTACTTAACATGAACTAAGAATGAACAATGCTTTTACAGCATTTATTAATCTTATTTAATGCTAATATCAGACTATCAGTTAACATCTTGTGAAGACAAAAGCTGCACGTTTGTATGAAATAAATCCATTAAAGACGTTTTAACTTTGAAATTTGCTTCAAGCTAAAATACCACGATCCATGCTATTGCTTTCTTCAATGTAAAAGTCAATCTCATGTTGTCTCTCACAACACAATCACTCACATATTCATTTAGAGCTGTTTGAGCTTGTAAAGTATGCCTGATGTAATACTTGATTCAGATGAGATGACTTGGAGGAAGTGTTACTATGAATAGAGGACTCTATTCATATACTCTTAAATATATAGAGATACTGTAAATGTCTTAATTGCAAATTTGTTTCTTATTTAAACATGCAGCTTTTCACTTTACAAGACATTCATTGATGGACTGGAGTGGATTATTTGTTTATTATTGTGATGTTTTTTCAGCTGATTGGACTCTCATTCTGATGGCACCCATTCACTGCAGAGACAGTGATGCAATGCTACATTTCAGATGACCCGAGGATGAGTACAGTTTCAACAAATGTGCATTGTAGGGTGAACTGTTCCTTTCAAAGTGAATTCAAATGGAAAATATAGTATTTCTTTTGTTGAAATGTAAGCTCATATTTTGCAGTGGATCTCAATTACTTACATTTACATTTGGCAGATGCTCTGATTCAAAGTGACCCACACTGCATGCTGTACATTCATTCAGTTCATGCTTTCCCTGGGAATTAAACCTGTGACCCTAGCATTGCTAGTGTCAGCAACATCAAGGTCATTGGATTTGAATCCTGGAAAATGCATGTCCTGATAAATTATACATCTTGAGTACAATGCAAATTGCTGGATACCGGCATCTGCCAAATGCATAAATGTAAATGTATTTGCATTCTCTCTTTATGGTGACTATCATTTGCTTTTTGTGCGTTTGATTCCCAATAATTAAATAATTAAATAATTATTAATTATAATTATAATAATTATAATAATTAATAATTAAAAGCTGTAAATGGAAAAGTCCACTTTTGTATGGATAAATAAACGTCACCGCCTAACCTTCAAAGACAAGAGCACTGACGTTTCCTGAGCAAACAAACGTCTGTGTTGATTTGATTTTTATTGTCAGCACTCTCAGTTTGGAGGACGGTAAAAGCTCAAACGCTGACTCACGCTTGAATGTTTTGCTTTAATTAATATGATTGAAAGCAAATTAGTTTATGCTTCTTTTCATATCCCTCCGTTTGCAAAGTAACGCATCACAGCGGAACACTTGGAGGCCAAAAAAATCAATGAATACATATTTAAAAATCCATTTTCAGCCTTAACACGTTCACGTTTATTCTATCCCTGTTCCACCCGCCGGCCAAATCAATGATGTTTTACCATCCTAAAGCAGCTGCTGCTGGAATAGATTGTGTTTCTTCCCTTCCTGCTGGATGTGCTTCAAGACAAAATACAGCTGGATCTTGATCTATCAGAAGAAGTCCAGCATGTTCTGATCTTGAGAAACATTTTGTGCGAGGTGTCACCTTCTTTGGCTTTTCATTTGTTTTTTTGGGAACAGAAGTTCATACTTTTCAAAAACCAGCATCTGACCTCTGCAATGTTATGGAGGATTTTTAGCAACCACCAGGCCCCAAATAATTGCTTTTAATAAATCGAATAAACACAATGCATTTCAGTTTTGTCAGTCATAGAAAAATGAAACATTTCAGATTTATTTTTATTTAGTATCCAGTGTAATTTTTCAGTGTAATATTTTTTTTTTATATTGTTAGTTAAAGTCAACTAACTAAAACTACCTGGTCTATTGGCATACATGTACCTGGGTGCACTTTTTTAGCGAGACACAGAATATGTACCAACAAGTACATATCACTGCACTGAGTTTTGGTAAATAAAGAGTAATTTTCACACAATTACTTGAAGAATATCATGTTATCATACAGTATGAATATGCTGGGAGATTTGAAAACTGATGCTTTTGAATGTTAGCATCACACATATCCAGCTTCATATCTATGTGTTTTCATAGATGGTAGGTTTGTTCGGTAGCTCACCGAGTACAAAGATGTACTAGAGAGACGAGGGGCTCCGGTTCAAATCTGTGTAAAAGGAAGTTGAAATGACATGGCTGTATGAACAAGTTTTGCATTTGTTAACACTATCGGGTAGGTTTAGGGTTGGATTTGGTGTAGGGCATATTTCCAACACAATTTAGAGCAATAACTTTTAGTGAAACTTACCTATTTCAACGTATTAAAAATGTACCAGGGTTTACGTTTTGAACCTGTGTTTTAGGGCCACTCAGGGGACATTTCTCTTTAAAACTGTGGTCAAACGTGCAGTAAGCCATGTAAAAACAGTGTTGCACAACAAGTGCACAGAGGTACATATTTTTAAAAGACCAGGTTGAACTAAAGACAGCTTAGTTACCGACATTATTAAAAATAACTTATTTTATGTTAAGCATAAGAAATTAAGTCAGTCAGGTATGAAACAACATGAAGATGGCTAAATGATGACAGAATTAATTCATTAGTTTATTTATTTTTAAACATTACATGTAGTGTAATCCAAACGGGTGGAAATTCTATCATATACATGCATTTAAATTTAGAGTGTAAGAAGTCAAGCTACAGATGCTTTTCATTCAAAGTTGTGACATTAAACTGGAATAAAGATAAATATTTTAACACTGAAAAATTGCAAGCCTCTAAGGAGTTAGGTCAAAATTGCATCAGCTATAAGAATCAGCTCTGTTTTGTCTCTTGTAATATTTCTTCTAATCAAGGCCATCTCAGCCTCTCTGGAAGGTAGCGAGGTGCTGATGGAGGACAGAGAGGATAAGGAATTGAAAGAGACCTTTAGAGAAGGTCTTCAGATGTCTCCTCACAGCAGGCTCTCTTCAGTCTTTCTGTGTGGAGTCGCAGTCATTTTGTGGCCTCGGGTGCCAGCGCATCTCTGATAACACGACAAAGTGTACTCTATAATGACGATGATAACTGGAACACGGAGAGGACATTTTCTGGGAATCTCAGCGTGAAGCCACTGGTCCTCTGACAGATCCAGAGAGACTTGATGTCCAGAGCAATTTGGCCCTTGATGAGTGAGTCCAAGAAACCTCCTCTGGTTGTGGAAATGGAGCGATCAGGGCAATGCATTGCCTTTTTTTAAACGTGATGATATCCGATTACGGGTCAGCAGAACATTTTGACCGGGTGTTAGGAATTCAATTGTGTTGAATTGGACACTTACAGACTCATACTAGAATTTGCGCCTTTAACTGAAAGAAAAACTCATTCAGGAGAGCTGCGTGAGTCGTCTCCAGCAGATCAGACATTTACTGGTGTGGAAAAAGTAATGTGGGGAGACCAGGGCAGTTTAATGTGTAATGTATCACGGTCATACATAATTATTATATTGATATATTTTGAACATGGATATTATTCCAGGGTTATTACAGTATAATTAAAATGATAAAATAAAAAAAATAGACTGGACTTAACACTGAAATTATAATTAAAAAAATATAATAAAATATAAATATAAAAAATATATAACAGTGTTGTTTTATTTAAATGTATTACTAAAAATAGATATAAATATAAATAAAAAAATAAATACAATTTTATAAGTTATTGTTGTGGTATTACCATAGTACATCTCCAAAGGACTGTAAAATTATTATAGCATAGTTAAAAAAAGTAATAGTAATATAATTAAAAACGTTATATTACTTTTACTTTTTTTTTTTTTAAGATTGATAGGCAAACTCCAGGGCAGACTTCAGGGAGAATCACAGAGAATCAATGAGTGAATGCAGTGGGATAATGGTGTCAATATTCTAGACTAACCATTACCCATGATACCAAGCGGCCCAAAGCCGACACAAGCTTTCAATACAACTTGCCTGTGGCAGAAAGCCACCCTGCAGCTTCAGTTTGCCCAGAGCATCAGACTAATGAGCTTCTCTCCTTCAGCTCGGCCCGCAGACAGGAAAAAAAGCCCATGGTCTCTTTTTCAAGCCATGAAGCCTTCAAAAATGTTCTTGTAATGCAGGGCTTTAGCTCTGGTCCACAAGGGGTCAGTTCAGTGCCAATACTTTGCTTTCTTTGTCCACAAATTACTTTCCCATTCCAGGTCCAGCCTCTTTCTTAAAGGTGAAGTGTGCAATTACTTTGTTAGGAAAAACTACAGGAAAAGGAAAAATAAAAGAAATAAACACTAATACTAGCCACTACTACTACTACCAGTACCAACACCACCACCACCACTACTACTACTACTACCAACAACACCAACACCACCACCACTACTACTACTACCACCACCACTATTAATAATAATAATAATATTAATAATAATAATAATAAATTATAATTGTTAACCTTTACTTTTAAAATTAAGACTTCAATGAAATTAAAAAATTCTGATTGCCAAGAAATAAACTAATAGTACTACCAACACAACTACTACTACTACTGCTACTACTACTACTACTACTACTACTACCACCACCACCACCACCACCACCACTATTACTACTGCTACTACTATCGCCACTACTACCACAACTACTACTACTACTAAACAAATCAGTTTTATTTTTCATACATTTGCAAGTTGCAAGTTTATATCGGTTCTGTATTTGTGTTCTCCAGTTGTATGCAAATTAGTGCATATTCAATTAGTTATTTAGCATTTTTAAAAATAACTTTTCAGAAAACTTGCAATAAAAAAAAACCCAAAACAATAAACTTACATTTCTTAACATAATCAATCAATTTGTTTTGGTATAATTTATAACTTATTTAATGTGGTATATTTCAAAGTGATGGGATGTTCAACATAATAATTGTGGAATTGATTGGAAACCTGTTAGGTATAATTGTTTTTATTACGGTATATTTTTTTGCACAGCAGTTTTGTTGTTACTTTTGAATTTTGCAGTGAATCACCATGCAAGTCATACCCTCTCTGTCTGTATATGTCTGTATTTCTTCTCGCCTGTCTGCTTCTCTTTCTTTGTGTCTCGGTTCCTTTCTGAGACCGTCTCGGGTTTCTCTCATGCTCTGCCTCTTATTCTCTCTCGCAAACCCTTTCATTTATAAAACGGGAAACTTCATGCATGCATATAGGAGTTGCTCGTTTCTTGGATGGTTTGAATACATTGAGTCTGATCTGCATCTTTCAACGCATCTTAATTTAGCATCTTGGAGCTCATCTACAACTCAGACTTCCCAGCAGGCTGAGCAGAGGCTGAGGTCGTGTAGTTGACCTATGCTGGCATCACAGCCTGATCCTCACCATCTGTGATGTGTCACTTCAGCAGATCTGACAACTCTGTGTCTGTTAGATATGTGCATCATATGCAAGCTAAAGCATGTTTGCTGTCATAGGGCGATAGCTCATACTATGCAGTGAGGGACCAAACCATGACATGAGGATCTGAGTGCACATATATATATATATATATATATATATATATATATATATATATATCATTCATGAGCATCACTAATTATTCAGCAGTTATCAGTTTCTCTTTCTCTGTGTACATTGCTGTAATTTTGTGACATAACAAAATATTATATTAGTAGATTAGAAACAATATAAGTACTGAGTAAAAACGAGTAAATGTCAGAATAGCCTTATTATATCTAAAAGATGAAGTACTGTATGTCAGGTAAAACATGAGCTTGTTGTTGTAATCCAGTCGTTTGCTCATTATATTCCAACATTATGCTTGGCCAGAAGCTTCCATAATTATTTAGCTTTTATGTAATTGTGCTTTCAATACTTCTGTGCACACACTGAAGATTGTAGAGGAAGCAGACCATTTTCACACTCCTTGAAACCAAATGGAAAGTTTCTCAGCTTCTCAGTGTAATTTCCCGCATAATAACTGGCTAATTTATTATTTCGTGCATGTATCACGGTTTTTCTTCTGGACTGGAGACTGTCCAAAAAATGAGTTCAACAAAGTTAGAGCTGTCAGGAAACTCAGACAAGTGGACGCGCCGATAACTGCACTCATTTATATGGAAATGGAAATGGTAACCAATCAATTTCTCTCATTTGAATGACTCAGACTCTTGCCTCTGTGTGGAACCATCGATTTAACTCCAGCTCTGGTCAAAGATGCCTCCTGAGGACTAGTAGCTTCGCAAAGACATTCACCTCGGCTAAGGGATGTCAACACGAGGTCACATGATCCGTTTTGCAGTATGTGGACCAAGTCTGACTTCAGTTGTGGTTGTGTTTCTGTTCATGCACATATTCAGTCAAAAAGTTCCAAAAGACTATTACCCCTTTTTTTTTGCTTCAGACTATGAATTCATGCAGTCATTGGAGATAAAAAACATACTGTATCTGTGTTTGAATGACTGAATGAAAGAGAATGAATCATTCTGTAAGAATCTTAGAAGATCGGTAGATATTTGTTGAATTTAGAATAGCATATTAGCTTTCTACTTTTACTCTTTCTGACATTAGTAAAAATAATAGTGTAGTATGCTACAGTTTTCTGTATTCAGCCACTGAATCAATTAATGAATCAGTGATTCAGTGACACATACTCATTAGATGTAATATTACAAAAGATTTATATTTCAAATAAATGTATAAATGTTCTTTTGAACCTTCTGTTCATAAAATAATTATAATTATATCATAATATTTCCATTAAACTACGAAGAACCATAGCTGCCTTATAATAATACTAATACTAATATTACATGTTTATTTATTGGCAAAAATAAATTAATTAAAATTAATTAAATTAAATTACAATCCAGCTTTGCCTAAATTGGAAAAAGACAATAATTTTTAAATACTTTTGTTTTATGTTTTACTCTATTTTTGATCAAATAAATGCAGCCTTGGTGAGCATTAAACACTAAAAATATTAAAAATGTTTTTACGTTCCTTTCTTTTTTAGATTCTTTTATTTAAAGCACCTTACAAACGGGGCAAATTCTGTATTCTTTATCATATCCTTCTGTTCATATCTGCTTCGTCACAGCCAATAATTAGCACATCTCCTGTTTCCTTTCATCGAATGCATTTCAGATCATCATAACAGTCCATCAGCTCTTTTCCGCCAGTGTTTCTGCATTGCAATAACTCACCATCAACCTCCCATCACCCACGGGTTGAATTATTTACCGTTCATTGACATGCAGCCTCGCCAGCCTGTTTGTTGGTGAATTATTGATACCGGCCCATTCCCAGTTCAAAGCCCTGAACAGTAAAAACGCGTCCACAGTCACTCAACACGCAAATCCAAACAAATCTTCATTTGCACAACGTCTCACACGCTTCAATGCACACACAAAAAAAAGCAATTAAGATGTCAGAGCAAGTCAGGCTGGAAGTGGCATATTGGGCTTGATGCATCGAGCTAGTTAGAGGAGAAACCCGAAAGAGCACTTCCTATGGCTGGGGTCAAAGGTTACACGAGGGTCCTTAAGTTTTTGTTGAATGAGGTACTTGTGGGTGTTTGAGAGATCGCTGCAGGTCTAAGGTCAGCCTCCAATCAAATTGATTGAGAGCTTGGACTCTTGATTTTCCCGCCTGCGTCTGACAGCTTCTTTGTTTGCTGTTTGTTAGTTTCTATGGAAACACAGTGCCGCTGTCACACACCAGAGACCAGATTAAACACTGTTTTTAAAGGAAAAACTTGAGAAACGTTACAGACGCTGCTGTTCATTTGATTGAGACAATGTTGTCAGTGACGTATGATAAAACAGCTCCTGACACTCTTGACAACAATCTATCTATCTATTGCTCATTCTGTTGTTCTTTCATCTATCCATAGACTTTCATGGCAACTTTCCTGAGGTCTGAGGTCCTGATCTTTTTTTATTACATAAATAGTAGTGCTGTCAAACAATTAATCGCATCCAAAATAAGTTTTTGGCTGCGTCCTGGATTTTAACTACAAAACATCGCACAATTTTACGAAATTTAGGCTGCAAAATCTGAAAACAAAAGGTCTGAAATCTTATTCAGACTGAAGAGCTCACATTCACATCACAGAAAACACAGCGCCTGTTTCTGATTCTGTGCTCACATTCAATTTCTTCATGAGGTTGACCTTTTAAATGTGACCCGTATTAGGAATGTGCAAAACTAGCCAACTAATGGGTCGTAAGGAAGCCCAGTATAATTAGACTGGTTTTGGGTTGGCCTGACCCCGATCGGGTGGTTTTCTCAGGGGCGTTTGCTTAAGATGTGTTCCTGTGTTCAAAGCAGATATAAGGAGCGCAACAAAATGCAGAGACTGTTTTTAACCTCTGCTTCGTGCCTGGGTTTATTTTGCGATAATGAGCCGCTCGCTGTGTATTATATCCTTTAGTTTCTGTGTGTGTGTGTCAGAGTGTATATGCCTCTGTTTTGAAAAGAGAAAAATAAAGCAACAACAAAGAAGAGACTACAAGCAATTTAGACAGAGGTTCAGAAAAAAACGAGAAAGCCGAGGAAAAAGAGAAGGACAGATGTGGCAGGTCATGGCTGTCACAGGTGAGCAGAGTGAGCGATCCTTCTCTGGCTGCTTACCCCTGTTCATTTATTCTGGATCAATTTTATTGAGTTTCATCAAGTGAGCACCGAGCTGCCAGAGACGATGGCTTGGCACAGCCAGCTGGATGGCAGATGCTGGATTCTGATTGGCAGCTGGGCCGTTCCAGCGACGTCCATGCTGACAGAACATTGGCTTCGGTTCGGGAGAGCGGCATCCAAAGTCGTGCAACTGAAGCAGAGATAACTAGGTCTGTACGGACCACGAACGCTTTTCACAGCTCAAGTGAGAATGGACCACGGCACACATACACACAAAACAAACAAGATAAAAACTGAGCAACATGACTCTTAATAGTTTTGTTGCCATGATATTATCTCAGCATGATCTTTAACCTAATGGTATAACAAAGTATTCTTTAAAGCACTTTACCCTTTGAAATAAATGATTTATTTATATAAAGGACATGCTGGATATGCTGTTAATATAAATGTGGTTTATTATAATATAAATAATAATATTAAATGCATTTATAAAATAATTATGATGAATAATCTAAATGATTAGGATACATGTTATTATATTAATGATGGTATTATAATAGTAATTATATAAGATCATTATATATATATATATTATTCTAAAAATATAAAGACATTTGTGTAAAATAATATTCATAATATGAAATATATATATATATATATATATATATATATATATATATATATGTTAAATAATATAAAAGAAACGTATAATTACTAGTGTTGTCAAATGATTAGTCATGATTAATTGCATCAGAAATAAAGTTTTTGTTCACATAATATGTGTGTGTGTGCTGTATATATTGTATATATATATATATACTGTATGTGTGTGTATTTACAGGTATATATACATAATAAATATACACAGAACACACACATATGCTATGCAAACAAAAACTTATTTTGTATGCGATTAATCACGATTAATTGTTTGAAAGTACTAATTATTCCATTATTATGTAATATAATTTTTTAATATATTAATCTGGTTTATTATAATATAAATATTAATGTAAACAAATGTCTAAAATCCTTAGGCATTTAGCTGAGTATATATAGATATGTATCTTAAATGCCATCATGTTTGTGTAAGTGGGAATTAATCACTGAATAGAAGTGCAATCACACATTTTTATGAAAACACTCATGAATGACCTCAGCGTCTGAATTCCTTGCTGTTCACATTGGGATTCAGGTGGCCGTGTGAATGTTTATGTGCTTATTAGACTGCTGATGGTGATTTGTACACACCACGGACACATTGACGGTCAGTATGACCTTTCCTCTCAGGACTAGCTCTGATGATGACTCTATGAGCCCAGAAAGTGAAAGTCTGTGTGTTTGTGTCCCGTGAGGTAAATAAGGGCCAGACAGCTGTCTTCAGTCAATCAGCGCTACATGACCTTGTTTTAAGGACACTGGGAAGACCATCTGGAGTCCCGCGTGCCTCTAAACAACAAGATCCTTCGGTACAACGAAGAGAATTAGAAATAGTTGACTGTTACTTCCTCCCTCTGATGTCGGTATAACTTGCATTAGGCTACAAACTAGGAAATTGTTTCAGTAAAAGTATTATATTTGAGGAAATTATAAATACTATGTACTGCGCTAAATTACAAATCAGATTCATATGATAGCTTTATGTGAGAAATAGTCTGAAGCTGAGTCGATTGAGAACAGGAGCAATTTGATTTGTGAACGAATCATCTGGGTCAGCAATGATTCATATTTAGGAATAAAACAGATCAAGGTTTTTAGTGAATAACTGCTAAAATTATCGGTATGTACCTCAAAAAAACACATCTTGTGTGCTCTCTCTCTCTCTATTGGTATTGCATTCTTTCCAAAAGAGGAAATTGCTTGAATAAAGACATATAAAAGCATCATACATATTGCTCTATATTCCAGATCAAAATCATATAGCTTCATGTGAGGAACAGTCTGAAATTAGACACATAGACTTCTACACATCCAGTCAGCTGTTGGCTGCTGTAACCAAATCATTGAATCACTTGTGAACAGGAGCAATTTGATTCATGAACACATCATTCAGATCTTTGAACTTGATCAAAGTTTCATTGGGAAGAGCTGATTCAAAACAATGATTCATTCTTCAATCAAACATCGCTGATCAAGTCTGTTATAGCAAACAACTGCTTAAATTAAGGGTATGTTTTTCACAAAAAGCCTTCATGTGACTTCGGAAGACTCAGGAATCATACGAACTACCTTAGTGATGGTGTTTTCTCGTTATTTATTACTAATTTAATTTACAGTGAGTCTGTTGTGCACAAAAGACTTGACATTTGGAGATCTGATGGTTGAATTGATGTAATAACACACTGTGTTTGTTGTTTGATTAAGCAGGATGTGAAATAACCAGGTATTAAGTTGATGTTCGTAAAGTTCTGTACGCTTTTTCCTGTTTCTTAACTAGCCCGGCCAATTGTGAGATCTCACTGGTCTAAAATCTTCCTCTTGAGAACATTCTGTGCTCTTACTGGCTGTGATTGTGTCACATTATTTTTATGCTGTTTGGTTCAGCATAAAGATGATTTATAACCATTCATATTCTTTGAATTAACAAACACGGCAAGCTTTGCGTCTGGTTTTATGTCGTCCGGTTTAATCCCACGTCTGTATGACTTTGATAAGACATGTTGATTCACGCGTCATTTAGTCCGACTGCAGTAAACGGTTTGTTAATGAACTGTTATGCAGTCAAAAGCACCTGAAGAAAAGCAAACGATAGACACTTCATCAAATACAATTTCAGTCTAAACAAATCAGGCTCACAATAACACACAGCCATCACGTTTAGAGAACGTTTAACATTCTGCCGTGGTATTTCCAAATACGACTGCGTTCGTCTTGTTAGAGAAGCCGCTTTAAAGACATCTGCGCATCTGAAAATGTCTCAGCTATTTATTTGTGTACCAGGACACTTTTATGGTATTTACCTCCTCTGTTGCCATTTAGATTTAGTGGGGCCATTTTTCACAAATCATAAATGTTTAATGACACATTTACTGGAGCAGGGAAGGCTTACCGACTGTGACATTAATCTGATTTTTTTTTTATCAGAAAACATTTCCCCTTCACTTTTTTTTTTTTTTGGGGTGGGGGGGGGGCAAAT
>JAUMHE010000042.1:16673423-16683451 GCA_032359235.1 Enteromius mattozi
TGAATCTGGATATCATCACAGCCTTAAAATGAAATGGGTCATAAAAGATTTCCTTCCTGGCTATGAAACATGATTTCTGGTAGGGTTATGCTGTTTGTGTTTTGTTGGTTTGGCTCAATGACTCCCGCGTATCTAAATGTTCACAGTTGTGGAGTTTCTTTCCGGTTTGTTTTGCGTTTCACACTGAGAGATTGCATTTCTGGCACGTTATTTAATGGAGAACATACAGTATGAACAAATTAATCATCAACAGGGAAGTTTTTGTGATTATAGTTCCATTGCTCCCCTGATATCGCTGGACGCTTTGCTTTTAGATGACATTTGTGAACGGTTAAACGTGTGAATCCAAAAAAAAAAAAAGAGAGAGAAAACTATCAGGAGGGAAGGCCTGCATGCATGTTTCTCAGAGTTTGAGTTTGGAAACTGAATTGGCACGCAGAGTAAGACAAGACACTCTCTTCCTCCGTCCATCCCCTCCCACGACTGTCTCTTTATTCTGCTCTTTTTCTTCCCGGTGGTTGTGTTATTGATCATTGTTCTCTGAGGTCCGAGAGATTTAACTTGCATTGATTTTACATCAGCCTCCAACTTTGTCTTTGCTGCATTATCTGAGCCTCTTTTGGCACTAATGCTCGTTTTATGGTGTTTGTTTAGACCGACACAGACACGTGTTTTTGCATTTCTGTCCCTGAAGAGGCTGGAGCGAATCAGCTGGGGCATAAAGGACATCAGGTTCACTGCCTAACAATACACAGAGTCCACTTCTGTTTGCTGATGTACTCATAGCTTCTCTTATATTAGGCTATTTGATTTTAAATTAAATATATGTATACAACATAAATGTATATACTGTAAATAATTAAACATATGGTACTTTATTAATAATAATTAATCATTCAACATATGTTGGTTGTTTTTCTTTTTCTCTTCTTAATCATAATTATTTTTGTTTTAATAAAACTTATAATTATTGCATTTAATATCTATTACTGAACTATTTAGCGTTAGTAAGCAATAAAAAGTTTTTTGTTCTTTTCATAGTTTATTTTGTAATAATAAATGAATTATTTAGTAATGATTTATAAATGTTGCTCTATTTTTGTTGCTGTTATAATTAAATAAAATTATTATATTAATCATTTTATTAATACTCATTATTTAATTAATTTAATTATTAATAATAGTTCATTTTAATACATTTAGTAATTATTAAGTGTAAACGTAATAAAAGTAGTTGCTTGCAATTTGTAAATATTAATAATGCAATTTAATATGTATAATCATTAAAATAATTCAATTAGTATTTTTATTTATTATTAACCCAGCTGCAATAACTATGAAAATAAATGTTCATTGTAGTTTGTAGTGCATCCAAAGCGGGTTACAAAGTGGACTGCGACCCGGTGTCTCTTCAAAACATGCATTTCATACATTTACAATGGACAAGGCAAATGTGACTTTAATTGATTAATGGTTGATTAAAAGTGATCACATGGGCCATTCCTTCAGACTCCTGAGCTAAATTCTAATTGGAAAGATATTGATTGAAGCCTTTAACCAGGCTCTGAGATGCATTTGTCGTTATTGGCTTCCCTGGCCTCATACGAGCGCGTTTGTCTTTACTCTCGGCCTGATATGCATTCTGTCCGTGTCCAGAAAGTAATCAGCAGGAGCTCTCAGATTACGCCTGCCAATCATCGGTCTTCCTGCACCGCTGTGCTGAGATGCATGGGAGGAGACGGGTCATCACTCTTGTCTTCCTCCCCCTAATGGGGTCTGACACAGGTCCGGAGGGACTGAGGAATCAGGCCAGCACTCGTAATGACCAACACAGCTGCGCAACAGTCACGCATGCAGCACCAACTGCACAGACTGGCTTGAATTTGTGATCTTAATTGTTAGACGTTGAGCCAAACATGTTGTTAAAGTGGCTCTGGTTCTGCTTTGGACATCAAGCGAAGTGTCGATACCGAATCGTAATTGTATGTTTAACATTGTGCAGTTTTTGAGGCTGAGGGCATGTCACACAACCCATCCATCTTGGCATCTGTTTGATTTAACCAAGTGACAGATTAATTTGCTCAGATATCGTCTCGTTTGATTGGACGCACAGCCCTTGACATCAGCCGGAGATGTGAGATCAGTCTTCTCCTCCCTTTGTAAAATATTTCATGAATTCTTGTTTTTTTTTCTTTAAATATTATTGTCAAATATTTACTATTGTAGTATTATCTACAAATATTTTTGTATTATTATTTATGTTGTATGTAATTATTCATTTTGTTATATAAATAACAATATTAATAATATTTTTATATATTAATTATATATACATACATACCATACATGCTCATTATATATATGTATATATATATATATATATATTTATTTATTTTTTTTTATTTTTTTTCAAGCTGCAGAACTTCTTACATACACACACACATACACATATTATAAATAATTATGATATAATATTATTTGTTTTATGTTGTATTGTTTTGTTATATTACTTATATTTAACTATATTAAAAATGTTTAATAAATATTATCTATACATTTTCATAATGTTAATAAAATGCGAGCTGCATAACTTCCTGCACACACAAACATACATATACATATATAACACACAAAATATGCACACCACTGCCATAGTATGCCTGTATATTTATTTATTCATTTATTCAATCAATCATTCATTCTATTATTTAAAATATTATTATTTATTATGTTATATTATATTATTTATTGTATTATTATATATTTAGATTTTGTAAATATATATTATTTGTTTTTAAAGGTGTTTACATCAGTGTTAATTTGCAGTAACAATTAATTCATCTTAACTTTCAATGACAGTTCAGCAGTTGTAGAATTTATCTTTTGTAAATATAAATGACGAGGAACGCATAATAAAAGCCGAAATAAGCATGTGAGGTCATTGTTTGTCAGGTCCCAGAGTCGGTTTACAAAAAGACATCCTGTATCTGCTTGTGTTGTGAATCAGCGGTGGTGAAGATCAGACGTTTGGTCGGTTCTGTTCATCTTTGTTTGCTCTGTGTGTTCTCAAAGCTGTGCTGGGCTTTGAAGAGCCCCAGCACGAGCAGGATTTGTGCCTCGACCGCCACTGGCATGTTTTCCCTCACAAGTGTCACATCGGATGCGATCGTTTCTCACTGAGCCGCTTCTGAGGATGCACGAGGATCGATGTCTAGAGTCGGAGCAGCGGGCTGCCAAATATCCCACGTGTGTCTCCGGTCAACCCTTTAAAATGACCGTCTGGGGATATCAGAGCAGAGAATCGATATCTGCTTAATTTTAGTCCATGCAGATTTATTTGACAAAAGCTCAAACATGATTTGTGGCTTCTTAAGGGAGGCATGTCAATGGCTTCTGCTGACCTGTACTCTCCTTTTGTAAATCCTTTAGCTTTTTGAATATGTATAGTCCCTTACGTGCTACATTATTAATGGATTCTGTTTCGACAAGCAAATTCAAACATAAATATTCCCAAGAACTCTAATGCCAAGAAATGTGAGCACTCCTTGTCTTGAATGGTTCTTCAGGGTTAAAAAGTAAATGCGGCATACAAACAAAATGGTTGGAAATATTTCAGAGCTCTTTTGTTGAAAGCAGGATCCTGCTGAGGGACTCTTGTAGTTTTTGGCTGGTGAAGCTCTTCTGGCAAGAACGCTGGGAGAACTATGCATGTGCACTTTGTTATATACGTGACAGCATCCGTTATGTCCATCCATTTGAATGAGATTTCAAAACCCAGATGGATACGCTGAATGTATGCTGAAAACATACACATCCTTTTTGTTGAAAAATGGTTTCAGCTCACAACTAACCAATAGCATGATGTTTTCTTTTTGGAATGTGATTATTAATTATTCTTTGCAAACCAACAATGTCTTAAATTCATTTGGGAAACTTTTTGGAGCAAAGTAGTTTCACTTTCACAACGAAACACAGCGTCTCCAGAACATGGAGCCCGCAGCAACACTAAAGTGAGAATAATAGCCCCGCCTTCTTTCTTACACATGTGGGCGGTGTTATGACAATAAACCCACTCCGTGATGTAGAAAAGTGGGGGCGTGTTTAAATGAGCCGTTTTAGGGGGGTGTGGACAAATCCCTTGCTAAAGCAGTGATGCAATGCTACATTTCTCAAAATCTGCTGAAGCAACAAATTCATCTCAGATGGCTTGGAGAAAAGTCCATTTTTAGCACTAAACAATGGTCAAATTATGCGCATCATGTGTGACAAAAAAACTAGTTTAGTTATCCAGTCATGTTCCAAATAAACCAAATAAATTTTCTTTTTTGATTAGCTTTTTCTGTTCTTGAAAATGTGATCATTTCATTACGACTTTCCCAGGAAGTGGTTTTTTGATCTGGCTATCCTCATTCCTCATCACAATGAAAGCATGTGCTTCGAATAAAGCCATCCGATCCGTTCATGTCTGGTGGAATGACTTACATTTTTCTCTCTTTTCTCTTGCAGTGACACCGGAAAATACCAACAATCACCGATACCATCACCCACAAAGCAAAGGCTTTGATCAGATGAATTCTGGCTCGAGAGAAATAAAAACCGCCCCGTTGGCTCTTGTCTCGATATGTGCGTTTGCGCTGTTGTCAGGGTAACAGCAGCCAACTGGGTCCGAACCCCAGTCTCAAGACTGCTTTTCACACTGTTTCTTAGAAAGAAAGAAAACATCGAGGGTGAAATTTCAGCGAGGACATGGAAACGGATCGTAAAAAATGATGCTTTGAGAGCTGAGGATGAACTGAGAGTGGAAAAACTGTCCTTTCATAAACCTTTTTAATCACAAAGAGTTTCTATCATAAACATAACAGGCTACTAAATACTTTGCCAACACTCTACTGCCTTGAATACTGTCTTTTCTACAGGGTTCAGAGTAATACATTCAGAGAAAATGAATTAATTTAATTCTTTAATTATGTATATATATATATAAAAGAAAAAAAATGTTGTGAGCTGAAATGAGCACTGCACGTATCAGCATTTTGTTTTTGTTTTTAGTATTTTTTTGATAGAAATGATGCAATATTTTTGATGTCACATACTGCTTTATGAATACGTCTCGGTACCATGTACCTAAATGACCTCTTTTTTTCAGCATTTTTAAATGTACTGTTGTTGTTTCTTTTCATCTGGCATACGATGCACTTTAACAAAGTGTATAAAGATGTGTTGATTTAAAATGTATTTATTCTTGGTTACAGAGTGACATTAAACAGATTATGAAACTAAACATCTGCCACATGAAGTTGAATGCTGGGAAATATCATAACTTTTTAAATACAGCAACATTTTAGAGTATGGTTTCATTTGTTAGCATTACTAAACATGAAAAAAACCAAAAAAACTTCTTCAGCCTTAATTAAGGTTAATGTTAACTTCAGCATTAACTAATGCATTTCTGTAATCAAACAGTGCATAGTTTAACAGTTACCTAATGAGCAATGAACAATTTTATTTTTACTAACAACCACTGACAATAATTAATTTAATTAATTAAATTCACAATTCGTAAATCGCAATTCTGAATTAATGTCCTGTAATTATTGGTTTATAAGTTACAATTCTGTTTATAACTCAAAATTCTGAATTTCTGTCTCGCAATTCTGAATTTTTCTCATTTTCTCATTTCTCAGTTCATAACTCGCAATTTTGAGTTTATCTCGCAATTCTGCACTTATGTCTCACAATTCTGAGTTCATAACTTACAATTCTGAGTTTGCCCTGTAATTCTGAGTTTATACAGTATCTTGCAGTTGTGAGTTTACTGTAATTCTAGTTATATTGGTTGTATTTATCATAAGTTGATGCTCATTTTAAATGTTGTACATCATTAGTTACAAATAACAGTATATTTGAACCAAAGGCATGACTACTGAGAAACGTTGACAAAGTAAGGCACAGTATCAGGTCCTGCTTCTTATTATTGTACGTAGAATATCATAAATATGCAACACAGTCTCACGACCAATTCGTACGTATTCGTACGAGGTCCCAAATTCGTGCTAATTCATACAACCTCACTCGTACGATTTTATACGATTTGTCTAAAACCCCGTGACGGGTAGGTTTAGGGGCGGGGTTAGGTTTAGGTAATTCGTACAATTTCATACGAATTGGCAACTCGTAAAATATGTACGATTTAGAAGAAATCATATGAATTCATACGAGTGAGGTTGTACGAATTTGTACGAATTAGCCACCTCGTAAAATATGTACGAATTGCCATGAGATCAGGTTGAAATATGTCACATTATGGAAGTAAAAGGTGTTGTTAATGTCGTTTCATCTTGACTATACCAGACTAAATGCATCATTAATCGTCACTCCAGACAGTTTTCTCCAGTGTTTGCTTATAGAACAGCGCTGAAGGCTTTCAGACTATAAAATGCACACCTTCCTCTTGTGTAACGTATTCTCAGAGCTCCAGGAGAAGATAAATACAGAGGAATCACTCATTTCATCTCTTGTTCTCTCACGGCTCTTTCTGACAATGAAAACCGTGCCCAAAACGGTCAACTGAACTCATTAATATACTGCCAAATCTCAGGACGCTCAAGTTTTTTTATCTTTTCTTGAAGAGCTTCAAAGGGCTCCTCAGAGGACTGTGATAGATCTTTCCTTCTGAGTTTTTCAGGAGTGTTCGGGATCTTCAAATTACTTATGCACTCTGTGGCACTTCTGATGAAAAAAGCAGAAGACTCGTGACATACATTTTAAACCCTTCCCACATTTAGCCATTTTAATTTTTGCATTTTACTTCACGAGGAACATATCCACTTATCATCTTAAAGTGGTGTTTCTCCATGCTTTTTAAACCCATTCAATAATCATCCTAAAAATTATAATATATTATATCATACATAAAATATAATTAATTGTCCCGTTTAACCTTTCTGGAAATTAATTCTAAAAATTCTAAAATTAATTCTAAATAATTCCAAATGATCCTTAAAATTATTATATTATTACATATTATTACATATTTAATGTATTGCATGTTTTATAAAAATATATATTTCATTTGAACATATTTTATAACATTTCCAAATAGGGATGAAGTGTAACGATTTACAATATTTTTTTCTGTCTTTTATAACAGAATTAGAATCTCTCCCTTTAACGGCAGCAGTCATGGAGGCGTAATGCATGACTCAACAGAAATGAAGGATTAATTGCCATTATGCCTGAAAGTTGAGCCAAAGCAGTGGATTTCTGTCCTATTCTCAGGAATTAAGGTCAAACTGGAGGAGCTCGAGAGGTTTAGACTCTTGCTCTTGTTTACGACAAACAACCGACGCTCACGCTCATGACCCGAAACACTCGACAACTGCTTCCATGCGAGAAAATCTGCAGTTAAAGTGTGCTTATAAAATAAAGTTGCTTTCACGTGAATTTGAAGTCATAAGGAGGCGAGCGCGGCTCTTGCGGCACTCTCCAGGGGCCTCAAACTGCAGGGCAGTAACAGCCCACCGCCTGCGTTTGTGTTGTGTAATTCCCCATGTGTGCGTTTGATACATCTCTTCTCTGTCTGTCACTGATGTATCCGTGGAAAGACACTCAGCTTCAGTCTGCTTCCAGACCTCCGGGGCTTTGCAGGTCCTTTTCCAGATGTCTCCAGCCCACCTGTTTGTCACATACATGCAGGATTGGTATGAAATGAACAGAATGGATCGCCATAACATTTTACCACGTTCAGTAATGTATCATTAACCTGTTGGTTATTTTTCTAGTGGCATTTAGCAATGCATCACTAACCAGTTGTTTATTGATTTATTTATTTTTTGTGACCTTTAGTGATGTCACTAGCTGTTTATCTTTCTCGTGACATTTAGTGATGTATCACTAAGCGATGGTTAAATTTTAGTTTAGTTTATTTTTATAATTTTTTTGTGTGACGTTTAGTGATGTCACTAACTATAGTTTCTTTTTCTAGTGGCGTATTGTAGTCATATATTTTTCCAGTGCTCTTTTTGCTTATGTTTCTCTAACATGCTTTTCTAGTGCTGTTTAGTGATGTCACTAACCAGCTATTTTTTTTTCTCTATTAACATTTAGCGATGCCACTAACCAGTAGTTTATTTAGTGCTGTATTTTAGTAATGTATTTCTTCAGTGATTTTATTTAACTTTTCTATGTTTCTCTAACCGGTTGTTTTTCTAGTGCTGTTTAGTGATGGCACTAACCAATTGTTGTTGTCTTTTTTTGTTTTTGTTTTTCTAGTGCTGTCATTAACCAGTAATTTTTTTTTAGTTTGTTTGTTTTTCTAGTGCTATCTGGTGATGTCGCTAACTAGATGTTTATTTTTCTAGTGACACAGCAACCATTTTTATTTTTATTTTTTTATTTCAGTTTTACCTGCAGGTATTCAGTCTGGTTTTTGGAGCATGATAGCTGGTTTAGTGATGGTTAGTGATGGTCTAGCAGCTAATGGAGTGACACACAGAGGATGCTGGGATATCAGAGTCAGAGAGAGAGTTTGTTTGATTGTCCTGCTGTGTGTGGATGAGACTCTGTTGGGTCGGTGTAGGAGTCGTGACAGAAATGGCCAGTGCTCAGCCACGGCTGCTTTCTCTCCCTGCTAAATGCATCCTTGTCCTCCTGCGGTTCGGTAATCTCATGTTCCTCTTTGATCCTCCTTCTCTAGGTTGGGATTTTGTAGAGGTGTTTGTTTTGTTGTGCATTAGTTTCGGTCTGGTGGGTGTTGTGTTGTTACACCTTTAAGAAACACGTCTGTTTTTTCCTTTGTTTCCTGTTCCTGTGCTTTATTTCCACTTCTGTGCCAGAATGACCTGGAGCAGATATAAAACTAAAAGAAATGAAATTCAGCCCACAAACAGATGAAAATGACCTTATTAAATAGCCATTTTCATATTAAAGGTGTTAAATAAAATAAAATAGCATAATTATATATTTAAATAATAAAAGTAAAAGTACAAAAAATGGTGTTTGTATATATATATATATATATATATATATATATACTTAGCCCGAGTCGTTCCCTCTCGGCCAGAGTCGCCAGCTGCTCCGTTTCCTCAGGTGTGAGCGAATGAGCAACAAGCCCATCAATATTTAGCTTCCCCACCGAGTTAAATGCTTCAATTTACCCACAGATACTGTATCTGCCCAATCAACTGACCCGGTGTGTCTTCCCTCATAGAAACCTTCATTTCGTTTTTAAGACGAAAAAAAAAACAAAAAAAAAACACTGAAACATCAGTCCAAATAGAATTCCAATACTAAAATAACTTTAGCTAAAAAAAAAAATTTGTAATAATAAAATGCTGAAACTTTTTTAATAATAATAAAAGCTATAGTAATATATAAATACACTAAAATAACACTAAGCACTTTTATTGAATATTTTTTAGCTTTTAGCACTTTTATTTATTATTATTATTATTATTATTATTATTATTTTACCCCAGTGGTATGTATTTAGTTTTTATTGTTGTAATCATAAACATAATGTTTTAATGTTTAATGCTTTTAAAAATTACTCCTTTTTTAATATATATATATATATATATTTGTTTTTGTTTTGTTTTGTTTTGTTTTGTTTAACCAAGTGTTTTTTTCTTATTATTTTCTTGATGTAGAAACAATAAATGAATAAATGTTGCATAAAATCATTCTAGATTTTTGCAGTGTTGTATCTCATGCAGGGCTATAAAAATGTTTAAATAAAATATTTTTTATAATATTTATAATATTTTTAAATAGTATTTTCTTTTTTAATTAGTAATTAATTTTTTCTTTTTTCATTTTAGTTGCAGATTTAATACTTCTTCCGAGTGTTTTTATAATTTAATTTAATAGTTTATATCATCGTTATTAAATCATTATTACAGTTCAATATATATATATATATATATATATATATATTGAATATATATATATGTATATATTGAATATATATATATGTATATATATATATATGTAAATGTGAATTGTTTCTTTGGCTGAATTCAATTGTGGGG
>JAUMHE010000042.1:16683461-16698923 GCA_032359235.1 Enteromius mattozi
TTTATTTTTATTTTATATTTTTTTATTTTTTTATTTATTTTAATTGGATTTTTTTGTTTGTGTTTATTAAATTTAGCCCCCGCCCCCCCCTCCTAATTTCCACATTTTTGTCCCCCTAATTTTTAATTTCTTTTGCTTCAGTTGATGTTTATTTTAACTATTTTCATGTAATTATTTATATATATATATATATATATATATATATATATATATAGCATAAGTCACAAGCATTATGTGAAAAAGGAAAGATGGCAGAGCAGAAGCAGCAGTAAATGGCCGTAATGGTGGATGTGGAGAAGGAGAAAAGCAGAGCTAGAGAGAATCATTGGAGTCAAAGCCGTGATACATCTGCCATTGATAGAGACTCTCGGGAATGGAAGAATGGCTTAAACAAATCCCAGTGCAGTCTGATACTGCGCTGAAAGCACAAAGCCCAGACCTGTAGAGTCTGAACAAAAGAACACTGACAAATAGGCTGAAGATATAGATTTATTATAAAATCAAATAGTTGATTCCCCTTTCTTGTATAAACTGGATTTAATTACTAAAATGCAAAACATTTTGAAGAATGATATTTGGAGAAGAGCTTTTTGGATATTTCACAAATTCAAACATTTTCTTTATTTTTCTTTATTTTTTTATTATTATTATTTTTTTTTGAAGTTTTTATGTAATAAAGTTTTTTTTTTTTTAAGTATTATTATTATTTATTTAATAAAAAAACTTATTCGTTTACTCTAACAAATATGGATCAGTCAACACAAATTTGTATTTATTTGCTTTTTCAATAAGAATCATGATTTGAAATCAATACAAACAATTTTAATAAAAAGAAGATATGTTAATAACAAGTTAAAATAAAAAGTAAAATAGTATAGACGTTGTAAGCATCAAGTAAATGCAACATTTTAAGCTATATCTTATAAATGTAAATAAATATCAATCAAAATTAAAATGAATATTACTTACTAACAAATATGTCAGTTCTTTTCAAAACAATTTTTTATTTTTACATTTAAAATGTTATTTTATTTATTTATATATATATATATTTTTTTTTTTTTTTGTTCAGGTGAACATCATGCAGTTGATAATAAATCATAGAGATATTCTAATAATAATAATAAAAAAGAAAAATAAATAAATAAATTAAAATCATAACAGGCCTGAAGTGATTGTAGGCAAAAACAAAAGCAGTTTCTCATAAAATACAAATATAAATTAAAATGGTAAATGAAGTTTACTCACAAACAAATATGAATCATATTTTGCGTGGGTGAACAATCAATACAAATTGCTTTGAGGGGATTTTTATTTGTCATGATGTGTCATGAAATGATAAATTTTCTGATGATAAATGCAACAAAAAAAATACATTTTTTAATAATGAGTAGAACAAAAATCTAAATAAAAAGATAAAGGTGCAGTATCTGGTTATAGATGCACAGCGAGAACATTGCTTGTGGGCCTCAAACTAATTTAAGCAATTCCTCATAACACACAAATAAGGTATATGACTCAAACTGGCTGCAAATGAAGTTTGCTCACTAACAAATATGAATCATATTGTTGGTGGGTGAAAAATCAATACATATTGTTTTGAGTTCTCCAGAGATACAATATTTGACTTACACACGGTTCACAGAGCAGACAAAGAAGTAGCATGACAAACAAAAACGTAATTACTCAAAATCATCCCTTCATTAATGATCATTTATTTGACATTTTCCATGCATCATGTGCTTAAGTGTAGATGGAGTTATGTGAGAACAATATTGTGCAATACAACATCATTCATTCATTCATTGTTTCATCTGTTTCATTAGTTTGTTCAAAAACAAATAATAGTAATATATATAAGCACAGTGTTTTATTTAGACAAAAAAAAAAAAAAATATATATATATATATATATACAAACATAACATGAGTTTCTTACACAGATAATAAATATTTTAAATAATCAAAAAAAAAATTGGATGCTGGGTTCTGATAGCACTATTATTATTATTATATCTTACTGTATTCATTTTTCCTTAAATGCTTAGATGATTATTATTATTTAATGATGTAAGTACAGTAACATGGGAAAAGGGGTAAAAGAGTCAAATCAGAGCAGTGTTTTACTTTCTCAATTAAAACTCAACAAGTCTCTGTCTATAATTATTCAGCGTCACAGGAGACCTGCTGTACTGTTTCTTTGACATTTTGCTCTACATGAACCGTCTATTGTGTTTCTGCAGATGCAAATGAATAACCCAGTGGAGTTCACAATTAACCAAGCTACACGCTTTACCCCAAACTGACTGTCATAACCACAGAATAAAACACGCTAAAGCTCCTTAATTATCTGAGCCACACTTTCCACAGGTGTTTCTATTCCTTTTTTTTGCCGCTGAACTTATAAAAATAGAAAGTTTTGCTGCATGATGTTACAACAGAAAACAACTTCACACCTTGAGCCTTCATGTGTTTGCAAGTGATTTACATCTTAGCAAAGTGATAATTTATGTACAAAACATGATATTACACCTGAATATGCAAAGCACTTTGAAAAACAGTAAATCTACTCTTCCGTTTGCAAGCTGAGAACATGCACATGTAAATTGAATCTTTAACACTGAAATAAGTAGATGCGCTCCTCCATGTATGTTTAATCCTGGTTCTTTTGTTCCTCAAAAGTAGCAGTTCCTCGTCTGGTGAATGAGCCAGAGGCAGACTAGAGTTCACCGTGACAGGCCTGTCAGGCTAGAGTTTAATTGCTGTTTCTCAGGCTGAGCGATCGCTGAACCACGGCTTTCAAAGGCCACTCTATATTTAGCAGAGCACCTCGATTTCCTTCTGCTTCTGCTGCTCTGCTGCTTTATAGACTCGTTGTTTTAATGCGCCGTGCTTAAGACTTGACCTCTCTTGACCTCTGGCACTTCTTGCAGTAAAGCTTTCGCTCCCTGAGTTCAGTGGAGTTCAGATTAGGCTAAAGCAAGGATCTGTCCTGGGATACAATAAAATAAGGATAGGGGGTTGTATAAAAATTTGGTAATTAATTGATTGATGACTTGTATTATTGATTTTATATTATTTATGTATTAAGGTTGATGGTTATCATCAACCAATATATCAAACTTTATTGGGCCAAAGTACTAATGATACTAATTATCATTTCGTATTTAAATAAATATCTGTGAGTATAACATGTATAATTATAATATGTATTTCTCTGTATTCATAAATCACAATTTGAAGTGTAATAAAAAAAATAAATTATAAACAAAACAAAACAAAAAACAAATATATATATATATATATATATATATATATATATATGTATAAACAAACACACTTCAAGGCCTTCTAGCACACAATATATAATTCATAATATATTACATTAATAATAATTACATTAAATTACATGAAATTCCATTTTCTATGTTAATAAAATTAATTTTGGAATCTGCTTTTCTTTGATGATAATAGTGTTTATTTCATATATTTATACAATCATATTTTTGTTTAATAATAATAATAATTTAAACAAATAAATAAATAATCACAGATTATAAGATTATAAATTAAAGCCTAAATTATATCAAATGAAATTTTTGGTTCTTATAATTCACATGCATAACACACACACACACACACACACACACATATATATATATATATATATATATATTTTTTATTATTATTATTATTTTTTTTTTCTCTTTATTTATAATTTTTTTTCTTGAGCTGATAAACTTATTTTTTCATACTCACATATTAAAAACTGTTGTTTAATAATATTAAACACTTTCTCCAAGCATTCCCAGTTGTTGTATCAGGTTTATTTTGGACGCTGCTTGTCTTTGCGATCACGTTCTCTGGCGTTCATTTGTATTCTGTGTCCAGAAGCTCCGTGGGGTTCTCCTCTTCGCCTGCAGGACCTTTCAGTGGACTCTCATCCAGCGGGAGAGGACACACAGAGAGTCTGTCATGGGAACGGGACAGGAATAATGGAAGGCATTCAGGAGAACTAGAGGGTCAGTCCTGAGAGCTGGGTTAAACATGTTTCACACAGGTGAAAGAAACAGAGGCATGTTTCAGATGTCAGCACAGGGACGTCCTGTCTAGAAGGTCAGAGCACATAAAACACACACAGGGCTTCTGTTGAAGAGACAGTTACTGCATTAATGGCATTTCTGCTGTCTTTAACTCACCAGACTGTATCATATATTGATAAATCTTTAGTTTACAGAACACATACTGAAAATCCTCGATGAAATCATTCCCTCATGCAGAATAAGGCATTCATATGTGCTTTATAACTGGGTAGTTGTATCAATGTGTACTATTGTGTGAAAAAAAACTCTAACATTGAAGATAATCCTCTTTCATGCTTTTTGGAACTCTAAGATGATACATTTTTCTCATGTTATTTGTGTGTTATGTTTATTATTGTCATTTATTGATTTATCTATTTTTGCTATGTCACACTATAGGACACAGTCCAATTTTTATTTGACTACCCAAAACATGCTAGTAATGTGTATGCAACTAGTTTAGAGCGAGAGAGATTACATATCAATAATAATTTTGCATATTATGGTATAAAATATAAATGTAACAAAATTGATAAATCTAATAAAGAAATAAATAGCAAGACGTCCTAGTACACGGTTATAATTTATAGCTTTAATTGAAGTCAGTTTCATATATTTTTTAAAAAATTAATTAATTAAAAAGATCTGCACATTTCATTACATTATTATTATTATTATTATTACTGTTTATTTTAGTTATATATATCTATCTGTTCCAGTTTAATATTGTCAGCCAAATCATGATTTATTTATTCAATGGCACAGACTGAGAAATATTGCTTTAATTAAACGGTATTATCTGATTATAAATTATATTACAAAAAAGAGAGAGAGATAATTTTCACATAGAGGACTGTATTATTTGCTACAGAGAAATACTCATGAAAGTAGAGCAATATTATACAAAGAGGAATCATATTTTAGCTGGAAGTAGTGGTTTGAAGTTAAACATCTTGATGGATTTGTTTCTTACAAACACACAGCTTTTCACTTCTCAAGTCATTAACTTGGAGTGGAGTGTATTATTGTGATGTTTTTATCAGCTGTTTGGACTCTCATTCTGACGGCACCCATTCACTGCAGAGCATCCATTGATAAGACACTGATGTCTCCAAATCTGATGAAGAAACAAACTCAACTACAGCCTGAGAGGAGGACATTTTCAGTTAGATTTAGATTTCTGGGTGAACTAAAGCAATAGCTCACTAGTTCTTCACAAAAGTAGATTGCATTGTTCTTTAACTACTTTAAATGACAAAAAGTTTGTAGCTCGGTAAGTTGCAGTCATTTGTGTGGTGGAAGCTTTACTGAGTCACAAATGAGATTTGACGGCTACGGCGGAGGAGAAAATTACAGCACACGAGTCGCATGAACCACATGGTGCCTTTTTGTCTTTTTTGGGGTTTGACAGCTTCAGTCCGCATTTCGCTTTCACTTTAATGGTAAAGTGCAGGTTGGCGATCCTGCTAAAAAGAAAGAAAATCATTTTGAACGTTATGAGTACATGATAGAATCACTTTTGGGAGCAATGCTCCCTTAAGGATATCTCACTTCGGAAAAAAAAGCTCGTCATAATGTCTTCAATTGCTATTCGAGTAGCACTTCCCGAAACAAGAGCACTTCTCAATTCACAGTCAAAGCTGGTTCCCACATACACATTCAGCCTTCTTTCACAGGATGATGATAGCTTTTTGCCATTGAAAAGCTAAACTTTCTCTCCAAAAAAAGTTAGGTCTTGCATGCAGAATACATTTAACAGCCAGCTTTTGAGCATAATAGCATGTGTACCTGCATTCAGAGAGAAAATCATTGCTATAGACGTTCTGAGTCCTTCAGCTTTCTTTGGGTCCGAATAGGAAATATTGATAAATGAAGAAAAACTGATGTAAAAAGACACAAATGCTATCGATTTACCAGTCACCTTGATAGAGGTTTGTAGCTCATCTAATCTAGTTTCTTTCTTGTCGTCTTTATCTTGTTTTACATCCTCTGAAAAAGACAGTTTTGGAAAGAAAAAAAAAAAACATAAAAAAAGGAAACCATGCCGCTGAACCATGCCAAAAAATAAGCAATTTTACATATTTAACTTTGGATGCAAAATGAGCTCCACTAAGCTTTAATATTGTACTATTTCCACAGTAAACAGTGTTTGTTTGCTTAAACATAAGAGCTGACAGTCTGTCAAATGTTTCAGAAGACACTTTTTTTGTTTGTTTATATATTGTTGCATATTATTACACTGCACACATCCAACATGGAGTAACACTGCCTCTTTACATGAGCAAAAAAAAAAAAGTTATCAGAAATAATAATAGTGCAAGAATATTTATTTTAGCTTAGTTTGGGTTAAACAATGTTTTATTTTTATTTTAATGTCTTATCTATATTTTGTGAATTTTATGCATTTGTTTTTGCATGTAATGTCTTCCTGTAATTTTCTTTTCCTTTCTTTTCTTTTCTTTTTTATAAATAATGTAAATTATGGGTTTCTGTGACATTTATTTATTTTTATTTTTATTAATCAGATCTTTAAAATACAATGATAGCACATCAGATGATTGTGCTGCTTGTCTTCCACTGGTTTTACAATTTGAATCTCTTTCAAATCAGTCTGACCTCCACCTTGTTTTTCACGTACAATAAAACAAGGCCACGTTTATGTGGAACAATCTTTCAGCGGGGAAGCATCCGTATTTGAATTCCCCTCTCTAACTTATTTTTGAAATTCATTAGCCTGCATGTAGAATCGAGAACCCATTTAGTTTGTAAACTCTAATGGGACTGGAAAATTGAAAACTCAAATTTAATTTTATTACGAGTTCCCTTATTTCCATGGGAATTACTGCGTCTCTAATATCCCTGTGCTATTAGCTGTAAGTCAAAGGCCACTCCCAATTAGTCTAGAAACGAAGGGTATTATGGAAGCGCACATTCACTTTGTACATTCTGACCTTAATATCCTTAATATTGTGCCTTTCCCTTTTTACCGCCCACTATCTCTTAAATAAATGAAGTCGGCATATAAATGAACCGGAATGGGGTCTGTTTTTAAAAAAAGGAAACGCTGTCTTGGCATGCCATACACGTTAAACCCGGAAAATGGTTGAGTGGAGGCAGATTGCAGTCAGAAACACACTGGGAATCATCAAACGAGTGTAAAGCTCCAAAGGGTTGCCAAGTATCTGTAACTCCTGATTAAGTCATAGTTATGTTGCCTTAAAGCAACAACATAGTCCATGGCGTTCTATGAGCAATTCATTTTAATGTCTAACAGCATTTTTGCTGTCAAGAGGGATATTGACTTTCTGTAGACATTATTTCTGTTTTAAAACCCAGCAATCTGCCTACCTGCCTACATAGATGACTATGTAGGGAGTACAGTGTAGTCGAATAGGGTTTGAATGAAAGCTTACATGTTCAGAATTTCATTACAAGAGCAAAATATTCCGAGTCATTTGAGGGATCTGTTAAAAAAAAAAGGAAAAAAAAAAGGAAATTATGTTATCAATATTTCATAACGGGGTGTTCCGGTGTAATGCTCAGTATAATTCAACTGGAACTCCAATTTATCGTATCAAATATTCACATCGTCTCTGGCACCTGATGATTTTTATGACCCGTGAGGTCATTAGCTGAGCCGTGCACTGTGAAATAATGAGATGCGGGCGACGGGGTCACAGAGTCATTGGATTTGGTTTCATTTACAGTAAATTCACTTTGAGTTCAATGATGAAACTCCAAAAAAGCCACCCAATGATCATTTTGACATTTTGCTTTTGCTATGCACAAATATATTTTTAATAAAAAAGTAGAACAATATTATTTGACATTACTTTTAGGGTGTTTAAAATGTTCTGGCTGATTGGTTATCATCACATAAAAAGTATGTATATATATATGAAATTCCCGTTATTATTAGGTTTTCATGCTTTTTCTGTGCGTTTTATATATTTTATATAACTGTAAAAAATATATATAACTTTAATATTTTTTTCTATTAAAATAGTTCCATCAGTTAATTCGTTTTCATTAATTTATAATAATTATTAAGTTTTAACTTTTCAGTTTTTGAACATAGTTTTAGCCTTTTAGTTTTTATCACTATCATACTGATAGTTCAAAAGCCAGTGCATTAACTATCAACATGTCTAATTTTATATTATTATTATTATTTTATTTTATTTTTTTAATGTTTGAAAGATGTTGTTTATAAAGGTATAAATGTTGCTTGACTATTTAATGTAGAAGTTGTTGACAGTACATTGATTATTTAATCTAATAATTACATTTTATTTTTTTTTTTTATTTGTTACATTTTACAAGGTAAAATATTACAATTTTAAAGAATTGTCACAGGTATTTTATTGCGGTTCCGTCAGTTTACATTAGTGTTTGTTAATGTTCACTGCTTTTTTAGCATTGTTGAATTTAGCTTTATTCTCATTCTGGGGATTATTATGCACTTTTTATTTAAGCAACATTTTTATTTATTTATTTATTTTTTCTTTTATATAAATTGTATGTGGTAAACTATCACAGTTTATAATCTTTTATATAATTTTCTCTGTCTATTTTTACATTTAAATTTATTCATTTAGCAGAAACTTTTCTCCAAAGAGACTTACATTTGAGGAATACAACAAGCGATTCTTCATGCAAAGATGCAAATAAACACAGGAAATGCTTGCAATACAACGTTTTAGCCATTGTTCATATTAGTACAAGATAGCCAGGGAGAGATTAAGGAAAGAGAAAGCAAAGTTTTCATGCTGCTGCATTCTGAATCATAAGAGGTTTTACTGTGCATGATAGAAGTCCAACCAGAAGAGCATTGCAGTAGTCCAGTCAAGAGATAAGCATGCTCTGTTAGGAAGGGCCTGGTCTTGATGAGGTAAATGTTGATGACCTAACTGGATGGTAGGGAAGAAGCTCAGTCTTTGCCAGGTTGAGCTGTAGGTGATGCTCTTTTATCTATGTCGAGATGTCCACCAGGTAGTCTAAAATCTGTGCAGCTAGTGTTGGATCATCCGGTTCAAATGAGAGATGTGTGTCATCGGTGTAAGAATTATAGGAGAAACCATGTGTCTGTGGGACCCATTGAAGTATATAGAGAAGAGGAGGGGTCCAAGAACTGAACCCTGAGGAACTCCAGTGAACACTTGATGTGCTTTGGAAACCTATCCACCCCAGTTCCCTTTTTTAAACCTACCATTTTTAAAGTGTCCCAATAGTGTCCAATAAGTTTTGTGTATTATTCATTAACGTCCACTGTTAGTTCGAGCTTTTCCAGTGTTATATTTTAGATTTCATTTTAGTTTTAATATGCCACAGTTAATGCATTGCTCATAATGTCCAGTGAGTTTCAATGGTTGGAAATATTATAATACACAGTGTATTAAAACAAAAACAAACAAACAACAACAAAAAAACTTGTGTATTACTTGTATATATGTTTTATACATATATTAGAAAGAATATGTTTTTGTCAAGTCACCATTACATTGATTAGTGTTCTTTGCTGACAAAATTTTTGGTCTTTATTGCTGTATGTTTATTACTGTATTGTTTTGGTGGAGTCAAAGGTAAAACAATTATATAATACTTGTTATAATAAATCTGACATATGACCCAGACATATTCTTGATGGGTTTTATAAAAAGCTGGTGTCATAAGCATTCTCCTACACAACTGAATACAAAAATATGTGTTCTGAGAGCAGCTTCAATATAAGATGATCCCTTCTTGAGCCCCAAAACACTAGAAAATCATAAGTGAGAATTGGAAAATATCCACTGGCAGATGCTCAAATGAAGCAAAAAAAAAAAAAAAAAAAAAGCCACCATCAGCCACCATTCCTACATAACTTAAAATATTGCAATTTAAAGATGATGTACAAACTGCTGGGAATTAATTTCTTTTGTAAAATTAGTCATCTGAATTGTTAACTTTAATGTTAACAGACTAATTAACTGTATGGTTATAAGGTGGTTATAGCAGCATTTCCCAAATCTGCAGTGCTACAGCACAAATACATATATTTATATTTTAGCAGAGTGGTGAATTGTGTGCAATGAGAGAGAAAGACTAGGTGCGGCAAAACAATATATTAAAAATAAGTGTTGTTCTCGCTGAATGCACATAAAAATAAACATTAAATGTTTTCTAATCAACCAAAATGGGGCAGTTCTTTCTAATGAATCAATCAAATCGATTGATTTTGGTGAGGTGACTCACTCATTCACCGAACCTTAATTTGATCATGTTTTATGATCCAATCATGCTGTTTCGAAGATGCAGTTTCATTCAGATTGTCCATTAAACCATAAACACCTCTTATGCTCGTAATTATTCCTTAAAGCCTGATTGATTTTCTTTCCTTCACTAAATTTGATCGCATCAGCGTTTCCATTAAAATCTCTTTTGATCTGCAGAATGAATGCTTGAGAAATGATGCATGCTTGAATAATTGTTACCAGCATCTCTCTAACTGACGATTGACTATTCATAAATGCATGTGATACAAGCTTACATGCACACACATAAAATGACAACCAATGTGTTTTTTTATATATAAAATGTTTATTTGCACCCCTTCATTACTTGTCCGTATATAAGAGAGAGTAACAAAATCCAAATATGCAATCCATTTAGTATTTTTTTTTCTTTAAAAAAAGAAAAACAAACTGTAAGGCATGTCTGCTTGCACGACATAAACGTCGCATTAAAACTTCACCTATAGTAGCTCAAAGCAGCGTGCTTCAGTAGGAACAACGTTCACTTTCAGACCACAATCTTCTCAAAGTGTTTCAAACATGTATTTGACATGGCTTGTACTTGTTTACATGTAAACGTTTTTCTTTTTTTTTTCTTGTTTTGTCACTCATATAAAGATCTAAATGTGGAACTCAATTTCAAAGTGCAATGTGGAAAAAGAAAGCAAAACTATAGAAACAGATTCACTCAGAGTGCTTGGATCTGGTTTGTATCCATCAAACACATTACAACATGAAAAAAAACAAAACATTTGTCCATTTGACGGATGGACAGCTTAGTCTTCGCATCCTCAGAGACCAATAAAATAGGCAATACCATTCAATCGATATCATCTCCGCACAAAAGAGAAAAGCCAAATACATTCAGACTACAAGTAGAAACACGCAAGCTATTAGGAAAAGTTTTACATGACATGCTTCGTCTTCAGATTCTGACAGGAGCTCACGAGAACGGAGGGCAATGGAAGAGAAAACAGAGAAAACTGCGCTAACGTGCCCCTTCCTGATCTACTGTATATAGCAACCAGCCCATTTGAGACCCTCAACCACTTTTGATTTCCTTGAAGTTAACATCTGAAGAGCATTCATGAATCATACCTTTTAGAAATCGTTCCGTGTGTTTTTTTTTCTTCTTCTGCATTCACATCTAACACTTAAAGCCAGCATAAATGTACCCATTTACTTTCATTGTGTTCATTTTAAGTGAGAAAAGAAATAATAATAAAAAAGAAAAAAAAAAAAACATGATTTTAAAGTGAATTTAGCCCTCGTGTTGTGTTGTTGTCATTTTGACCTAGAGAGAATTGGATTTAAAAAAAAATAAAAAAGGTAGTTTATTGTTTAAGTATTTTCTCTCCTGGTGAGTTTTTTTTTTTTTTTTTTTCATTGAACTTGTGAACTTGCGAACAGTGTTCCTGGTCAAAAATGACTAGCCTACATTATATATATATAAAGATGATTTTTATGGGACAATTTTAAAATAGATGTACACATTTAAAAAATAATTTTATACTGAATAGCATATTTATAAACTATATAAACAGTTAAACAAAAAAAAACAACAAAAAAACGATTTGTTGCTAAACGAAGTAACTCCACTAATTCACCTTAGTTTAGTAAAAAAATTTGTAGTAAATAAATAAAAATAAACATTTGTGTGTAATTTTAGCAATATTAACAAAACCTGTGCTAACTGAAAAAAGCATGTTGACAAAAAATATTGAATCCAAGATTTGGTGATAGCACAATGACAATTTTGATTAAACTGGTCATTTCTGGTGAGGAACACCAAATTAGGTGAAGGATTTCCAGCACAGCACAAGGGCTAGGAAGATGTACCAGTGAATAGGGTTCAAAATCTGACTTCATGTTGACTTTAAGACACAGCTATGTGTTCGACCTTTCCTCAACGTGCCCTCTCTCTTGGCTCACTGAATTTCTCATTTCCAAAACCCACCGAGGTACTTTCTGAGCCTTTCTGGGAAGACGAAAGTACCCAGGCATGAGCAAAAAGCACATCGTCTTCTGCTACCTGTCCTGCCTTCAAAACCAGACGCAGTGGAGCATCACCGGACTCTCTCACATTTCATTTCCAAAGCTGTTTGTGTGTCTATATTCCACACGCCACCCGCCCTCACAGACGCTTCAATTCAACCTTCACGCATCTATGAGAAGAGGACATTAGAGGATCTTTTAGCATCTTTGCATTTCAATGATGACAAGTGCATGATGTTTTAGCAGGCGGCTTTGAACATAAAGCACAGCTTTATGGTTCTGGATGAATGCACGCCGTCCTTCTATAAACCACGAGTTGTTTGGAGAGGCTGTCATAAAACGATACATTAACACATGCCAGCATTCATAATGGGAGGTCTGAGCCATTAAACTGGTAATTCTGTCAGTTTGTTCAACGTATACATTGGATTTGAATTGCACTGGATTGGGAACATTCATAACTACAGATACAAGTCAAACCAAGAAAGTGTCCTTAACATTCAAAGTGACTCAAACTCAATGGGCCTCGTTTGTGAAACATAAGCAGAACAATGTAAATCTTTCATAACGTTTGAATGCAATTCAAAGTAAAGGCATAGTTCACCCGAAAACTTTAAGTTGAAGTTTAAAATTAAACATGTAGATGTTTATTCATCAGATTTGGAGAAATGCAGCATTGCATCACTTGTTCAGAACTGGATGCTCTGCAGTGAATGGGTGCCGTCACAACGGGAGTCCAAACAGCTGATAAAAACATCACAATAATCCACACCACTCCAGTCCATCAGTTAACATCTTTTGAAGTTAAGTTAAAACCTTTGCTTCTGGACTAAATTCAAGTCCATAATAATGCTTACCAGGGAAAAAAATCCATCTCCTGTTGTCCCTCACGTCAAAATCCACCCACAAATGTGTTTAGAGCCGTTTTAAACCGTTTCGGCTTGTAAACAGTGCTTGATCTGTGCAGATCTCTCTCCTGATTCAGATGAGATGACTTTTTAACTGCAGAAAGAAATATTATTCATATTATATCATGTTTTTATCAGCTGTTTGGACTCTCATTCTGACGGCACCCATTTACTGCAGAGCATCCATTAGTGAGATAGTGACACAATGCTACATTTCTCCAATTATGTCATAAACACAAATTCAAAGAAACATTTTGCATGTTGCATCATATAAAATAGAGGTTTTATATATAATTTATAATATTTACATATAAATTCAATCTGCTTTAGTTTCATGAACAAGGCCTGCTGTTTCACAACAGAATAATTTTGTAAATGTAAATGGTTATACATGAAACAATGATATGGTGAGTTACATATAAAGACTGAAAAAAATAAAATAAAATAAAATAAAAAGCTGTTGGTAAGTAAATGAGGGTTGTGCATACATAATCCATTATTATGATGAGTATATAAATGAGCGTAAGGAACATGAATCAGTCGGGTTTAACACTGACTTTTCGATAGAACAACTATCCCAAATCAGAATTACATGGGTAAGGAAATTCAGTGAGAAAATTATTTTAAAGTAGCCTTTCAGGCACATCCAAAAAGAAAATATTTGTTAAATAAATTAACAGGTTTGAAAGAGCAAAAAACATCATTCTTTGCGAGAACTATTTCGTTAGATACGCGCTTTTGAATAAAAGTTGCTAACTGGTAAAGCCAAAATATATAATTATATTAGAAATATAAATAAATCTTTCTCTGTAAGAAAACATTTTATAACTAAAACCTTTATATATTAAGATATGGATCATTAATTTTGAATTAAGCAGGAGCAGCCCTCTGTAAAACTTGACCACCACGCTCACCTAAAACCATCTGAAGTCCTAGAAAATGACCATCAGCCTAGCAAAATAACAACAAAACACTTCCACAGAAGAGTAAAAGCGTTAAAATCGTGTGGAAATCACAGTTAAAAACATTTACTCATGACCTCCCCATGCATTCTCACAGTGGTACATAAACAAGTTGATTCATATAGATTTTTATTCTTACTTTTTTTTTTCTTTATAACGTCTGCTTTTTATCGCACAATGAAGTCGGGAGGGGCGTAACACTAAAAAAAAAAAGACAAAAGAAAAGAAAAAAGCATATTTTTTCGTCTCACTTTATGCAGTATAAAAGGAAAACAAAAATAGATTTTTAGATTTTCCCATTCTTTCCCGAAAAAGTAAAAGCGATCCCATTTGCACCGCTTTTGATTCCGAAAAGTTTGCTTTTCTTTTAACTTCATTTAGAAACGAGAGCAGTTGGCTTCTGATTGCACCAAGCATTCTTTGGAACAAGCAGGATGCAAAGGTTTCCTCCTCACGTCTAGCTAGCTAGCTCGCACTTCTTTTTTCATGGGCTTTTTCTTGCTATTTTTTTGGAAAACGTCCGGTCCACTTAGGGAAAGGCTAACAGCGCGAGCAACGCTGCTTCTGTCTTAAGTGTCCGTGTGGCTGTGTGCCGCCTCCTGCCATTATCTCCACCGCAGCAGTAGCAGCAGCCACGTGAGGGCCGTTACGGCGGAGAGTAACCGCAGCGAAGGCCTCTGCCGGGGGCCCGCCGCATCTGCTGGGGGCTGAGGATCGCTCTTGTCTGCCTCCAGCATCGGTGGCTCTGTGTGGACCACTTCCGGCTCCGTGGTGAAGCCACTTCCGCTGCCCGAGCCGCTCTCCTCATCACCTGGAGCACAGAGACACACACCAATCAGCATACCAAGAAATACACAGAGATAACATGCACCGGAAAACTGCATCTGAAATCATTGAAAAGCATAGCATATCAAGAAGTCAACTTTAGTGTCTGCAGAATTATTTAGAAAAATGGAACAAACACGAGTATATGAATCAATATCTAAAAATGCACTAAGACTTTTATTTTTCACTTTTTTTTACGTTTATACATCTATATATTCATATTATTATATTTTTATATAAATATATTTAATATATAAACATAACATATTTTACACAGTACACACACATATAAATTATGTAAACAAAATTTTGATTACAACATGATTAATCATTTGACAGCACTATATATATATATATATATATATATATACAGCTCTGGAAAAAAATAAGAGACCACTGCAATTTACTCCTAAATCAGT
>JAUMHE010000042.1:16699038-16710306 GCA_032359235.1 Enteromius mattozi
TGAAACAATCGTGCATTGTTTTGCATTGGTGGTGTATTGGTGAGATTTACAGTTTTTAGGATAAAACCCAAAAGAAACGTATTTTTCTGCAGTGGTCTCTTATTTTTTTTACAGAGCTGTATATATATATGTGGTGTGTTTATTAATTACATAATGAGTGCAGCAGTTGATACTGATAGCAACTGCTAAATCAGTTGCAAATTTTTTTTAATATTTTAGAATTTCTATTAGAATTTTATATTTTAGGTGGTAAAGACATTTAATGTGTGGTTTTTAAAGAGCGTAATACCTACATTTTATTTTTCTATATTAAATCGATACAGTTAATATTGCAATTTCAATTTATTTTTAATATCTTTTGTTCAATTTTGTAACTTATTTTATGCATTAATTTTTTTTTACTTAAAAGGCTCCATATTATATAATATATATTATAATATATATTTTTAATTATTTTATTATATTTGAATGTAATAATGTGTTTATTATTCTATTTAATATATGCTATTCACATATTGTAAAAATGTATATTTATTTTCAAATGATTTTTATAATGCTTTTACTACTTTTATGTTCATGTTAAACCATATTTATTCATTTGTTTGCTTGTTTGTTGGTTTATTTGCATCAATTTACTGATTTCTGAATTGATTTACTGATTTCTTGAATGATTTTTAGTTGGTCCCTACAGTCTAGAGTTAGTCCCAAAAACTCAAGGCACCTGAGGACGAGAATATTCCCGGCCCCGACCCTCCATTATCATAATTCAGCTTCCTGTTGGTGTGAGTTTGTGACAGATGAGGCATCTCATTTCACTGACTCTGGCAGAGGGTCTAGACGGTGTGTGACGCTTTCTGACGCCGTCAAATGATTAATGGAGCCGGCGGGCGGCCGTTTGAGGGATGGGCTGACCTCTTTAAGGGGAATAACACATGCTGGAGAGCTTTTGCATCAGAAAAAGGGTGTAAATGTGCATGCCGGTTTGGGCTTATTTTTATCTGTGCAATTGAATCTATTTTCATCTATGCATTATGCCTTTAAGAATGTCAGATCTAAAGTAGGTCGAAGCCAAAATAAGTGTCAATAACAGAGCGTATGGTGCATGGCTTAAATACTAATGTGTCTCCTTGAGAACAGAGCGGTGCATTCAGAGAGATGAGCTTGCTGACTTCTTCACCTTTGAGTTGTTTATGTCCCTCAATATTGCACTGAAAAGTAAACATAAACTTCAAAATACATATTTTGTCACTTTATATGTCATGTTTTTTGACGCTAAAATATTTATTTATATTTATTTCATGATTTAAATGAAGTGAAATTTAAAAGAAATTTTTGAGTAAAAATTATTCACTATACAAGTATATAATCAATTGCTAAATTGTGTATATATAAATAAATAAATACATATATGATCCTTACTCTCCAAATTACATTATATTATTATTAATATATGCTTTGTCTTATTTTGTGAAAACTGTCTATGGTAGAAAGTTTTCACTGATATTTTTGAACCTTTTTTTCTAAAGGAAGCAACTCACTGGAGTCCTGGAAGTAGACATCTTTGCCATTGTAGGCGTTTCGCAGCTTGTTGGTCATCACTCTCAGGGTCATGATCTGTTGTCTGATGAAGGTGTCCGGTCTCGTGATGTCCACTTCCACCTCTGGGTTATTGAGCTGGTTTGTGAGGCCGTCTTTTACAACTTCAGGGAAATATCTGGAAATCAGCATGCAAACATTTGGCGGGAATATTATATTCACAGACTTTCACAGTCGGGGTTCAACAAACACATAAATGATTCACTTTTTTTTAATCTGTGATTTGATATAATCTATATTTGATCAAGATCTCAAAAAGCGAAGTCGAGGGACTCGCAAATGCAATTGCATTCATGTGAAAAAAACACAATAAATTAAACAAAAGTCATAATTTATGCAAGCACATTCATGCAAAAACATTGATGTGCCCTGAAATGCTTTTTCTCCAGCCGATTATAATGAAACCTTAATATTTAGTTGCATTTGTTATGGTGTTGTTGTTGAGTGGAGCGTGACCCCATCAGGAGACTTCAGCAGGATCAGCACCTCTCACATTCACATTAACATGCCCTGCAGCTCTACACTGTGTGCAGAATGACTTCATTTGCAATATTCACTTGCAGCGCGTGCATCAGAAGTCAGCGTTTTTGCGTCGCCCCGCGCTGTAGAACACAAGAATAATGGCAGGCTGCAAGCTGCACTTTCACCTATAGCGTGAAAATCACCTTGCTCCAAAAGGTGCGAACATTACTAGATCTGCATTTCTTGAAGGAAATGTTGTGCTTGCAAGGCAGCTAATAAAAGTGTTAAAGTTTCAGTTAAGGAAATCGGAAACACTTTTATAAGTGTTTTAAAATAAAGTGTTTTTAAAATAAGTTACATTTTCTCAAAAAAAGGGAATTAGGGTGATCTGATATAATAATACAATTTAGCAATAATAAAAAGTTGATTTATGCATTTTTAAATGTAATTACTTGTGCTGCTTTTCCAGGAAAAGACAAGAAAGATTTATTATTATTATTATTATTATTTATGATTTTTATTTTTAATCTGAAGTGTTTTCCTGGTTAAATACAAAGTAAATAAAATAAAAATAAAACACACTTTAGCAGAGTATATTCTTAAGTTGCAAAAAGGGTAACAAATAAATATACAAATGTAGCAATATATATATATATATATATATATATCATAAATCCAAACACTATGCAACCAGTTTTTGCCTAAAATAAATGCATTTTTAAATGCAAAATTATCTTTTGAATGATCTACACAATGAAGTCTGTAGAGTTTGTGATTCACACTGAATTAATTGAATATACCATGTTTTCCTTTGCTAAATTTCTGCCTCTTTATCTGAACCCTGTGAGGCAGTATAAACACATGTTGGAGCATTATTCATGCAACCAGCTCTATTGAGATCTAATCTCCTAATAAGCACTTCAGCAAGAGGTAATTGTTTGTGCCTAATTAATATTTCAGGTGGTGCTTTGTGGAAAAATAAATGAAACTTGTTGAATGCTCCCAGGTTGCGGCATCGCAAATGTGCTCCTATTCAAATGCAATCCGTGTGGTTTTTAAGCAGTAATTAGTCAATTATGAGACCGGTGTAGTCCGTGGAGACCAGATCTGACAAATATATATATATATATATATATATATATATATATATTAAAAAATCACATGTATTTCAGCTCCACCAAGTCGTATCATTTGTGTTAATTTGTCTTTTAGGTGCTCTAAAAAAGCTTCTCTTCACACAGTACGGGTCATTTACATGATGAGGCCGCTTGGATAGAAAATGAAACACATCTTATATTGCACCATCTGCTGATATTATCACTTGTGGAGGATTGAAAGCGGACGGGTTTTCTGCCAAGCCGTCTGGCTCATTGTCAAGGGTGGGCAGACGGAGTGACAGACATCACGGCGTGTTCATGAGAACTGAGATGAACTGAAGAGACAAACTACTCTAAAACCACAGGCATGTCAGTTTATACAAACCCTTTACTGCTTTTTATTACATATACATCTGTTTAAGAAATGTCTTTGTGTCTCTAAGTCTTGCAGTATTTTTAAAAAAAAATAATTAATCACACGAAATTGTGTTGCATTGATAACTTGTCAGTGTGCTTGCTCCAAACAAGTCAAAACAAACAAGAACTTATTAAAAGGTGGTTTTAAAACACAAAGTGGCATAGTTGTTATGAATGCAACATCTCAACTTCACATATCAACATACACAATCATTCAGAGGTTCGACTGACTAATTGATTTGTTTCTTTATAAAATAAGCATCTTCCTCTCACTAAGGCTGCATTGCATTAACTTAATCAAAAAAACAAAAAAAAAACAGTAATATGATTCATTTTTACATTTATAATAGCTGTTCTCTTTTTGACTTTTCTTATGTAATTTACTCCAAAACAGAATTTTTAAAAAATGTAGAAAACAAAAATTGATTTCAGTATATTTTTTAATTTATTGAACATTAGAAACACTATGCAACTAGTTTCTGCCTTCATTTAATTTAATTTAATTTTACATTTTTAAATGTAAAATGTTAAAATAAAACACACTTGAACTTTTTTTACCCAGAGTAAAATTGTCAGAAATGGATGTGTTATTACAAATTTAATAAAATTTAATTTCCCTTTAACAAACTTGTTTGTTTTAACAAACAAACTTGAACTTGTTATCCAGAGTAAAATTGTCAGAAATGATTAAGAGTTATTTCTAATTTGAAATTTTGAATTTGAACTGAATTGAATGGAATTGAATTTAAAATTTGCTCACATTCAACTCAACTCAACTCAACTCAACTCAATTGAACTCAATTCAGCTCAACTCAATTATATTCAATTCAATTCAATTCAATTCAATTCCTAATTATTTTTTCATGGTTGGTTAAAGCCCACCAACAGACAGCAACCTTCTATTGTGCCAAAAGCGTGTTTTGTATTTTCCTATGACCTATTATCGCTAAAACAATTACCGTGGAAGGTGTCATTGAAGCACAACAATCTGCAATGCGACTCGAGGGAGTGTGTGTCTGAAGGTGACCGTCGTACCTTCCCTTTGTGTGACTGTTCCAGCACTGCTCCTCATCTGGGTCAGTCACTTCGTCCTCTGCACAGATGCTGTCTGGCAGTGACGACCAGAATTTCTTCGACTCCTTCAGCTTCTCCTTAATGTCGATCACCTGGAATCACGCACAGAGAGTCGGTTCAGCACATGCAGCACCACTAAAATACTCTGAGAGAATGAAGATTTCGGCACATTTTGAACTGAGGGATGGATTGACTTGGGATTATTATAAAGAAGGAGGAAGATGAGGCCAACAATTTGCATGGAAATCTCATTCCGGCTCGCCGCACAGCTCACTTTTTCAGTTTTAACACTGTTAGATAATTCATTGGGGACCAGGTGCAAGTCTAATCCTCCACTAAGCTGTTCTGGTATTTTTTTTTTTTTTGTACTAACCAGAAGGACGGATTTTCTGAAAGTGACTGAACAGCATCACTGGAATCTCTTCTCAACCCACCATGGCGTAGTGAGAGGTTTATAAATTGGACTTATTTGCAGGCATTATGCCAAGATTTATCTGTAAAAATTGCCTATAAATGTCTAGTCCATTGTTAGACGTGTCACTGGCTGTCTGTTTCACTCATAGCATGCCTTATTAAATGGTAGCTGTTCTTCAACTCTGTAGACATGCTATTTCTGCTATTTATTGGCTAGCTTTGCTTGTTAAGGCAAGCATCACCATTACTTAAAACTGGGATAACAAATTGTAATTATACAGCGGTTGCAACCTTTGTATAACTTTTGAATCATTTTTTAATGACTCTTTCTGCAAGTTACATCATTGCACCAGTTGGTTTTGACAAATGACCATATTTGAGTGAGTCAGTGATTCATTCATTCAAATGATTTGCTCTGAAACACAAACAAAACTACAGCGTGTCTTTATTAATGTGTCACTCACTCATCATTCACTCAACCAATTTGTTTAAAACCAATTTATTGTAGAACAAAACAGGTCAATTAAATCTTATAAACACATTTAACTTCAGACTGTTGCTTCTGGATACAATATGTGTCCTCTTTCCATGATATTGCTTTCTCCAATGAAAAAGTTGAATCATTCAATCAACCAATTCATTTAAAAAAAAAAAAAAAAAAATTAATCACAGAATAAAACACTTTAAAACAAATCTTTTTTAAAAAACAGAAACAGATTTGTACAGGAACAAAGCAACTGGCTGCCTTTATGATTCATTAATTTCATCGATTCATTCAAAACACTGATTCAACCAGGATAAAAGCATGTGAACCTCTGACTCTAGCATTCACAAACACAGATTTTCAGGAATAAAACAACTGGGTGTTGTTATAAGTGACTCATTGAATCATTTATTCAGTTCATTCAGCCAAAACACTGATTCATTTAGAAACAAAGCATGTGAGTGTCTGAATGCAGCATTCACTTAACTGATAAACTGAAGCATTTACGAACACTGATTCACAGGGATAAGACTTCTGGGAGTCATTACGAATGAGTCATTGAATCCTTCATTCATTCTTCATTCTGTCTTTATGAGTAAGTCATGGATTTGGTTATTCAATTGAATCCAAAACATGCTGAATCATTCAGGAAGGAAAAGCGCTATCTCTTGTTCAGAGATGCACAACTCAAACTACTTGAGAACCAAAACTAACTAGCACTATTGTCGCCAAAACTGTAAGATACTGAATTTATTGTATACTGATCTGCTGTTAAATTGTTTGAATAATAGTCTGCAGCTTTTGTTCTAAAGACATGAATTATTCTTCAGTTTATGTGGCTTAACGAATTATGCCATCATGATAAGTGATGTTTTTGTTTTTTTTCCCAGGTGGACCATAAACCAAAGTAATAGAATGAAATTGTCATGCATAGCTTCACGGCACAGCGTTTTTTCACAGAAAAGAACTGCTAACCGGATCCATTTGTGTGTTGCTAGAAAAGTCTACAGTTGAACAGATTGCTTTAAAGATTTCCATCAATAGTTTAGGAGATAATATACTTGTATTTTCCTCTTTGTATAAGGTGTACATTTTAGGTCAAAGTAAAATGGCCTCAGACGGTCTTCACTCAAGCAAAGGTGTACTCTATTATTTATCTGCATTATACTCTTACTGCCTTTTGTGCAAGAGTAAATTAGCTCATGCCGAGACATTACAGAGACATCGATAAAATCTCGCCTGCTGGTACATCACCAGATCTGAGCCCAGAGCCTCAAACGTGTGCAGATTGATTTTATTAATGAAGTGCACCGCACTCCAGAAAGCAAACAGATTGATGCTTATCAGTGCAGGGTTCTGACTGATCTGATGGGAGATATAATAATATGCTACACAAATCGTAGGAAATACCTTGTCATGTGACTCGAGTCAGGGTAAACCCAATTCTCCACTCTTTTACCATTCTATACAAATGCCAGAATGATCAGAATGTTTTAAAAACTTTATAGTAATCATTTAAATTGGTTTCTTCATCAGAACAGATTTGGAGAAATGTAGCATTGCATCACTGTCTCTGCAGTGAATGGGTGCCATCAGAATAAGAGTCCAAACAGCTGATAAAAACATCACAATAATCCACAACTAATACACACCACTCCAATCCATCAGTTAACATCTTGAGAAACCAAAAGCTGCGTGTTTGACTTTTTTTTACTTCAAACCGTTGCCAAAATACGAGTTGCTTCCTCCACTGAAAAAGTCTGAATCAGGAGTGGATGGATTATTGTGATGCTTTTATCAGCTGTTTGGACTCTCATTCTGATGGCACCCATTCACTGAAGACAGTGATGCTATGCTACATTTCATCTACATCTTGGATGTTTTTTTTTATTTGTATTTGATTTTGGATGCTTAGATATTGTTTTACTGGAGAATGAAATGAAAAACTTTTACTTCACTACAGTAAATAATTTTCTGCTGTATGATTGCATTACATTGAATGCAGTTTGTTCCTTGATGTAGGGTTGCTTTTTTTAAGATATTTTCTGATATTAGTCATGTATGAGTACCAGCCCTGGAAGAATCATTACGCACTTCGCATAAATACCTCAAGCAAAGTGACATTAATTCTTTTTGGCACAGGAAACCTGTACACATCCTGTATGTGTCATCATGTGAGTATATTAGGTTTCTGACAAATAATAATGATATAATGGGATTAAAAGGTGGCGGATGTCACGTTCTGGAGAAATAAGCTGTACTAAATGATGCCGAGGTTATCTGTCGAGTCAACAGCAACAGCCAGAGGCACGACATTAAAGAATGTGTATTGACGGCGTGTCAGAGTTGGAGACTGCTTTGCCCTTTTTGAAGTGCTAATCTGTGAGCACAGGCTGCAGAGATCTGGAGCGCTTTCACACCGAGCCTTTGGTTAGCATTCATAAGCTGTTAGGCTGGATGCTGATATTAACACCTTAACATGGATGCTTTAGGAGGGTGTCGAGATTAACACGCATGATGGAATGTACAGAAAAGGCGGCTAAGATTAGGATGTTTTTTTGTTAGATTTAGTTCATGTGGGATTAGATGAACCTTATGTAACAAATAGATGGACGAGCAGTTTCTTCTTGAGTAACGGAAAAGGACAGAATGGATGCTTCTCTAAAATCAGTAGTGATTTTACAGTAATAATTAAACATATTGTAGTAAAATTATTTATATATTATCTTTTTTTTCTTCTTCTATGTATAGGCCTCGACATGAAACGTTTTAAAACTTAATTGCATAAACTGGCAAAAAGACCCATTCAACATACAGTATTGTTTTGTTTATTATTAGCACATGCCACAGTTTTGTCACTTTTTTTTCGTTTAATCAGCTGAAAAAAAAAATGATTCCAACAACATTGTTCGTCTGTGCCTTTAAATTCTGATAATATTTTACATTCAGAACAATTTTTTACAACTATATCATTACAATTACTACAACTGGTGCGAAAAGACCTCAAGAAGCAATTTATGTAGTATTTGTGCGTAAAATCTTTTGTATATAAATTGTTGCACTCTGCATGATTTTCGTTGTTTTAGAGCTAAGTGTTAATCAATCGTAAAACCATAAATTCCCATTGTGTAAATTACCGCAACTTGAGTACTGTTTGCATCATTAGTAGTTTTGCTACTATGTTTGCATACTGTAAATTCCTGCAACACTTCACTGCATTTATCCAGTTTCAATTTATGCAGTTTATGATTAATTTACACAGAAATTTGTTTGCGAATACACATGCATTTTGAAATTTTTTTTTTTTTGCATGTGCCCAGAAGAACATCAAACAAAGCATTTTGATTTGCACACCACTTTTCACAATTAAAACTGCTATTCAGCAGCTATCTTTCTGCAAGTCGTTGCATAAACACCACTGAGGCAAAGGTGAGAAAAATACATTTCATTCACGCAAACACTTCTTTCCAGCAAGACCACTAGATGCTGCTGCACCTCTGAGAGAGAGCGAGTGAGCGAGCAAGAAAAAAAGAGAGCGCGATATAGAAAGACTCCCCAGACAGCAGAGAGTGTGCCAAGAGCACGCATATAAATAAATAAACCAACTCATGTTTCAAAGGTGTATTAAAATACATGCTGTGTATTAAGAGAAGCCTTATGTTAGCGGTAAGTGAGTGGGCAAGCGTTGCGTGCTGGGATAGGCTGAGGATCGTCTAACCGTTTGGCCACACAGATCATTAGCGCAGAGGCCTGCCAGAAGGGATGAGTTAAGGGCAGAACTGCTATCCGCTTGGGCCTCATTGCTCAACACGCATCCGAGCTAGACAACAGCCAGACAGACCGAGTTTGAGCGCTGGGCATCTTTCCCTCCATGTGCCACGGCTCCACACGTGGCTTCCCAGCAAACCTCCTCAATGACGTGATGTTCTGAGCTGAAGCATTTGAGAGGTTTAAAGGAATACTTCAAAGCCGAAAATAAAAAAAACACTCATCTTTTAGTCAGCCACACGTCACTGCAAACCCGTATTCTTTTATTTCTTATTATGTGGAAAAAGTCGGACAGGTTTGGAATGACTTGAGGGTGAGTGAATGTTTCTGCATTCAGGGAGTGGGAAAGGGATGGGCTCGGAGCGCTCATTTAAAAAACATTTCTGTAACAGTCTAGAAAACAACAACAGTTGAGACGTCATTGTGTTATCCATGGAAAAGCAGGCTTATTTTCTGTAATTACTGCACCAGTTCAAAAACACTCCAAAACATGGCGGTATCTAGTCAGAGCAGAGGAAGAAGTCGTGAATTGATTTAATTTCCATGTCTAATTCATTCAAATACAAATCTGCAAAATTAGCTGGTTTCGTAGAGTAAGCTAAAAATTTCTAATAATTATAGTACAAAAATAAATACATTAATTAATTAATTAAATGACAAGAGCATGCCCATTACAGTGATTTTTACCATGTTAAACAAAGCAGAACGACCAAAACCCACAGTAAAAAAAACCAAAACAAAAAAAACATTCTTTGGCCTCTGGTGGTTTAGCACATCTATACAATGAAAATTTAATTAAATATATAAATGTTTAAGTAAATAAATAGTTTTATTAACAATTCAACAACAGTGGATTGTGAAAAATGAACAGTTATGCTATCTGGTGCATTTAATTATATAATTCAACATTTTGCTATTTTTTTTATAATTAGAATTTTGATTCAAAATAATTATGATGGTCAATCGATATTTCAGTGTGTTTAAGCTTCATTTTAATTAATAAATTTTTTATTCTTATGCTTTAAATTACACACAGAATTAAAGCAGTCACAACATTTCAATCACACAAAAGCATTTATTTATGTTGGAGCTCTGGCTATTAATAACTTTAATTGGTGCACTTTTGCTATTTTATTTTTTTGAACACATGTCATAATAATTGAGGGTCAGAACTGTCTGTTTTATATCAAATGGATATAAATGTGCCTGTAACGGCACATCGGTGGAGTTTAGCCTCTGGTCTCCTTTTCACTTAAAATAGGAGGAAATGTTTGGTGGGTACAATCCATCATTGTGGTACTAAATGTGCTCGGCACCATTTAGACCTGATAGTTCTCCGGCTCGCTGGGGAATACAAGCAGGACCCATCATTGCTGGCCAGGTCTACATTCGACTTTCAACCTTCAAAATTCCCCTGCAACTGCCCTCTATTAGAAAGTTTAGGAGATGACATGTCCCAATTTATAATGATTTTATTCCCAGCTGAGTTTTTTTTCCCCCCTATGCTATGAGGTCCTTACCTATGTAATGATACGTTAAAGACTGCATGACTAGAATAACAGGAAAATTCATTATGGAGAAGACTGCAAAGGTCATGCAATAATCATAGCAAACAAAAGAACCTTTTGAAATGATTGCTATGTTGAACGATTGTTCAGATGATTTCAGGCACAAGATGTCTTCTCATGTTTTTGCCAATGTTACTGCCGATATGATTGTATTTTCTCTTTTGTGGCACTCTAAAACACATTATTTATTTATTTTTTTATTTTTTTATTAGTTATTTATTATTTATTTAAAATTAAAATTTTAGTTTCATAATACAAGCTCTGTTTTTTAATTGTGCATGTTTTAGAGAATACTTTTCATAAAAGTATGAATTCTGGCCTTCTCGCTGTCCCTCGTTACCGCCTCTCTTCTATGGGGGGCAGATCATTTAGTGTTACGGCACCTAAA
>JAUMHE010000042.1:16720661-16740310 GCA_032359235.1 Enteromius mattozi
GAGAGGAGCCGTGTTTAACCCCTTCAACGCCGGTTTCATCACCAGGAAAGCGGTCATTTATTTCGATGGTTCTGGATTCTCAACTAAGGGGTTCTTTCCTGGTTTCACAGCGACAGGGGCTGTGTGATGTCCAGTCGGTCCCGGTATCACAGCTAGGGGAGCTGTCACCCGAGCACCGACACCGTTTCACAGCGACAGGGGCTGTGTGGTGTTCAGTCAGTACCAGTTATACAGCCAGGAGTGCTGTACGATGTCCAGTCGGTCCCAGTCACACCCCCTGACGAGCTGTTGAAGGCCCTCACAGTTTCCAACCATTTACTAACGGGTTCCAGCCCCGTAGCACGATACGAGGGGTCGTGTCATTTCCAGTCTGTCCCGGTTACGCAGCCTAAGAAGCTGCAGAAGGCCCTCATGGTGTCTAGCCAGTCAGTAATGGTTTCCAGCCTCGTAGCACGATACGAGGGGTCGTGTTCAGCTCAGCCAGTCCCAGTTACGCAGCCTGACGAGCTGCTGAAGGTCCTCGCGGTTCCTAGCCCGCAAACAACGGGTCCCACTCCAGTTTCACGGTACGAGGAGCCGTGTGTTGTCCCGTCGAGCCCGGTAACGCAGCCAGAGGAGCTGCTGAAGGTCCTCGCGGTTCCTAGCCCGCAAATAACGGGTCCCACTCCCGCCTCACGGAACGAGGAGCCGTGTTCAAGCATGTCTGTTCCGGTCACGCAGCAAGTCGAGCTGCAGGAGGTCCTCGCGGTACATAGCCCGCATGTTATGGGTCTCACTCCCGTTTCACGGCACGAGGAGCCGTGTTCAGAGATGGGGGTCTGCGATTTGGACTTCGAGTGGCCGGATCCGCCAGACCCGGTCTGTGATTCGGAACCGTGGTGGCCGGATCTGCCAGACCCGGTCTGTGATCCAGAACCATGGAGGCCGGATCCTCCAGACCCAGTCTGCGATCCGGATCCATGGTGGCCCGAGCCACCTCAGTCGGTGGGTAACAATGAGGTTCCGCCAGTGGCTGCACAGCCTCAGGAAAGGTCAGATAACTCTCCAGAGGTTCCGCTGGTGGCTGCTCAACCTTCAGTGCCGATGGTTTGCCCAGTCTCGAGCGCTGAGGTTCCGCCAGTGGCTGCAGATCCTCCAGAGAGGTCAGCTAACTCTCCAGAGGTTCCGCTGGTGGCTGCACAACCTTCAGTGCCTGATAGGCCCAGGCGGGCTTCTCGGCCATTTGGTCCGTCCTGGTGGGCGTCTCCGCCGTCTGGTCCGCCCTGGTGGGCGTCTCCGCTGCTTGCTCCGCCCAAGTGGGTGTCTCCGCCGACTGGTCCGCTCAGGTGGGCGTCTCTGCCGTCTGGTCCACTCAGGTGGTCTTCTCCGCCGTCTGGTCCGCTCAAGTGGGCATCTCCGCCATCTGGTCTGCCCTGGTGGGCGTCTCCGCTGCCTGCTCCGCTCAAGTGGGCGTCTCCGCCATCTGTTCCGGCCTGGTGGGCGTCTCCGCCGTCAGCTCCGCCCTGGTGGACGTCTTCGCTGCTTGCTCTGCTCAAGTGGGCGTCTCCGCCGTCTGCTCCGCCTTGGAGAGCGTTCCCGTCGTCTGATCCGCCCAGGTGGGCGTCTCCGCCGTGGCTACCGGTGAACTTTGGCATGTCCTGGAGGCCGCCTGAGACTTTGCCCTGTTTAGCCTCCAAGACACCCTCCATCCCACCCCTTGTTGGGAGTTTGCTCCACCTCCGTGCCACCTTCCTCCTTGTTGTCTGTGCCCTTGCGTGTCTGGAAGCCACGCCTTAAGGGGGGGGCTATGTCACGCCGTAGGCATGTTCTGTGTATGTTCTATGTTTACCTTGTCCATGTGCTCTATGTTTGTTTATTTACCTGTCAGCTCCCTCATGTCTCTCATTTGTAACCCCGCCTTCCTCATCAGTGTTCATCCTCTGCCAGCCGTGTTTTGTCCAGGTGTGTTTGATTAGTCTCTGTATAAATTCACTCCCCATGTCTTGATTGTTTGTCGGATGTTAACGTTTCATGTCAGCTTGTGGAGCTCTGCGTAGCTCATCGCGTTTTCCTTTGTTTTGTTGTTTTTTTCATTTATTAAATGTTCCAGTTTGCATTATATTCCTGCCTCTGAGTCCTGCCTGCTTGCAAGGAAGCGAGAGCGCGAGAAACCTCAGCTGATTCGTTACACTACCCATGTATTTACCTTATATTACCAGCACTTTGTTAGGTAGGTACACTGTAAGTACACATAAGTGCACATACTGTAAAATGAAGTGAAACTGCAAATGTATTAAAGTAAAAAAAGAAACCTTCATAATAATTAATAATAATAATTATGAAGATAATAATTCATTTTTTAATACTTAAAATAGTTATAATATAATATAATGTTGTTATTATTATTACTACTGATAATCAAGGTCGAAACCTTCTGATAATAATAATATTTATTGTTTTATGTTTAGAATAGAATAAAATAGAATTACTATTACTTATTTGTATTACTACTGTTACAATCTTCTGATAATAATCAGTAATTTTTAATACTTTTTCTCAGTAAATTTCCACTTTAAATCTATTTCTCAGTTCATGTTCTGTTGCATTAAAATCATCCTCTAACATATTAGTATAGAATAGACTAGAATAGAATTATTACTACTAATAACGAAACCTTCTTATAATAATCAGTAATTTTTTAATACTGTATATTTTTCTCAGCTTTCTCAATAAATTTCCACTTTGAATCTACTTCTCAGTCTATGTTCTGTTGCATTAAACATCATCCTGTAACACCTATAATTATGAGCACATTATGAATTCCAGTGTACTTGTTGGAAATAAACACTTTCAATCCTGAACAGCAGAGGTTATTGCAAACTGTGCTCTGACGCTGGAAAACAGTCATAAATCTTCTTCAGCCAGCAGGGCTTTCCATGTGAAGTGTGTGAGTGTGTTGTGTGTTTTATGGGGTGTTTTTGCTAATCCAGTGTGTCCTAACACTCCACCGGAGGCCCGTTAGCACACCTGAAGCTGCCATCTAATCACCACTCCTCTCTGTTTGCCTTTTATTGCCAATTGAGCTGCTCTGACTGCGGCTCGACTGCAATTGTGAAATTTTTATGCAAGTGCGTTTTTACTGCGTCTTTTCCAGGATTTAATGAAAATACTTTCTGATCATACTGAACATTTACGATCATTGTTTTCTTGTTTTATGGAATACTGAATGGTTGATGAATTATCGAGGAACAACTTCCTCAGACAAAATGTTGACGGTCATAAATACTAAATGATACAATGAACATATTCATATGCCTTGTGGTACTATTGCACATAGCAAAAGCAAATAAATATGGTATATTATATATACTTATACAATTTGTATTAATTCTTCTGAAAATGGTATACAGTACCATAGTACATTCACGAATAATTAAATAAATAGTAATTATATGGTCATTTACGTAAGTATACAGTAAGTACTAGTACTAGTATAGTACTTAGCAATTACCATACACTATATTATTAATATGTTCAAAAACATGGCACCATATTTTAAAAATATGGTATTATTTTGAAACTGATAATAGATCGACTAAATGATTGCTGTACTCTCATTACCACATGTCCAAATACATAATAATTTTACTGCACAAAAGGAATGATAAATAAATGAATAGCTTATTATGGGTTCATCCAAAAACATAGCAGCATGTCCAGAAATGTGGATGTTAATGCTAAGGTCCCTCAGGATATCACTTGTCACATAACAGTTAGATTGTTATAATCAGACTCACATTGTTTCAGCATTTGCTCTTTAACAAAAGCATTAAACCCTCTCTAATTGAGCAGAGAGCTTTGCCTTATTGACCTCCCATCATGCCTTTTAAGATGACCCAGAGAGCGTGCGAGTCGACAAACGATTGAACACAAGAGTAAGTCAAGAGGAGATTAAGAAGACAAGGCTTTTTAAGGTTCCTTCAGAGAAGAGGGATGTCACTTGATCAACAAAGAGAGAGGAATTTTACTGGCTCCTTCTGCTGGGACATGAATGGATTTTTCACTGGCATGAAGAGGAGGCCATTGAGATGCACCGCCAGTCTCTGGCACACGCTTCATGTGACATCAGAAGTGGTGCGGTTCAATTACGTTAAATTAATTTACCAGGCGCTCCTGAATAACAATACGGCCTGCATTAATGAAGGGTATGTGTTGGATGGATGGGGTGACAAACGCTTGGTACTAAAATCAACAGAGAGTGTACGAGCACAGTTCAGACAAAAATTACTATTCTGTCCTCATTTAGTCAAACCAGTATGACTTGTGCAGAGTGGAAAAACTGCCAATGACCAGACCACTCCTTTCAAAACAGATTCAAAAGGACAAAAAAAAACAACAACAAAAAACCCAGTCTGTCTGACTTGTGCATTGTATGCAATTTCTTCTGAAATCATATCAAATCATAGATATGTGCATTGATGAACAGACTGAAATTTAGGCTGCATCCGCCTAAGACACAATTATTGTCAATGACTGAAATCACAAAAAAAGAGCATCACATCAGTAATGGTACTCTGAAGTCATACAGTGTTTGTGGGATGAACAGACCAGAAATTTATGTCAAGATATAGTATATTTATCCACTTGAATATGATACAAAAAATATTGCAATTATTGGAATGGATGTCTCATTTGTCTCCAAAATACATAAAAAGCATCATATCAGTAGACTTGTGCACTGTATTCAGTGTCTTCTGAAATTGCATGATAGAGTTGCACGATGATGAACAGACTGAAAACTAAGCTGCATCCAATCAAATATTACATAAAAATTATAATCAATGTTCAAAATTACAAAAAAGCACCACATCAGTAATACATAAAACCTTTGTTTTGTATTCAACGTTTTCTAAAGTCATTCATTTGTGAGATGAACAGACTGAAAATTAAGTTGAGATATATTTGCATCCACTAAATTTACTGTAGTGATTGTTAATGTCACATTTATGTCTCAAAAATACATTAAAAGCATTAAAATATATTAAATACTAAGTGTTGAGCAGACTGAAATTTGAGTAATGAATTTTATTTGAATTTTAATGAACAGACCGGAATGTAAGATATTTAAGTCATCCATTCAAATGAGACACAGAAATGATTGCTACATTAAGTTTACACATTAGGCTAACTTGTTATAGCACTTGCATCTCATTGCTCTTTTGTTGATTTCGATTGCTTCCATTATCCTCCTTTATAAGTCGGTTTGGATAAAAGCGTCTGCGAAATGACTAAATGTAAATGCAATGTAAATGTACGGATGTTAATGTGCCATTTTGGTCTCCAAAATACATAAAAAGCACAATAGTCCAAGTAAATACAGTGCATTCAGTCTTATGAAGCTCACTGATTTGTGTGATGATGTGACAATGCACAGACTGAATTTTAGGCTACATCCACTCAAATATGACACAAAAATTATTGCCAACTATGAAAATGTGTAATTTTTGCATCTAAAAGTATCATGTCAGTAATTCATATGACTACAAAGTATATATGAATGACTCAGTGTCACCAAAATGTACAAAAAGCACAGTTTCAACAGTACATAGCACTGTATTCAAAGCCTTTTCAAGTCTTACATTAGATTTTTTTATTTTCTCCAAAATACATAAAAAGCACCATATTAATGTCCATATGACTTGTGGTCTGTATGAACAGACTGAGATTTTACAAATATTGTAAAAACTATTGAGAATGATGTTGATTTAATTTCTTTCATCTCAAAAAGTACTATAACATAAGATATTAAACTTTTATTTAAAAGCCTTTAAAAGTTTTATTGTAGGAAACTTTACTAAGGCTGTGCATTTGGACATGTATGAAAAGCAGAAGCCAAAAACGACAGCTTCATTTACAGTATGTCGGTTTACCACACAAAGCTTTAGTATCCAAAAAATAATGTGAATGAAACATTTAAAAAATGTTTTTGGGTGAAATAATCCTTTCAAGACTTCATGCGTGACACTCCTCATTACACCGAGGAAACACACAAGCTGTGGTTGTTTATTCAAATATGACAGAAGGCGCAATGAAATATCCATAATTATATGACTGAGCTGGAAGGATGTTGGTTTAGAAAAGCCCGTTTCGTGGGTCCTCCCTTGAAAACGTCTTCTCCGAGGTGGTTAGGAAATGCCCACATTTATGCCCGTTGTGGTTCTTCTGCTCATAAAAACATCTGCTGAATCTGCAAAACAGCATGACGCAGCAACAGGCCATGCTGCGGAGGAAAAAGAAACAGCCGCTGACTGCACTGGTGTTTTATTCACCCTACTCAGCCGCACGGTAATTGTGGCTTTGGGGGAATAAAATATAGAGTGGCTATCTGAATGCATGCCTCCATTAAACTGTAACTTAAACCATCTGATGGAATGTCTTTGTTTTAAAGCTATTCAAACCCTTTACTGGCAGAGGCGGTTGGACGCTGTATCAGCCAGGGCTCGGCTAACAGACTTTGGGTTTGCTCTTTTACAAGTGCTTCTTTCTTTCCAGCCACATCCTTTGTATTTTACACGAATTTAGCCCGGGATGCCGCAGCCCAGTGACCGTAAAATGTCAACAGAGACCGTTTAAAACAGAGGCGAACATCAACAGAGCCATAAAATGACAGATTGAAAAACGGAGGTTGGGCCAACCACAAAAGGAAATCGTAGGATGTCACTTGTCAAAATGTTGATGACTAATAACGTCTTTTAGCATCTAGAAAGCCAGGGAATCCATGGAAACTTCCTGATTTGCAAGAAAAATAGCAGCTGTTTTTCAGCAACAGTAATACAATGTTAAAATCACCAGTAAACTAAACTATATGTAAGCAATAAGGTACGAGAGGCCGTGCTGTATCGTAAATAAATCACAGCTGAAGTGGCATTGTTAGGCACACACTCCGATACACAGTAATGAATTTACATAGACATGAGATTTTGCCAAAACTACCTTCTCTGGGAAAAAAGAATAGATTGATGAGACCAAAGACAACCGTTAGATTTAGCCATAAATCTCATGTGTAACTACTGGAGACGTCAGAGGCAGCGGTAAATTCCAGAAGATCTGGCCGAGGTGAGGCACTCTCTCTGCGGGTTCAAACTGCGTAGTTGAACTATAAACAAGTGAATATTTGAATTAGAAACAAGTAAACAAGTAAAATACATACCACTGTGAACCTTTTGTGCTGCACTGTTTTTACGTGCCTTACCACACGTTTTGCCACAGTTTCAAAGAGAAATGTCCACTGAGTGGTGCTAAAACACAGGTTCAATAGGTGAAACCTGGCACATTTTTATAACGTTGTTATAGGTACATATTGCAGTGCTTCAGAATTTAATATTCTTCAAGTAAATGTGCAAAAATTAGACTTTCTTAATTAAATAAAAAAATACATTCTCATTATATTATATTTGTCTAAAACCTCTTATAACTACACAAAAATACAAAACACAAAGCAGAGTGATATGATTACAAACTGTACAATGGATGTTGGAGCTTTGATATCACTCTAATATCGCACACTTATCACCCAATCAGATCCGAGGACCAGAAAGAACTTTTGTATATACATACAACAAATATGTATACATAATTGTTACATGTCATCCTTAAAGTAGAAATTTGGCAATGAGTTTGAGAAACTGGACGATATCATGCTGAGCCTCTTTCGCACTTGAAAAAAAAAAAAAAAAAAAAAAAAAGATAAAAAATGAAGTGAAAGAAAAAAAAAAGAAAGAAAACAAAAACAAAAAGTATTTTGTAGCCTGAAAGAAAATCCTCTGCTTAAATATTAACACCTTCATACTTTAATATCACTAGTGCTGTGCTAAAAACCATCCCGAGTGTTGGAAAGTCAGGTAGGGTTTTTCTATTTATGACGTTATGAATGTATTCAGGGCACAGAATCGTAGCACTCTGGCTGACCAAGGTTATAAAACGTCTTCATTTATTTCGCAGGATAATTACACTTGGCATTAACAGACAAAAATGCGCCACTGGCAGCCTATGAGAGAACAGGGATCCAGTTGTTTGGGTCAGAGCGCTTCTTGCCAAGTCTGACATAAAATCCTTCGGCCATATAATTAAAAAGTGGCTGGAGGAATGCATATTCCCTTTTTAAACTTACAAGTCCCCCAGCAGGCATATATATATTCACATGAAGCTGATGGTGTAGCATGAGAATGACCTGCAGATGTGGCTCTTATTCATCTACAGTTTCCCAAACTTCTTCATTTATTTCCATTTCTCCTCTGGCTGCTGTTAAAAGCCTCCTACATACACTGGAGATGGAGAGTATTATGGAAATGGCACTTATAATAGCCAATGAAGGCGTATCTATTTGGTTTCCAAACAACTATTGGTTGCTAAATAAAATTCAGTTTATTTCTGCTGGAACTTTTCTGACCGTATTCATCGCTTGACGCAAACGCAGTGGCCATTTTTCTTCCTGTCATCTTTCTAGACGTTGGGATGCAAATTAGGAGCTATCAGTGCTTGGAAAACATACTAAATCACAGGTGATGATTCATAATGGAAGAAGACAGTTTTCGGTTCATGCATCAGTCGGCATGAGCATGTCAAGCGGCTGATTTGTAGCCAAAAAAGCAACTGACTTGCATGAAATCCTACAAATCACCTGCAACCGGGGGTTTATCATGTAACCTGCGTCATCCGCTTGACATTCTACTCTTTCTGTACGCATAAGCCGGAGACATCTGGAAGTCAAGTAATTAGTCAGACGAGCCTTCAAGCTAGATGAGGAAAAGTCCAGTTCGACGCCTACACATAATAAAGTGGGCCTGCACTGAGAGAACGCCTCCAAAACATCCTCCACAATGTGGATTACCATCAATTCAGCTACAGATTGTGTTTTATCGGCTGTCGAAATCAAAAGATTTTACTGCTCAGTTTTTTTTTTTTTTTAAGGAATTTATCCAAGAAGTATCTCCAAAGAGAAACAAATCACATGCATAGAGCTATACCATTAAGTACACTTGTCAGATAATTTGGTCTTGGATTCAATGATGAGAAATGTTTGAGTGCACATTGAGATCAAGGAGAATTTCTCCTTGCAATTTCAGAACTGAAATAATTATTATTTTAACCTTATTTAATGCAGCTAAACTTTTATTGAAAAAAAGTAAAAAAAAAAAAAAGTAAATAATAATAATTAAAAATAAATAAATAAATAAAATAATTAAAAAAATAAATTACAATTAAATTAAAATTAAATGAATTAAATATCTTTTGATTTCAAAAAACACATTACTATTCCATTAGTATCATTGCAGTGGGATTTTTATTTTCTCAGGATTTAAAATGGATTCATGTAATTATATTTATTTAGGCTAAAATTTTGTTAAACTAAATTTTATTAAAAATTTCAAAAGGTTACTTAAAAATAGGCTATATTTTTTAATGCTTATTAAAAATTGAATTGAACTGGACTGAACCTAATTAAAATTGAATTTCTCACTTCAATATAAACAAGTTTCCAAAACACTCCCCTGTCTGTTATTGGCTGACATATTTATAGCCCCACCCACAAACTCATGCCACAGGTTGAGCTAATGTTACTGAGCCAGGCTGCTCAAGCAAACAGATTTAAACACCACAGCATTGTGGAATCAAACTATACAATTGTCTTATGAAATATCTGCAGATCAAATTGGCACATACTGTATTTTAACCTTAATCAAAAAAAAATAAATCCAATTTCTTTGCAGACAGTGCCATTGCAGTGTCTCATTGACAAACACTGAACCTTAAAAATCAAGTCTGATTTCAGTTTAGGTAAGAATATCATTTGCTATGTTTCATTTCAAGTTATATGTGAAAGTTAAACATTTAAGGAATTTTATTCACATCTTGGTGTTTCAATCCAGCTGCTTTAATGCGATTTCCACACATTCGCATTAAAACACGTGGATAGAAGCCTGACTAGAGATGTCTGTAATGTGACTGATGTAAGACATACATCTTTCAGTGCTTAAAGAGAATGACAGCTTATGTTATCTATGTGTACTTTAACACACCTCCTGACACTATTTCGTGTCTTCCAGCGTGAAGAGGCTCGTTACTTTAAACGACTTGTTCTCGTGTTCTCATTCACTCAGCTCCCGAGAGGACGCCTATAAGTCTCAGGGCTAAGTGCTTCCATTAAAACCTCAATGAGCTATAAAACCTATGTAAATTCATTTCCTTAATCATACTTATGATACTTGGGTCACGCACAGCAAACTGCTTTTAGTTGCAAAAGTGCTCCCTTAACAACTTCCCTATTCACAGACAGGAAGATCCTTCCAGGTCTCTGATGCAAATCATTTCAGGCATTTAAAGCTCTAAAGATCAAGAGGGCTGCTTTACACAGACAGCTTTTTATACTTAAAACATTGCGATATTTGATTTTAAGGACCTTTTTTTGTTTAATTTCGCATGCTAATTCATTTTGGTGGCCATTTGAAATGCATCACAAGTTCCTCAAGAAATCAGTCACTTTAGCTGCTTATGTAACCAATAATAAATATTGAGGTTAGAGAAATAATACAACAGCACACTCCTAAAATGTCTTACTGTTAAAAACATCCACTATATTGATAGAGAAGCACCTCATAATTTTTGTTATGAAGGACAGACTCAATCTAAAGACAAAATCAAAACAACAAACATCCCCCCTACCTTGTTTCCACTAAAACTTATTATATTTTTGACCAATATTCATTAAACTACCACAAAAAATATAATACACTACATAAATGTTTGTCTGAATAACTAAAACACTAATCTAAAATCCTATCTTTTTTTAAATATAGATGATTATTTTGATTTATTTAAATATTTGATTTTATGATTTCAAGTTAAAAAATAAGTAAAATTAAATTAAAACACCCATGTCAATCATAAAAAAAAACATGCTTGTTAAAAAATATTACATTTCGTCTAAATATGAAAAAACCCTGCTAAAGCTCAGATAAATATTAAAAAATATATATGAATTTAAAAAATATATACTCTATTTCATCCGAACATATAAGAAATAAAACATCAAAAATTAAAGGCAATTGTTTTAGAAATACTTTTGATTTTAAGGGCATTTTTCTGATCGCTATTTGAAATGCATCATTCAAAGTGCTCAAGATTTCCTTTAGCAGCCGATGTAAGAAATCATAAACAATGAGCACAGAGAAACAACACAATAACACATCACCAAAACATCCTACTGTTAGAAAACAATCACAACACTGATAGAGAAGTGTCTCATCATTATTTTATGAAGGACGTCCAGCCTGTTCTTCCTTAAACCCTGTGCTTCAGCCTCCAACACACGTCTGCTCCCCGAGGTTAGCAGCAGTGGCTCTTTTACGACTCAAGTCATGTACACAGTGATGGAAATAAATTGGGTGTAGAGCAGAGACCCATGAGTGCAGTTGCCAGACGCGCACAGGAAGAATCAATGTAGCTGTAGTGCTGCGTAGAGAGCACAGACAATGCATCTTCACATTTGAGTCAGATGTTCCAGACAAGCACTATGTGTTTCTGACCCGAGCACTCATTTACACTCTTTTGTCATCAGTGCTGTTGATTTCTGTAGCTGGTGTGATGCTCGGATCACAAACTGATTCATTAAAGCACAAAACACAAGCTAACAGAACACTGAGCAAGTTAGCAAAGGTTGTATGGTCAGCTGTCAGAGCTCGCCAGATCTCTGGGGGGTTTCTGAAAACAGGCCTGGGGTTCAGCTGAGAACTTAATGGATCTTTGATGGAGCTGAGTAATAAGCAGAATCAACATTGTTCTTTTATAAACATTAGAGGAGAATTGATACAAGGAATGTCTGAGATGCTACTGTACCACTCATGCAATAAAAAAGTATATAAGTATGCAAACACACACCGTGTATCCTATGAAGCAATATGGAATAACTAACTATTAGTTTGTTAATAACTATTTCCATAATAAATAAACAGTGGTAATTCCTCGACTCCTTTGATTGGACTGCCAAAACATTTGACTTCTTTCCCCCCTTTAAATACAAATTTGTAGTAATAATAAAAATAGTAATAATAGATTGATTGATTGTGACCAAAACGTATGTATATAAATTAAACACATGCATGACATTTTGGGGATGTATTTAAAATAATATTATTATATATATAGACCATGTACTGTTATATGTCACAGTATGCATACACAAAACACTATTCCATTCTTAGTTTACTAATGAGGAGACGTATTGAACAGGAAGGCTAAATTCAGCTCTTTAACTCTCCAAAGCAATTTCCAGTGATGGTCAGCTGTACAAAATGCAACTGGTGTAATGGACTGCACTCACGTTGCAATGAAGGGTCACCTCTTTGGTAAACCTGAGATTTCTACATTTGATCTGTTAGTAATGTTTAACACTAACAAGGTCAAGCTTTGCGTGCTACTCAGCGGCTTTCTCACCATGTTCTGCCATGACATCTCAACTGCAGCCTACTTAGGCAACCTTATGTAATATTTTATTCATTCAACACTCTTGGGATGGCGAGCATCCAGTATGCACTACAATCACAAGCTTCAGTCAGAGCAAAACAAAACCACAAATACACCACATACAGGTCTTTAAATGTTTGTTCAAAGTTGTAATTTTTTAATGTTCTCAAAATGTCAGTTCATGGAACTTTTTGTGTCAAATGTTTTAGTTTGACATTTAGATGTTAGATTAAATGTTACTACTTGCTTTAGAATGTTCAGAGTACATTCAAAAGTAAAATTTCTACAAAATAATAAAATGGAATGTTCTCTTAATGTTAATATAACTAAGAATAAAACATTTTAAAAACTGGATATATTTAACGCATTACAATGCAGTAACCTTAATAGAAAGTTCATTCAAAATTTTTATTTATACAGTCTTTAATGTTCTTAATTTTTTTTTAATTTCTTTTAAATGTGCATCCTTTTTACGTCAATACTTGTTTCAGAATTTTCAAAGAAAAATAAATAAATAAACATTTAAAAACATTCAAAAGCAATGTCCCTATTATGTTTATACAGTATGATGATTTATATATATATATATATAATATTATATAATGACCGATTTTAAAAAAGTAAAAAAGTTTTAGGGGAGGTGAAAAAAATAATGAATTAAAATAACAATAATAAAAACTTCAGAGAACATTTTTAAAATAAACATTTTGAGAAAATTATAGACATGACATTATCAAAACCCTGGGTTACAGGAGTCATCTGACAAACAGCAATCATAAAGGACCAATAAATCCAACTTTGTGAAGCTTTTTCTATATTTACAGGTCTATGTCATATCAAAGGTCATGGAAACACTTTTGCAGCTGGTTAACACGGTTAGTGGTCATGTGGGTTAGTCAATGTCGGACAGGCCAAGAGTAAGTGAACACAAGAGCACCATTAAAGCCAACGAAAGAGGTGTTCAACAGTTCATTCAATTCAATCCAGACCGACCTCAGATACTTTTTTAAAGACTTAGACTTCCTACTGCTACTGCTAATCTGTGTGTGCGAAGAAAAGATCAATTTAGTTTGAATAAAAATGATCAAGTCCCAGTTTTCCTCTCTCTTTTTCTAAATGCGTCTGGAATCGGTTCCAAAACACTGCATCAAAGTCAAAAATTCTTCAATGGAAAACCCAAGAAAATTAATGAAAAACTGAGATTATACACTTTGTACTGGTTCAACCAATAAGCTTTTAATTTCTTTTCATTCCATCTCTCAGCAATGTGTTAGGAGTGTTTAGTTGGTCTCGGTAACTGTACGCTGTTGAATTAGCCCCGTTGGCAGCCGCAGTAATTTGCTGCCACTCCACATCTTCTGTGTTATGAGTAACGCTGCCGGAAAACAGCACAAAGATTCCCTTCCAAGCCTTTACTTCTGCGAGGACAATTTCAACTCCCTGATATATGAGGCTATTTGTCAGTTAGCAAACCCATTTTTTCTCCAAGTGAACAACTGGTCGTCGTTTACTACAGGACAGTCCCTACAGAGCAACCTGAGCTTAAGTGCTTTGTTACCAGCTATTTATACCAAGACACACACACGCACACATACGCAGTATACTGCTATTCAAAAGTTTGCGGTTGGTAAGACTTCTTTTTAAAAAGAGGTCTCTTCTCCTCACCAAGGCTGCATTTATTTGATTAAAAATGCAGACAAAAAAACAGGAATATTTTGACATATTATTACAAATTAAAATCTCTGATTTCTATTTGAATATATGCTAAGATGTAATTCATTCCTGTGATGCAAAGCTGAATTTTCAGCATCATTACTCCAGTCTTTAGTGATTCTTCAGAAATCATTCTAATATGCTGATTTGCTGCTTAGGAAACATTTCTGATTATCATCAGTGTTGAAAACAGTTGAGCTGCTTCATATTAAAAATAGACATCTTTTGTGACGTCTTAATTATTGATCGATTTTATGCATTCCTGTTTAATAAAACAATTACTTAAAACGAAAAAAAATCTTACTGACCTTAAACTTTTGAACGGTAATACTTTCGTGGATCATCATGGAAGTAACTTAATACACACACTACATACACTGAGCCAAAAATCATTTAATCAGACTCATACCTTGCTTTTGTCGGGTTTTTTTCAAGCTTGAAAACTTTAGTCCCCATGCATTTTAATTGCATGAAAAAGAGTGACTAGTAAAGTGATTTTGAACGACATGATGGTGAGAAAATGGTGACAGACCCTTCATTTTTAAGTGAATTATCCCTGTAATGAGAGGATGGACCTAACAGTTTCCTTAAGTCTCTCCAGCACGGATATATGGCACAAAACTCCTCAGAAAACAAGAGAAAGTACATCAGCGGATGAAGGAGAGGAGGGAGAGATGGAGAGAAGACAAATGATGGAGGTAAAGTGAGAGGAGGGTTGGATGGCTTACGCTGTGTTGCATCGTCCTCCAGACAATCCTCTGGGATGCGGAAGCAAAAAACAGAGGAAAAAAGGGATTTCATTGAAAGTGGGGATGAGAAAGCATACCACGGGCAAACACATGATAAATATGCATTAGACAGAAAAGCAATATGCACGATTACATTTGATGAATGGCATTGCTGGGATATTCCATCCCATTCCCCTCGGTCTAAAAAAACCAAGCACATCCTCTTTACACACAAACTCTTCTTTCTAACTCAACATTTATTTAACCATCACGTCTCTGCATTATAAATTCCAGGGTTAACTTTAAACTCATCCAATGCACAGCTGAGTGGAAAAAACCAGCACTCGCCCATATTGGATAGAAAGTCATTTTACATGAATTCTCCCAGTTAGCTGGAGGCTAAAATAAGATTATGCGCAAATGCAATCTTGTTCTACTTTTAAGTCAAATTCATATTCTCATCTATTCTTGTTAGGTATTATGAGTCAGAACACTTTATTCCAGCAGAGGAACTCTTAGACACTACTTCATTATAAGCCTAAAAAAAAGGAAGAAAACAAAACAAAATAATAAATTATTACGTCAGCACAAAAACATATGCATACATCATTCATGGAATGTTTCACTTGGATGTTTTAAAATAAATTCCGGTAACATTCAAAAGTAACATTTTCAAAATGCTAAAAATGGAATGTTCTCTTAATGTTCATAAAGTCAATAACAAAACATTTTCAAACATTTTAAAATGCATCTAGTTCTGCAAGTGAAATATAAATTTGATATTTTCTTGAGACACTTTTTAGGAGACACTTTATTCCAGTAGAGGAACACATTAACAGTAATTAGTCAAAAGTCTAAAAATAAAATAAATCAAAATAAAAACAAAACAAAAAAATCTTGCAAAATGAAACATGGGATGGTCAGCAAAATGGAGCGTTCCCTTAATGTTCATATAACAAACAAACATACAAATAAATAAATAAATAAATAAATAAATGTTTTAAAATATTTAAAAAGCATCTTTTTTTTTTTGGTCAAATTCACATCATTCATCAGTTATTGTCCAATATTATAAGTAACTTGTATTAAATTATAAAATGGACTGCTCCCTAAATGTGTTCATAACCAAGAGAAAAAGGGAATCTTGTTCTACTTTTAAGTCAAATTAGTATTACCATTTTCTGTATTATAAGAATGCTGTATTTCCAGAGGAACTCAACACACTCAGACACTAATTCATTATAAGCCTAAACAACTAAAAACTAAACAATAAAATAATAATAACCACCGAAACCTTCAGCCATCCTTATTAAGCTGGACTTCAAAGCTATTTCTACTTAATTTAACCCCAAAATAATGACATTTTTCTCATTTTCGTCCAGTACCAGCACTAGAGCTTTCCCCAGCAGCCGCTGCATTCTCTCGGGTTCAACCTGCAAAGGTCATCCTCGCCCACTCAGACTTCCCACGCTGCCCTGCTCTGCCCTCGCTGACACCCACTCACCAGTCTGTCCAGGCTGGTGCCGGCTGCCGTGGTCGGCCTCTCTTCTGGACTGTAGGGTCTGAAGCGACTGTTGAACACATCCGAGATCCCGCGGGCAGATCGGCCCACTCCAGCTGCTTTGGGATGACCGCATCCCTGAAACACCTATAATTACCAAAGAGGGAATGCATCAGTCTGTGTGGTTAGGCTGTAAAAACAGCTATTGTAAAAGAGATGAAAATGTAGAATGAAGTGCGACGACAAGGAGATATTTCGCATTGAATTGTTTAATGCAACAGGCGTTTCGCTGTAGCTGAATTCCTGAACTGATGAAGTGTAAAGTGTAAGTCAAGCTTTGGATAAAAGCATTTGCCGAATGCATAAATGTTTTGCTCATTTTCTCCATGCGCTCATTTTGAGCTAAATTTTAAGCACTAAATCCTGATTTGACAGGATCCCTAAGGCATGAAAATTACTTTATGCACGTACTGTATGTGAACATTTACAATTATAACTAATTTTAACCAGATGATTGAATTTTGAAATATGCCAATGACTGTGGCTGTGGTTAAAGAACTAAACTAAACTAAATGTTTTATCATTTTTAATTAGGTTTTATATGTTTTGTTTTCATTTTTAATTTGAATTCAAATTATTTTTTGTTGTAACTTTAATTCATTTTTTAATATGTATGAGTAGTTAGATTTTATTTATTTAGTTTTAGTAATTTTATTTTGCTAAAAAAATAAATAAGTAAATAAATGAAAACTTTTCCAGTTTTTCTTTTTAATATATTTTAGGTTTTTAGATACAGAAACAGAAATGTCAACATAAAGAAATAAATACTGATTCATATTATCAATAAATGTTTACACTATAAATCATCATATTGCTACCCTGATCATTAAATGTATTTCTATAGCACTTTATACACATCAATAAACTGGAAAATAAAATACATTCATGCAAAATTCATTATGAAACGTATTTAAATGTCAGCTGTGAAGCAGCTCTAAAAAGACAGCAGTGACATTATACATCTCAATTCAGTTCAGTGCTGATTTATTTTAATAGTGTCAATGTTTCAAAGTTACTTAATTCAGCTATACAGTTATTTCATTTTATGTTTAAATCTAATAGTATTTAAATTAATAATACATGCATATTTAAATAACATGCAACTTTAAGTAATTTAATTGCAGAAATGCATGTATGTTGACAAATACATAAAAATACATATTAAATGCTGAAAGACGAATTACAACACCAAGGATATTAACCACCGAGAAATTTCAGCAGGTCAAATCAAAGGCAAACTTGTTAAAATGTGTTACGAGAGCACTAATGCATGCTTTGCATTGCCACGCTGCAGTGAATTGTGGGTGAGCTGACAGTGATGGAGGATTTTAATGGCACAGCAGGCTCTTATGGCAGGATGTTGTCTGCGCTCTGATGTGGGACTATCTGTCACTATGATTATCATTCAGAGTCTCGGCCTGACGTGTACATACTGATTTCATGCTCTCTGTGCATTTTCAATCAGGTCCTGCTTTCAAGAAGCTTTTAATGTAAAAGCGGAGCGCTCCAAACACACCACACCGAGCGTATTCTTCCCTGCTTTTCTTTCTTATATTCTTCACATTAGAATATGAGGATGAAGACACATTTTATTTTTTGTCCTGGCCTCCAATTGGAAGTCCATCGGGGAGACACGGCTTATTTCCCTGAATATGCGAGCGTGTGCTGAAAGCTTTGCTACCTGCGGTGTGGCTTTACAACATGTTTTATGAGTAACATTCATATTTCATCGACATCACCATCAAACCTCTGCAAAAAATGTTTCTAGACTTTCAAACTGATCTATCTACAGTATCTATCTATCTTACACTTAAAGGGTTAGTTCACCCAAAAATTTAAATTAATAATTTTTTTACTGAAGTGATCCAAATCCAGAAATGTGGCAAAAACATGGGTGTAAAACAACATGAGGGTGAGTAATTAATTCATTTTTGGGTGAACTAACCCTTTAATGCACTGACAAGTGTAATCATTATGCTTTATTTATTTCAGGAAAAAAAAAAAAAAAAATATATATATATATTTGGAGAGAAAAAGCATACAAAAGCATAAAATAATATAATTAACTAGAAATAATATAATTTTTAGATATCATATAAATGAATACATTTAAATTTATATAAAATTAATTAAAAAAAAAAAATAAAGAAAAAGGAAAAATACACATTTAAATATACTATTAGTTTTTTTTTCATATTAAATAATTCCAAAAGGGATATTTTACGGTAAATGAATAAATTGTATTAATAAAAAGTGTTTAATGTGTTTAATGTTGATCAAATTCATAATAGAATATGAAAGAACATAAAGATCATGCTTCTAAGACCCTAAAAGTGTCCAAATGTCTAAGAATAGAAAGAGATTTATCCTTGTCTTGCAAATCCTTTGTTGTCATTGACCCAAATAATAAATATCTCCAGACTGCAGATAATAACGGCAAAGTCATGTTCCTCACTAGCGCTCATCTGAAGAACTAAAAATAAGAAAAGATTCTGACTTCCTTCTGGTGTGTGTGTGTGTGTGTGTTTGTGTGTGAGAGCAGACGTACCTTGGATGAAACTTGCATGCTGTTGTCCTGCATGGTCATGATGGCCTCAGAGATCTTTACATCTATGGGCTCCATGACGGCCTCGATGTTGAAGGGCCCTTCCAGTCTGTCAGCCACCAGCAGCATGGCATCTGTCACAACATGAGACCACAAACACGGTCATGTACAGGCCCCATGACACACACACACACACTCAAGCCATAAGCCTCTGGTCCATCTACATCTACATTTCATTTTAAATAATTTTATATAACTCAGATGTTATATAATTTTGTTTTAATGTAAATAACTATGTCTGTAATAAAAATAAATATGACTTGAAAATGTTGTATTTGTTTGGGGGGGGGGGGGTGTAATTTAAAAAGGGAGAAAAAAAAGAAAGAGTAGAAAAAATTATTTTTATAAAAGCAATTCTGAGCACAACACATTATCCACATTATATATATATATATATATATATATATATAAAGCATGTGCTGACTGTCCAAAATAATTGATTAGATTGAATAGAATAATTGATTAGACCGAGACAGCAGAGAGCGCACCCTGTTAATAATCTTTATTTACCAAAAGCAGAATGTTTTGTTGATATTGTGAG
>JAUMHE010000042.1:16756522-16775048 GCA_032359235.1 Enteromius mattozi
GTTCAGTGCTTTGCTACAATCTGTATTGTTAAAAGCGCTATATAAATAAAAGTGACTTGACTTGACTTGACTTGACAAGCCATAACTTTTATAAAGAATATCTCTTTGGTTTTAAAAATTCAGTCTTCGCAACTTTAGGGATCTTATCTATGTACTAACAGCTTGTAACACTCCAAAGAGAAAGGAAAACTTGAAATCCCATCATTTGACCCCTTTAATTTAGTTGTCAAAATGACTAAAATAAGCAAATAAATAAATAAATAAAAATGTACACTTAATTAACAAATACTACTACTAATACTACTACTACTACTAATAATAATACAATACAGGGAATGTTTCTTAGAATGTTCTAACAAGGTTCTGTTATAAACAAACATTCTTCCAGAAATGTTATAGAAAGTTTATTTAAAGTTAAAGTCTGGTCTTTAAAAATGTTCCCAAAACATTTTACATCAGTCATGAAAACATTTTGGATGGATGTTTGTCTCAAGTTTAAACATTAATAGTTTCATGTTTGCAAAATGATAACACTAAACATTTTTTTAACATTTCCTGTAACATAGCCATAATTTTTCATAACGTAATGAGAACGTTAGCAAAATGTTTTCTGAACATATGTTGGAACAAGGTGCATTTGGAGAATATTTTGGACCACCTTCAATACAAAACAAACACAAACGTCAACTGACTGCTCCTGAAACAACCTGAGTGACAAAGCAGCAGCGGTAGAAACTCTCAGAGAGAGTTCGGCTTAAAAAAAACAGCAGCACAATCTACAAATGCCATCTTTCTTAATAACAAACTGCAGGAGGAATCACACCCACTCAGTTGAGAAGCACAGAGACTCGTCTATGAACACCAGTCGCGTTTCTGAGGAGTTCGTCTTTCGGTCCTTGGCTGTTTCTCTGTCAGCCAAGGGTTCAGGATCTGGTTTGTACCTGTCATATCTGTCACCATTTACCATCTGTGACTCAATCACTCGGAAGAGGAAGAGGAGAGAGATAGAGCTCGCTCAAGTACAGCAACCAGGACTGAGAGTGTTTCAGCAGTGCTGGGCCTTTAAATAGAGCTTAATGTGCTGAGAGAGAGAGACGCCAACACATTCTCACTCTTTCATTACTGTGGGACGGCCAACATCAAATCAAAATCGTTCTTTCTATACTGTATCTCTAAAACGAGCTTTCTTTTCATTTTTATATAAGCGAGGCCCATGCTGGAAGGGGAAATCATTTCAAAACCATAGCCTCATTTACACAATCCAACTGAATAACAACAAATAATTTATGTTCCACACTTTAAAATATTGGTTTTACTTAGGCAAATAAATTAAATGAGCCATTTCAGGAATTGTAAAATAAAATATGCTTTAAATTGCAATAAAAGCAATGTAGTGCGGTTAAACCACGCTTGTTGCTGTATATATGCGTTTATACATGGATATTGCGTAATGCGTAATCTTTTGTTTTCACCTAAACTGAAATTGAAGCAAGCAAATAAATAAATGGTTCAACTTGCATTAATAAGACAAGGAGATAAAATAAAACTTGCTGTGCATATATAGCTTTATGTATTAGCATATTACGTGTACATTTCTTATTACACATATTATATTGTATTTGAATTATAGTTGTATTGTTCTTTCAAATAAATAATGAAAAATAAATAAATAAATAAATAAATGTGTTTGCAATATAAAAGCTTTTTTTAAATTTTGATTCATTGCCTTTTTAATTGCATTGTTAATCTAATTACATGAGTGAAAAACGTAAACTAACTAACTAACTACCTAAACATAGTAAATAAATAAATAAATAAGAATTGGAAAAAACTGAAATGTATTAATTTGTATTGCACATAATTTCAGTTATAGGATGCAAACAAACAAATAGCTACACATATATTTAAGTTATGCATTTTTTAAGCCTAATGGTTGAATGGGTGAAACAAATCAAATGTTCTCTGACATGATATGATCACATGTATTGTTCAAAAAATTGAACATAATAACTTATTTTCACAAACAAAACAATAATTGCTTTGACTGACGGTCACTAATGGACATGAAATCATTTCCTCCCATTTTGTCTCCAGGCAGAAGAGATGTAGAGTGCCACATGAGAACATCTGCAGCTCCGCAGCTGACAGCTGGACACATCGTTATGGAGACGGTCACCGATGGCAACGGCCCAGCTGACCTCGTCACATTAGAGCTCTCCGGCCGTCCCAGCTGTCACTCACAGAATTATGAGGAATAATTACCTCCACTCAAAACTCTGACAGCAGCACTGCACATTTACATTCGCTACTTCAAATCACAGAAGAACATCTGATGCGTGATTAATTTCATACTTAAGATAAAAAATTTTTTAAAAAAAATGCTCGTTTGAAGAAAAGCATATTAGAAAGTGTTGCACAACTCTGGGGAGTTATGCAACACCAACAGATCCATTTGGAAGCGTTATCTGAACACTAAACGCAGATGTTCAGCTGAGTAACTGACAGATAGCACACACAACTGTCACCGTTCATCGCACAAAACTATATTCCTCTAAAAGAAAAAAAAGAAAAAAAATTGCAGTTAAAGGTGGTGAATTTGTAACAAAGCCAGAGCAGATGCATTTAGATACAATATACTTTAATATAAAGTTTTAAATAATATAATTATTATTTATATTTTTTATAGTACAAAAAATATAATAAAACAAATTAAAATCACACAAAAAATTCAATATAATATAATATAGCACAAATAATATTTATAAAACTTGCTTAAAGACATTCATGCACGACAGCAACAAAAATAAAAACATTATTTATATTTTTATAGTACAAAAATATATAAATAAAAAAGTATATGCACAAAAATTACAATATTAGTATAATATATTACAAAATAACATGCTTGTTGCTCTTAAATGCTTCACTATTTCCATGTAAGCCTTGCTAAAATCTACTGCAATTCACTCTTCATTTCTATCTTATGCACAAGGACACCGCATGAAAGGGAAGCAAAGAATATTGACTTACATTTTCATGAATTGTGAGGTTGCAGCAAGCTCCTATTACACATGGAGACAAAGCCATGCAATTAAAAAGAAATGAGCAAATAAAATCAATGCAGATCACTTACATTGTGGTGACAAAGGACTCACCAAAGGACAACACAGGCCTAAATCTTAATTAGCCTTTGTAATTAGCCCGACGCATGAAAGAAAATCCGATACCAAGACGGGATGGTATCGCTGGCTCAGCGTTAAACAAAGACAGGATTCATGTTCAGCATTTACTGATTAATGCAAAGAAGAGGCTATGATTGGAGCAGCATTCTCACAGATACCAAATACATCAAAACACAAATAAAATAAAATATTATAATATGTAGCATAAAAACGTTGTATTTATATTTACATAATGCATATACACTGCACTCAAAAAACATATTTTGGATATGATTAATCGCAATTAATCGTTTGACAGCACTAATTTTTATTGTACAAAAAGTGTAAAAACAAGCTTCATGGCCACGTACAGAAACACATGTACGTACCCTTCAGATACTGTACATGTCCACAAGGCGAGGCATTCATTATACTGTGCCACCTTTTTCTGACACTGAATATCCCAACAAGGTGCTGACGAAAAAAATGATAATGATGTGCTGGTCATAAAAGCGAGCAGAGGCTGTTTATCATGAAAGCGTGTGAGTGATGTTACTCTGTCATTCATAAGCAGAAGTCCAGCATATAATGACTCCTACATCCTTCACTGACCTCAACACATACAGCTCAATGACACTAACTCATCATGAAAGCTGTCAACAACATTTCCTGATCACATTTCACCACCAAACTATACAATAACATATCTAAACATATATAAATTCACCTTAATGGTCCATCTTAAACAAATACAGTAAATACACGATACAATACAATATACAATATACAATTTATACACTGTCCCTGATTAAATGAAATTCAATTAAATTAATCGTTTTGAATAAAATATTGCATATTTACATTGTACGTTGTACATTTTTAATATACTACAGATTTAAAAAATAGTGCTGTCAAACGATTAATCGCATCCAAAATAAACGTTTTTGTTTATGTAATACGTGTATGTGTACTGCGTGTGTATGTACGTACACAAACACACACACACACAAGATATTTTTTGAAATATTTACATGTATTAACATGTATATATTTATATTTTTATAACTTATATAATATAAAATATACTTAATATAGAAATACAACATATTTTTCTTAAATATATACCTGCATGTGTGTGTGCATTTATATATATACATAATAAATGCACACAGTACACACACATATTTTACATAAACAAAACTTTTTATTTTGGATGTGATTAATCACAATTATTGTGATTTAAATGTATAATATTTTAATTGTAAATTATTCAGATATTGTCGTATCTATTATGCCTACTTTAATCCATGCTAAAATTTATTGCTGAATTTATTACAGTAATAAACATAAGAAACATAACTAACAACATGTATAAACTAAAAACATGCATCCATTTTTATAATTGGTGCTTGGCTTTATGTCTCCAATGAAACAACACAGATTTCAGCACAAACTCCTCATCTGATGATCTGAGCTGAATGATGGTATTTCTCTCTGGGAAAGGACAGAATGGGTCAAAGTGGCTCTGTCTTGTTGGCTGAGAGTGTTAGTGTAGTGTGCTTCAGTGTTTGAGAACACCACTGTAGAACTCTTCACATTACACATCTAACAGCTCTTCATATTCAGCCTAGCGTGTGTGTGTGTGTGTGAGTGTGTGGCTGTGCACCTGGTATTTATCACCTTATGGGGACCAATTGTCCCCACAAAGATAGGAATACCTGCAAATGTTGACCTTGTGGGGACATTTGTTAGGTCCCCATGAGGAAACAAGCTTAGAAATCACACAGAATGAAAATCTAAAAATGCACATAGTTTCCTGTAAAGGGGTAGGTTTAGGTGTAGGTTATAGGGCAATACCACATACAGTATGTACAGTATAAAAACCATTGCGCCTATGGAATGTCCCCATAAAACATGTAAACCCAACAAGTGTGTGTGTGTGTGTGTGTGTGACCGTGTCAGTCATCTACACAGATGTGTCCAGCATCACTCACACATTCATCAAATCCCTAATCACATCCCAAAGACACTTCTGAGCTGAAGAAATCCCTCACACACCACAGCGCTCAAACTTACTAAACATTTGCTTCAGCTGCTCTGAGAGAGGCTGTTTCGTTACTTCTGAGACTGTCAAAGACTGTTTTCCGTCTGACTGGATGAAGCACGTTTAAATCCACTGTAAAACGATATTTGTGAGTAATTGGCAGGAATAAACTACTGCAGGAATTTTTTTAAAAAAGATGTCTCTTATTTTCACCAAGTTACGTGTGATTAAATATACAGTAACAAAAAATCTTCAGTTTCTCTTTATTATTATTCTTATTATTTATTCTAGTTATTTTAATGCATTGCTGTAAACTAAATATTTGTCACGTTTTTATATAAAAAGTATTTAGTATTTTTATTATTTAACACCTGCTGTCCAACCGCTGCAGAAGCTCATATTCACGTCATTTAAGGCCACGTTCATATCACATTCAGGTCAAAGTGTTCCTTCCTGAACTTCCCTCGAGGATCGATACAGCCCAGCAAATCTATGCATTTAATCAGCGTGGCTTACATTGAGTTTGCTGTTGATGTGATTATATAACAGCAGGACCTTTCCATGAGGTCAAGGAGGGATTATAATCAAAAACTCATATCCAAATTCAACACGGATTACAACTGAAATTACTGCACTTTAAGATTAAGACTTGCATGTTTTATTTGTCTTAAGACGTTATGCAACACTTTCTACTACACCTTCATTAAAATGAAATATTTTTATCTCATGTTTTAGTAGCTGCACGCCAAGCAATACTAATGCTTCAAAGACACCAAAGTGCTCGTTTTACTCTAATGGAAGTGTTTTAACATCAAATGCTTTGTATATTGTTCTTGCGTCTGATCTTTTGTTGTCCCTGCAGCACAGTTTGTATGAAAGGTGCTTTATAAATAACCCTTCTCATTCTAGCAAATGCTGCAATAAATCAAAATATGCAAAACAAAGTGAATAAGATGATGATTCTGGCCTTAGCATTTTCATCATAACCAGATACACTGTAAAAACAAACAAAAAAATAGCTGAAATAAAAATTATTTAAAAAGTGTTAAAATTATTTCTTATTTTTAATAGTTTGTGGTTTAATTTTAGTAAACGTTATAGTAATTATTTGAATTTTTTATATATACAAATATATGTTTTTCTTTTTTTTGTTGCTATTTTTGTTTGTTATTTTTTAAATGAAAATGAAAAAGGTTTTCTTGGTAACTCTTTGATTAATTAAATTCTAGCCTTTGTGCTTAACATTTCACATTTAATTCAATAGGTTGCCATGTATTTTTGCCCAATTGTGAAATCTGAGTGGAATTTTCAGAAGAAGATCATATATAAGATGCTTTATTGCATGCAACGGTTTCAGTATGAGAGGCTTGAATCTCTAATTTCAACATGTATTCCACTCATTTTTAAAAACTAGTGACAAATTGATATATAAGCCGATGAACCAGATGATTTTGGGCAGTTCTGAGGTTTTCAAACAGATGCATCAGCTTTCCTTCATGTCATGATTTACAGGCAGTATCAGAATTCATGCCATAGAGTATTATAAGTGCCAGTGTTATTTTAGCACCATTGAGATTATAGCTTTATTTGTTTGTTGTTCATTCATTTATTCAAGTAAGAATTTACTAATTCAAACTATTTCAGTTTAAGACTGAATTCAATTAAATTCAATTGAATTAATAAATTATAATTCAAATAAATAAACGAACGAACAAGTGAATAAATAAGTCTTTTTTGTTTACTTAAACTGTAATTTATTTATTTCATTTTTAGCCATTTTAGTACAAGTGTACAAGTTAAACTAAATTAAAATGATATTTATTTATTCATTTATTTGAGTTGTGATTTCTTAACTTATAAAATATAAAATGAAATGAAATGTCTTCCTATTTAAAATGTAATTTAACTGTCAATTGTTTGATAATTAGACTTCTTTTCTTTTTTTTATTTTAGTATAAATGCTAAATTATAATTTTCGCGACACATGATGTGCACAGAAATTCAGTCTGATTCTTCACAAAAAGTCATTTATGAAAACCAAACTTGGCCATTTTAAGCTCCTCCTCATCATCTGTTTTCAGAGGCATGTTGACCGACACACTCTATAGAGTTTGACCAGAGATCTCCATAATGCACTGCACAGAGTCTCGCTCTGAACACTGTATAACTCATAAACTGTGTTCAAGCACATAGAAGTTCGGGATCTAATGTGCGTCAGTAAACAAACCCTTCTTGCAGTGAATGTGTCCTTGCGCACACGAAACCTTTCAGACATCATGCAGTATAATTGAGCCTCAGAAGCCGAAAGAGACGAATGCTCATAGGATGGAGCTGAAATGATACTTCCTTGGCCGTCTGACCCCAGACCAGAGGTGGCGTATTCATCAGGATAAGAATAAACCAGCGGCCTGATGTTTCTCATTTCCTGTGAAACTCTAACTCATTGGCTCTGATGAAATGCCACGGCCGTCTGTTTTCTTCCCAAACAGCGTGATCAGCGATCGCTCGAGTTTTTTTGCAGCTCGAGGCTAATGGTGGCAGAACGTCTCCTGCGGTCTCTCCAATTGAGATGAATGTGAACCCCTGCGGCTTTATGAGAAAATTAATAACACAGATTATTAATTCCTCACAACGCTTACATTTGTTCTGTGGACTCACACCCTGCCGGGTAACTTTAGCGTGTCGCAGTAGGAATCTTTAATTGCTGACCAAAAAATATGTCGCAAAATATGATTATTTCTCAGAGGAGAGCTAACGAACCGCAATTAGCAAATGAAAGATCCTAGCATGAGGTACGCAAACAAAGTTGTTTTAATACAAGACGCATGAATATGTAAAATCAACATGCATCTACTGCATATAAAAATCCTTAAATCAGATCCGTTTCATAACTATATCCTCTTCAGTTATGCAATCGCAAGTTTACTTCTCTTAAGATATTAACATTGTGATTGTATTTCTTATTTGTAGACTTTCTGTTCACAATTGTCCATATGTGTAGGCTACTAAATATTTAAAGATTTTTATTTATATAATCATTAAATGAAAAACATAACTTACAAAAAAAAAAATATATATATATATATATCAATACACAATACTGAACCGATTTTTAACAAAAACAAGTAAATTAAGAGACTAAAAATGACAAAAGTACATAAAATGTTAGTATGCTTGTTTTTTTATTTCCACTTTAGTTAGTTATTTTAGTACATCTAGGTTAAGAAATGTTGCTTTACAACTAGCTGAAACATTTTATACATTATTATTGTTTTTTAATTATGTGATTATTAAATTACTAATAATAAAATTTTATATGGTTTTCATTTTAGTTAACCTTATTTTTAGTCGATATATGTAGTAATGACATTTTTGTATGATTTAAATATTATTATAGCCTTTTTCCCCATTTTTTTTCTCAAATTTTCTCCAAACTAAAACTTTTTTAAAGTTTTAGTCATTTTATTATTACAATTATTATTATTTATTTGTATTTTTTTTTATTAATTAATTAATGCATTTAATTTTTATTCGTTTAAGTTATTTTACCACATTAAGTTAAAACTAAAGAAATGTTACCTTACCAACTAGCTGAAATTGTATCTTATTTTATTTTGCACTAGTAATATCTCCTAAAAATTCAAAAGCGATATAAAGAGATGTCAATAATGTCTGCAGTTGAAAATCAGAGACCTCAACATGAACATTTCTCTGAGCTGCGATCCACATTCAATGTACAGCTCTACACTTTTTTCATGTATGTTAGGAGAAACATCTGAGCTGAAGCAGATACAGAAGCATGCACGAGAGCTCCACTAACTCTCCTGAACTATAAAAGAGCAGCTTTTCCTCTGGGAATCGCTATAATTACACTACATTAACCCATATCACATATATACGCCCTTGAGTTAGTGCCATTGGCATCGTCCCTTAAAAAAACTCTGCAATCAGTTCAATACTGCCCATTTTCAAAAGGCCTTCCCAGGCTGCTTCTGTGAAAGTTTGGTAAACCACACAATTTCTACAATCGATGCAGTGAATGAGGCCAGGGCTGCGCGAGACGCCGTCTGAATGTCTTCACAGGCCTGCCAATCAATGCAGGTGAGAAGGGCACATCAACAGAGGCTGCGGGTAAATGCCACATATGCCACATGGAGCAAAGGTCAGTCCCTGTGACAGCCAATCCCACAAAGCCAGGTTGTTTCAGACAAGAACCAGCTTTCTAGAAATATTCAAAACAAAATGAATTACCCTCTTTTGCTAATCGAACTGCGGCACCATAAACCAAGTCGATATCTCTCAGCGGGGGAGCGAAATACTGATTCAAAATCTATAGCGCAGAAAATGAGCTCTGAAAAATACAAAACAAGATAGCCAAACCGAATGCACGCCACATCAGGACACTTAGCCTAAAAAAATAACACGCATTAAATGCATTACTCACCATTTAAATAGTTTGGCTTTCTAAGTTCTATAACGCATGCATTTTCATATTGCATCGAGTATATTGTGTGTCTGTGGGTGGACAGCATTAAGCTGCTAAAGGTCAAATGAATCAAGCCGAACCGTCACTCAAACTATACTTATGCGCCATCAATGGAAATGCATTAAACACTGAGCAGAATCGAGTAGCTTTAGGAGGTACAAACGCCAGAGAGCAATTAGCAATGTTTCTGAAATAAAGCAAGCTCTCACGTTTCCATTTCCAAAGCTCTAAAACAACATGAACTGACATTCACAACCCGTGAGTTGGCTAAAGATTGTGATGCACTGAAATCCAAATGTTTGGAGCAGAAACTAAAACTGTTTGGACCACCCATCAACACAACAATGATTAATCTGAGTTCCTTCAAGAGATGTGAGACATATATATATATACAGTACGTATGTGTGTATGTGTATGCAGTCAGAACAAAACAATTTAAATTAGTAATGTAATTAAATATTTACTAAATATTTTTACAAACAACACTGAGAATCAAGTAAATGAAAAATAAACAAACAAAAATTAATACATACTAATAATAGATGTACGTAATTTAGATGTATATTTTAAAAATGAGGGGAAAAAAAGACTTTATCTTCCTCTAAAATTAAAGTGAAAAGATTTAAAATAAAATATAATTTACAGTATTAAAAAAAAAGAAAATTACTAAATACAAAAATAACTTTAAAATGGGTTTGACTCACAGACCAGACACTATTTGTGAAAGCATGCAAACAATAGCAACATAACCAATTTCCTGTTTATATAAAACATGAATATAAAACCAAAATATGTATTCAAACTGTCTCTGAATTCTTAGAGAAGCTCAAAAATCCATCGGGCAGCAATCCAAATTGAGAAATCTATATTTGAAAAGCGAGCCGGAAAAAGAAAAGCATCTCTTACCGATGAAGAGGTTCCACTCCGGGTCCAGGTCAGCTTGGTTGGCCAGGCAGCCCCGCATGACGTTCTGGCAGTAGTTGGCGCAGGGTTTGAGGCCTGGCATTCCTCCACAATACGGACAGTAGAGCATTTTAGTCAATGCTTTACTGCAACCTGGAGATATATTGACCTGCAGGAGGAATAAAAATAGTTAGTCCTGACTATACTGCATAGCATCGGGGAGTTGTTTTGCAGGCTGCTGGAAGAAATCGAGAAGCGAGTAGAAATATATTCTATGCACTATGCACTCATAATCTATGAATGGACCTCAGCTTATGGTCCATTTATTTAGTTTTTTTTTTTTTAAATGGGTTTTGAAAGGGTCTGAGCCACACTTAAAGTGGTTTTCAGAGTGAAGAACCGCATTGACAACGGGTCAAATGTGTCTTTTAAAGCACACTGGGGTGAGATATTCGCAAAAACATTGCATGCGCTCAATGCACGTCCATTTTCAACATCGATATGGGTGCAAGGGTATTACATTCACAGACACTTGTTGATGGACCTAGAGTGACAGCATTCTCACATCAGCTAGCCTTCAGGGCAGACATATATCTACTTGCAGCCATCTCTGATAATTGCGTGTCATTTTCTATCTGTACACTTGACTCAGAGCTTGTACGCCAGCCATCTTCTGTCCATCATGCAGAGGAGGCTCTCTGAAGGTCAAGGCTGCGGTGAAAGGAGGCAGACGGTCAACTGGAAACACAGTTTGTTGCTCAGATCCAAAAGGACACGTTGTGTTGATTGCTCTGAACAAACCTGACAGTGCTGCTTTATAACTACAGCTGCAGCATGTCGAGTCTCACACTCAGAGAGATTTGACTATCACAGGAGGTCTAAGAGTGAAAATCTGGATAAAAAAAAGGAATATGCAACCAATGTGCTCTCAGTTATATCTTCTAGTAACAAATATTTACTGTTTGTTTTATGCTTTACAACTGCAAGTTTATTTCTCTTAATTGTGACTTTAGATCTTACAGGTCATTTTATTTCTTATTTTATACTCTTCCGACAAAGAAAATTATTATTATTAAGTATAAATATAAATTACAATTTTACAAATGTAATAATTTACATTCATTAATTCTTAAGTAAAATAATTGAATTAATTGAATTATGCTGTTGCTATTAACTGACACTAAAACAAAATGTTTGGATATAATTTTAGGTTTAATGATATTAGGTGTAAAAAAAAAAAAATAAGTTGCCAAACCGAAATAAGTACTAAAATTTCTTTAGTAATTTTATTTTATTTGACCAGCTAAAAATAAAGAGCTAATTCAATGTATTAATAAAACATCCTCAAGAACTTACAATTGTCAGAGTCCCACTTTATATTGTGTCCCTAATACCCAGTAACTAGATATGTATGTAGTATGTAACTACAGCGTAAGTACATACGTAAGTACATAGTATCTACTTACAGATGTGATATTTCTGGAGTTGGTGGAGTTGGTGCACTGCTGCAATACCAGTGTAATTTCATGGTAACTCCTCAGGAACTGTCCACTTAATTTAAAGTGTAACATTCTGGACACCAACCACAATTTATATGTAAAGCCTAACTTACTGCCCACTGCTGTGTAACATCAGAGTAATTACATGCTAAATACATGGAATTGTCTACTTTATATAGAGAGTGTAACACCTTCTACCAAAAAGTGCTGTTACACATTTGTACTTACACATACCATTCAGTGGGTAGTTACACAAACATTACAGCTGTAGATGCTACGTACCAATGTGTACTTACTCTGTGGTTACATACCACGTACACTTCTAGTTACTATGTAAGTACACAGGTATTCGGGACACAATATAAAGTGGAACCCACTATTTTCTTAACCAAGTACATAATTGGACTGCCAGAAGTTTTTCCAGTTTTACAAAAGACTAAAAAGGTGAAATAACCATTTTATTTCCTGGATTACTGAAAAGTGTAGGCAGTGCACAATATGCAGTACACTAGCAGCAGCGCTTTACTTTCAGCTAGTCTCAGCTTCGTCTTCCTCTGAGGTAGAGTACGGCAGCGAGTTTTCAATGAACTTTGCTAACGTTTCAAACACATGTATCCTGTCAAGCTCCGCTTATTTACCCTTCAAAATCTTTGCTTTACACGACTCCACCGTCGGGCCGTAATTGAAAGAACAAGCGGAGGATCATCTGCGCGTCACACCTCCGGATTCAGGGATAAACTCCTGGTGTCTTCATCATTCTGCTCGTCTGTGATGCTCCAGACACCCTTCCTCTCCCGCTGCAGAGCTACAAGTGTTTCTAGAAGACTGTGCAGGAGAGGATCAAACGGAGCTGCTCTGACGCGGCCCGGTTTACACTCCCACATCAAACACCGAGCGCAGGAGAGCTTTGAACGCAGTGTGTCTGCAATTACATCACAGTGAGACTCGCTCGCACCGTGAGCTGACAGCTTCTCCGTGCCTCTCCTAATCAGCCATTAGCTTCACGCAGAATACACAGAGACTGTCTAGGTGCACATGGGACTTTGAACAAGGGACACCAGCAGGATATTTCACTCTGAGACTATTTTCATGCTTTACTGTATCTCAAAGGTTAACAAGCCAAATTCTGACTTGTCTGTAAAACTATATCAACAGATCCGTTTGTTTAATTTCTACAATATTTGTAAGCCATTTTTCCTCCATCCTCCCAAAATAAATAAATAAATAAAAATAATAAATAATGAATAAATGAATGAATGAAAAGTGAAATTTGGCCATGTCTACAACTACAACTTCTCATTAAACTAATTTTCATTTAATTCACGCAATTTCATTTAATTGATATATTTCATTAAATGTTATTTATGTGTACAGTCAGCAAGTCTCTAAATTTGTACATTTCAGAAATGTTTCTTAACCAGCAAATCAGTACATTAGAAATATTTCTTAAGGATCATGTGACGCTGAAGACTGCAGTAATGATGCTGAAAATTCAGTTTGACCATAGAAATAAATTATATTTTAACATATATTTTCACAGAAAACTGCTTTTTGATACGTAATAATATTTCACAATTTTATATTCTTACTGTATTTATAATAATAACCACAGCCTTGGTGAGCCCAAAAGACTTCTTTCAAATACATTTTTCCATATGTACCCAGCTTTTAAAAACATCACCAGCCGCATATCTTTAAAATGGAGCTGTCCAAGTGCACTGATGTATAAAAGTAATGAAATTCCTCAAGCCAATAAATAGTATAGATCGTAGGCACTTGAGGTCAACAAAATGATTTATTCCAGAGTCATGCTCATGTACCCATAGCGTGGAGATATTAAAGAGTAACCTGTGAGCAATAAAATGTTCCTGCGGGTTTGCCCACTACATATTTCCACCACCAATCTATCTCAACTTTGACAAACCTGTCACGCAGAAGAAATGCCTGGCAGTGACAGAGCAGAAATACGAGGCTCAACACGCGAGATATGATATGCAGGAGCACAAACCAGATCATTTCCGTGTTTCGAAGCATGCAAAACAATGTATTTTGAATCAAAGTCAAGCAGCCCCCCTCGCAATGCTCTGATATCTCTATCGCAAATCAATCTTAAAAGCCCAGGAATGGAGCAAAGCCGTGAAGAACGAAACATGCGGTAAGCTTGATCAGCAGCCGAGATTTCCCAAGGACAGTGAGACCCGCGAGCTCCGCATTTCCACAATGGCAGCCGATTCCTGCAAAATCCCTCTTTTTCACAGCAGCCGGTCATGATCGTCAAATCCCTCGAGCTGAGATTCTGCTCTCAGGCCCACGGCCACAACATGGAATACACGAACACAACATCAACTTCAACATTTCACCTGCATTTCAGAAACATCCATTATTGTCACTGCAATGCTGAATTTGACCAGACAATTCACAAAAAGAACAGAGCAGTAGTCTTCATGAAATACCAATCAGGAGTCTAAACATTCTAAAATTAATAGAATGATTAATAACAGCCACCCTATTATATATATATATATATATATATATGCTTAATAATATTATTATTATTATTTTATTGTAATCATCAAGTAACCCAGAACACCTTGATTAGCTGATTCAGGTGTGTTTGATTGAGGTTGTAGCTGAAATCTGCAGGATGGTAACTCTCTTGGAGATCCCTTCTCAAGTAATCTTTTATTTTATTTTATTTTTTTCCCTATATACAAATTGACCTAAAAAGCACTGACAAGAAATGGAAAATCTTGTACACTGGCACAGATAACACAAACTTTCACTTGACTATGATATTTCAGTCACACTTTATTTTAAGGTCTAATTCTTACCATAAACAAACCTTTTTTTTTGACTTTTGCCTCAATAAACTCCTAATTTGATGCTTGTTAATAGTTAATAAGGTAGTGGTTACGTTTAGGTATTAGGTGATTATCAGTGTGGAATAAGGTCATGAAAGCAACTAGTTAATAGTAAGAATTGGCCCCTATATTAAAGCACATTCTCTCTCTCTCTCTCTCTCTCTCTCTCTCTCTCTCTCTATATATATATATAATATATATATATATATATATTATATTTTCATATAGATTTATTTACACTTTTTTATTTATTAAATTAAATTATTACATGCAATATTGCAAAATTTGGACTAATAAGGGAGGGGGGAAATGCTTGTACACAATACAGTTGAGTGCATGAAATCAGAAGTATGTGCTTATTATCAATATAATTTTTTGCTTATTATTAATATACTTCGTAAAATAAAATTTTTACAGTGTATAAATTATTCCCTTCATATACTGTAAAGATTTTGATTCAATTGAAATATTCAGATCACAGATTAAATTAAAAAGATTTGATGAATAACAAGTCAATGTAAAGTTTCAAATGAAAGATTAGATAATAAAATCAATGATGGATTCAGCTTAGCATTGCATTAATGCATCCAGCAGCTCTGATGAAGCATTTCACAAACTCTAATGTCTAAAGATCCGGTCTGTGGCTCTGAAAAGAGCCGGGTCAGCTTGAAATCCAGCAGGAATACCACAAATCAGATTGCAGAAAGCAGCAGTGGACTCGCTTGTCTTTGTGCATTCTCTCCTGAGCCTCTGAACAGACTGCTAAATGCTTGCTAATTCACATTAGTCAACGTATACACAAAAACCTATAGAGTTCAGTCACGCTTCATTCGTTTACATCCATTCCAATGCAATTCAGTGCATTTGCGTCATTATCTTGACTGCATAAACCTGCCGCTTTTCCTCACAAGGGTTTCGAATCCTAAGTGCACAATAATATCATTATATCAGCGTGTCGCCGATGTGAAGAAAGCGCCTCCTCAATCCTAAGGAGACGCCTTCAGAATAAATCCGAAATGGGGAGTCCTGCGCATAAAACACCATAACGGACAATAACACACAGTGCTGCATGTACAGTGAGAAGATAAAATGTCTTTGAGCGACTGCACAGAAATCCTGTTGGGTACATTGTGTTCCGTTTTAAGCCTGGCACATTTGATTTCTCATTCAGCGCTGAACCGCATATCCGGGGTAAAGCGACCCGTGGGAAATCTCGTCCAGCAAATCCTGAGACTCGTCAGCCGCATCTGGGAATGAAAATATATGACCAATGGTTTTAGGAATTAACCTTGAAGGGTGTTAAGAGATGCCACGTAACGCCGCGAGCTCAGAGCCGCTCTAATGTGGCGCTCTTGGCACGACAAAAAGAACATTCCTGTCAGCAGATGGATCTAATCCGCAGTTATTATGACAGTAGGCCCGATCCAACCTGGCACCGGAATCAAGCCCAACACACACTGAAGGAGCCCAGCAGCTTGCGAGAGTAGGCTTGGATATGAGATAATCAGATCAGCGGAGATGTGGCACCTCCTTCTGCTCCTCGCCTCCCTTTCAAATGTCAGAGAAGAGTTGAGAAGGTGCGAGAAGTGACACGAGGAGTTAATAAGGGCCCAAAGTGAACAGGAAGACAACCGACTAAAACTACGCAACTTCTCAGGTCTTAACTGGGACTTACCACAAAGTAGGATTTTTCTAAGCGGTACTCTCTTAAAATAAAGCCTCTTTATTGGCATTGAACGTTCCATTAAGAACCTTTAACATCCAAGGGAGCTTTCCATTCCGCTCTTTAGATTGTCTTGATGCTATTCTTTTAAGAAATTATTCATTGAAAAGTTTTTTGGGCATCACTGTGTTTGCAATCTTTTTTTTTTTAAAGTGTACAAAGCAAAGATTAATATATATATATATATATATATATATATATATATATACATAATTATTATTATTATTTTTTTTCAAATGCAACATTCAGTGTTGCTTGCCAAGCTGTGCGATTTTGTAGAACAATAAGAATAATTCTGTTTAAAATAAATATTTCTTGGTACACTTCCGGTTTCATTCAGTTTTTGGTTAAATGCATAACATAATGTATGTGGTCAAGATCAACATATTTTCATGTCTTATAATCCTAAACAAAATTTCACTTTTAAGCATTTAGATTGAAAAAAACAAACAAAAAAAAAGTGTGAATAGAGGCTGTTATTGTAGTATTGTTGATATTATAGTTCTTGTTATGAATTAGTAATAATTTTTTTGCTTGTTTTTTGTTTTTTTTTCCAGTTAAAGTTTTAGTAATTTTTGTGTTCATGTCAATTTTTTATTGATTCTCTATAGATATGCCTATAGAGTTTTTATTTAATTTTTTATTTATTTTTAATTATTTACTTTAACTAATTAAAAAAAGAAAGAATCCTAGTTGTAAAAAGTAGAATTTTGTTTATTTTTATTTATATTATTTATCTATGTACAGTATATTATTTGATTTTTATTTATATTATTATTATTATTTATTACAAAATGTAATTACAATTACAATTTGGTTTCTATTAATATGTTAGTTTGTTTATTTGTTTTTTTAGTTTATCTTTATTTTATTTTAAGTAATGAACCTAATTTATTATAATTATAGAGTTTTATAGTATAAATAATATAGTTTATAATATAGTTTTTCATGCTTTTACAGCCCTGTTGAATTTATAGTCTAACTTGATCTTTCGTAGAAAATGCTCTTTTTAATAAAGATTGAAAGAGCGACTAGAAGCTTCAGGCGACAATCATGTAGTGTCAAACTAAACAAACCATGTGTGAATCATACAAATTTTGTCAGTCACAGAACTCATTTTCAAAAGCCAATGGAGAAATCTCATTGTGTTTTTGTGGAGGGAATCAGGGTGATGTGAACTTCAGAAACACATCATCCCTGCAGCGCTCCGGTAATCGCTGTTATTTCACAAAAGCTTGTACGAAAAAGCAAGAGCAGAAATCTGCTGGAGACGACACAAACTAGATTTGCACACTGTCCTACTAATCCAAATAAAGCTCAATCTCTCTACAGATTTACATTAGCGCTCACGCCAGCATCGCATGGCCTTTCTCTCGGACATTGGGCATGTCCAGCCAGCATCATTAGCCTCATTGGCACTGCCAGTGAACTAACACGGCAAAAGTCAACACACCATCTGCCACCTAGAAAGACGACTAAAGTGGGTAAAAAAGAAATGTGAATCCTGTAGTGCAGGGTACTTGAATAATCACAATTAATTTGAAATACATAATGTTAGCCTGGCCCAAGCCTTACGGGACAAACTGTCAGCTTTTAGGCTAGGTTTCATGCAGCTGTGAAGAATGTAATAATATACTAATATTACAATATTTACATAATTGTATACAGTTTATTTTATTTTTATGTATATTTATTATTTTTAGTTCTGGATCTGGGGTGTTGTGGGCTAATTTATATATGGAAAAAAAAACATTTAAAAAAATTGTATATTACTTTTTATATATCTATATTGCTATATATATATATATATATATATATATATATATATATATATAATTTTATTTTTTAT
>JAUMHE010000042.1:16826940-16840292 GCA_032359235.1 Enteromius mattozi
ACCAGACCTTCAGGCGTCGAAGCTGGTCATCGATCAGTTTTACGACTCTGGTCTGCTCCAGAGTGAAGTCCAGTTTTGTCTGTTCACTATGAGGTCCCACATTATAATGCAATTTAAGAGAGGATAATAAAAATGATGAGTTTTAAACAAATTATTAAACAAGTAATGTTTTGATATTCATAAACAACTTCTGTGCACTAGCAGCACAAATCAAAACAAAATAAATCATATTTTGCTGTTCTATCAAAGTACTATATCTTTTTTAAATGTTTTTATAATTATATAATACATCTAGATTTTAATTTTATTTACTACTACTACTACTACTACTACTATTTTTTGTATGCATAAAATTAAATTAAATTAAATTAAACAAGTTTTCTTTCTTTTTTTTTTTACTGTACAGGGTGTGTCAAAAAATAAAATAAAATAAAATAACAAACAGGGTGCTTAAATGAGATAAAATGTAATTTGTGTGTCAAACCTATACTTTCACATAGACACTGAAACACCAACATCATCTGAAACAAATACTTTCATAACTTTTTGTCTTCCAATTTCACACACACACACACACACACACTATAAAAAGGATTGATAACGTCTGTGTTAACTAAACTTTGTAAAGATTCCAAAACTTAGGCAACGTTTGGCAAAGTTGCCAACTTCTGAGCCGCTGAAACCGAGACATGGGAGCATGAAAGTTCTCCTGACCTCACTTTGACTTGGAACACTGAGGAGGAAAGCAGCTTCACGTCCCATTAGCTCCCAGCAGGCCTGAGTCACGGGATAAGAGGCTTTGTCTTCACCTCACCACGGGATCTCCCGTCTGGACTTTTCAGGTTCTGGTTTTCCAGTAAGATCCATCAAACCCAGCCTTACTTCCTAAATACAGACGCTCAACCTGATCTCATTAGCATTCACAGATATTCTTTCTTGTTCTTTCAGAAAGACACTGAAATAAGCACACCAGCAGGATCTTTCACATATGAAGACGTACACGGGATTTGAACAGAAACACAGTTATCAAAGTTCATTCACAAAGTCTTTTAGACTATTATACTTCTGCAAGGCAAGAGGGTATGTATGTTCCCACAGCTATTTTCCTGATTGCTGTTGCATTGATATTCAGCATGCAATTATTCCTGTGGTGAACAGAATGTGAGATTCCTGGAAACGTCAGTCAGCTGGGTTTATCTCCAGCATCACGAGTGTGAGTCCAACACAGCGAATGTCTTGAGAGCACTTACAAGCGTAACATTAACTCTGAAAACCTCTGATCCCTCATAAAGCTGTGCTAAAAACAGCAGTACATAAAACAGTCATTGTTTTTACTTTTGGTAAACAGACCCACATGAAAAAAAAAGTAATACAAGATTCACATTTGTTGAATAAGCTGTTCTTATGCCACATTCTCTTGAATGCTAAATGCCACGGCATTACAGTAAAGATTGTTAATTATCATCTAACAGAGAAAGAAAAAAAAAACAGTGGGTAGAGGGTTTTTTTTCTTAGTTTTTTCAAAAAATTAGATACAACAAATTATAAAAAACAACATATGAATGACAGTGAAAAAGGTTAGAAAATATGTAAAGGCATGTACTGTACTGTGGGTAATATATTTACTGTGCGTGTGTAAACTTTTATTTACTTAAAAATGGTTAGAAATTATACTTTCCAACTCCAACGTTGCTCCAATATTATGAAAATATTGTTAAAGGCAATGTAATTCATACTTTGTTGAATGAATGACGTGATTCCTGTGCCAGACTGTGTCAGACAGGAGACTAAATTTAGCTCTCAACTACATCTGGACCTGCTAAAAACAACCACGCACCTACAAAGTAATCATTTTTACTCGACAGAGCAGCTTAAAAGCAACATAGACCTCCAGTTCCCAAGAACTAAACATCCCGTGGATTATTGTGCATGCCCGAGCATAAACGTTCCCAAGACATTTAAAGAAATTCCAATTCCTTATAAGGGTCTGATACAGAGACGCGCGCGCACGGACGCCCTGAGCGAGTGGAAACGAGAGCATGTTAAATTGAGCGCAGACTTCATGTTAGCTCAACTGCCAAACGCTGATAAACATCCCGGATATTAAATCCTGCGCAGACTTGCCCCCGTTGTGGTTTCAAACATAATTGGAGAGGAAATAAATAAATAAACGCGATCTTGTCACGAGCTCAGGAACACATGCCTCCATCGCACTTATGAAGAAGGATGAATTCAATTAGGTTCTAAGGTCTCCGATGCATTCTCAGTGCTTTTGCACACACACAGACACACACAAATAAAAAAATCAATCAATAAATAAATAAATATAAAATAAAAATCGCATCTCGCAACCTTGGGATTTCTGGCAATGTTTTCTGGCAGCTCTATCGGAGATGCATCTTTCCACGCGAGTGCTCCCTCGGGTTCACGAGGACCGCACGAGTTTTTAAGCGCTTCTTTTGCGCAGAACGTCGCAGCTACATTAGTTTTGTTTCTCTTAAATTACTGTATTCTAACGCTCCATTTAACTACGCAAACTCTAAGAGGAGCGAATGAAATACAATTACGTGGCAGTGATATATCAGTAACTTGGCTCTCTGGCGCGCCAGCAGACCTAATGGGGCTTGAGCAATGCTTTCTTGAAGCCCTATATAATTAGTTCCTATCCTGACAGCATATAATGCTCCTGGTGAAATGGTCTCCGATGTATTTCACAAATCGCTGAAAAGCGGAGAAATATACTGCCTGGCCTTGTAAAGCAGAAAAATACATGGACGGCTCGTTCCAACAGAGCTGGTATTCTGAAACATTAATGTGCGTGAGGCACTAAGGCTCCAGCTGCTTTGACTGCATGCGGTGCGTCGACTTCAAATTTTATCAGCAACCAGGCCCGAGAAGCTTGACCCACCCTGGCCCCACACTACTAACAGCCAATCACAAAATTGTTATGATATTCAGCTGAGCTTCCTATATTTTCCTTTTTCCGCTTTCTTCCTGCAACGCAGTCTCCACTCCCGTCCGCACCCACAAACCTGCTAATAATGTATATCATTTTGGCGTATCAAGGAGGCGCTACCAATTTGCGCGGAATTGAAATCCTTTTGAATGAGCACCTGCACTGCACTTTCACTTTCGATTTGGCGATCATGCGTACAGTGCTATGTAAAGGGAAAGCATCTTGCAAGATCTTACAAGACATTTGTAAATGAGCTCAGCATCTGTGCACGGTCTTGCAGTGCAGGGTGTGCGCAGGTGTATACAGCGCATACCCGCGTCTTTATCGGTCGGCTTTGCATGCCCACTTCTAAATCCCCTCTGATGCGCATTCGTAGTGTCCTACCTTAGCCAAATCATGACAGTCAACCACAAGAGTAGCTAATCAAATCGCATGTGATGTGAATAAATGCAAATATTGGATAAACACCCAGTGAAGTGGACAGGACGCGCCGGCTTCCTTTTAAATGATTGATGATTGCGCGCGCGCCCGCTTTGTTCCGAGAGTGACATAGATACTGCCTCTTCAACTACAACTTCGAATGAAGACATCAGCCAAAGCGAGCCCTCTTTCATAACAGAGCCAATGCTCGAAATGGTACGCATCACCGGCACTTTTATCGTTTAATCTTTAGCGTTTTAGAGTCAGAACGTCAGTATCAGAGTAATTAGAAATTATACTATAAAATCAGATTACCCAGGAGGGGCACCATGAATTACCTCTCATCTCGTCTGTCTAACGCGTGAGAATATGTCAGGGGAGGCGCGCAAGTGGTAAAATAAAAATAGCTAACAATAATCAGTACATTATAAAATGAAAAGAAGCAATTTTTTGCGCTCAGATGTTTTTAAATCCTGTAAAATGTGAATTATTTATAGCAAAGTTTGCCCATCTATTGTGGCTAATATTAATTTCATAATAATACTCCGTGAAGTAGCTGAAGTGAAAATGTACAAATATTATTGGGGTGAATTAAATGCAAGACTAATGTTCATAACAGGCTCTCATCCTTTCGCTTAAAAAAAAAAGAAAAAAGAAAAAAAGGAAAATGGGACCCCCACCTTCATAACCCTGGCCCACCTGTAATATCACTTGGCCCACCCTGCATCTCCTATCTGGAGCTGGGCCTGTCAGCAACTCATTCCTGCATGATTCATCTGAAGCTATGTCTGTACTGTGTCTAGCAAACGGCTGATTTTCTTCATGTTTCTTGTGCTTGTGGATCGTATGTTACAACATAAAACATTTAAACAGCATCTAAAGCATAAAAAACAAACTAAAGATGTGCAAATATTTTCAAAGCAATTAATACTATTTGTCATTTCTTGAAGTGGATGGCATTTTTACAGTATTTAGTTTTAATAAATGCAATATTAACTTAAACAGCATATAAAAACTAAAAACGTTGACTTTAGAAATATACAAAACTTTAAAAATAAATTCTGTTCTCATATAATCGGTGCATTTTATTCACAATGTCTTTATGTTGATGGCATTCGAAACCTAAGCACTATACCTTTAGAGATGTGTAAATACCTATTCAATTTTCATCAGATCATTTTCTTCATGATTCTCGATTATAGTATTGGTAGTTCTGAAATGTACAATATTAACTTTTAAACAGCATCTACCTAAAACCTAAAAAACGCTATTCATTTTAGAGACAAATCAATTCTAATATACAGCACCATTGCAGAAAATGTATGATGCATAAACGTTGTCAGAGAAACACATTATTGGCTCATTAATTTACAAATGAAGTCCAGATTAGACTGATGTATATTGTTTGCACCCTTGGCTCAATTTAATTAGCATCAAAACTCATTATGAAATATAAGTGCATTAAAAGCGTGGCACATCTTTAATTAATGTCCTTTATTAGAAATTCATTTATTCATTTGTTAGTGAAAAACAACCAAGAATTTAATATGTTATGAATGTCGACAAATTATGGTCTCTATATGCAAAAGAGTAGCTGTCCCTATTATTATGGATATCAGTGAATGAATGAATGAATGAATTAGACGGTCACTCGAATACTAATATTTTACTGTGAACACTAATGAGATCACACTGGAAATTACTTTGGAAAGATGCAATATAACATGAACCTGTTAACTGCGTCACTAAGCTGAAGGGGGATTCGATAATAATGAATTACAGCTACTCATTGAGTCATGATTCACTAAAGGAATTATGCAAATCATCTAATGGCTCAAAAAAACGCATTAGTGCTGAGTGTAATTCACAGTGCCAACAAGTATTTTCTGTGTACAGTATGGACCTTTTTATGGCCAAATAAAGAAAATCTAAGAAAAGGATTGAAATTTTTAAATCTTTGGAGAAAACAATGGGTTGTATTACCAATGCCTAAAAATGTGAAAATACAACACATTTCCTGTATGTATATATATATATATATACATACAATAGTTCTGCTCTTAACTAACTGTAACCTCTGATCACACTTAAAAAAATGAGGGCTAAAGATTTACATAAAATAAGAAATCTTGTTTTTAAAAAGTTTAAAACAAACAAATATAGGCCTATGCCAATGGACTCAAAAACAAAATCAGCTTAATCAAAAAGAAAAATACCTGTCTCAATGTCTTTATGAACTGACAACTTTTTGGTCTGATTTAAGACTTTTTAACTCTTTAATGTGTGAAACAGGCAAATCAAGACTTTTTAAGACCCACAGAAACTGTATTTCTAAATCCTCTCTTGAAATCTTATATAACTGAGGTAGAATTAATTTAACGAGTTAAAGTAAAAACTTGTTTTATACCATGACCTACTGACCTTTACTGCTAAACTATCCCATACAGCTGGTTGGTGCATAAAACTCAGGTGTTTACGCTGAAATACAGTGCGTTTAAGAGGCACAGTGGTTTAGCGAATTTATCCCCGAACGCCTCGTGCAAAAAACATGTACACAGAAATAACAGCAAAAGAAATAATCCATCATAACCAGTACTTTTTCATCCAGAGTAAGTGAGCAGGGAGGATTTGGGCCGAGCAAACTCAATATCCGACTGAAGAGGGACTCGGAACAAAGTGAATTATGGCAGTGCGGTTTTCTCGGCATCCTTGACACACCGAAGCGAGGCGGCCGAGGAAATAAATAAATGAAAAGAGATGAAATAAAATTGCCGTGGATCTCATATAGCCTTTCCAGGAGAGTCCACCGGGACATCCGGCCATCTCTTCCAACTGTCCATCTAGTCAGGATAAGAAAAAAAAGGAAAAATGGCATGACCCGAATTTCCAATCAGTCATCTGCACCGTCGTGATAAAATTACCCCGAGTGGCAGCCTCTCCCCTGAAGATGGAAAGAGAGAGACAGCCGGTCCACGTCCTCAGAGAATAACCCTCCCTCACTGACAGTCACTTCAGCTGACATCGGCCCATCACAACAATGCTTACTTATTCATGCCGGCTTCCAGGAACTACACGTGTGGTTTCGGATTGCAGAATTGAAGAGGAAATGTTGCTGTCACCGCGTCGCGGGACCGCAAACGGAGCAATGCTCTGTCAAACACATGTTTTTTGTGGGGATTATACTATGTTCTGATCGATGCATTGACATTCAATCACAAATATGTGCTGTGCTCACGGATATGCATGAATTATTTAAGGGGACCGTATGCTGTGGACCCAATACGTGCAACTCAAGTGTGAAATCCATAATTCTGTAAAGCTTTCCGTATCGTATGTGATCAACATGTTCAAACTTTGCTGAAAAACCTGTTGCACACAATCTATTACATGCCTTCTGACTGTGTACTTGTGAAACACCTAATAGTTATGGTTGATGTTTCTTTTTGTTACTTATTTTCAGAAAGTAAACATACACATCATTTTATTATTGTCCATAACATTTCAAGATGAACACTTACTGGACTGGAGCAACTTAGGTTTACTTGATATCTATACATATTGTTTTTTAGGTAAACATGATCAACAGGCTGAATGAATGAATGTTTATTTCCAGAACCTTTACTTGCACTGTTCCTCTCTTTTGAGAAAGGTTCACTTGTTTATCTTTCAGACAGTCATCATTGTATTGCTTTATGCATTGCATTACATTTTGATCACAAAACTAAGCAATTTAATAGCACCTTACTAAAACACATTTTTTAAGAGATACTGCACATTGTAGAGTGACAACTGACATTTATATGCCTTTCATGCAAATAGTGTGTAATACTTTTATATACAAGGCAAGGCAAGGCAGGTTTTTTTATATAGCACAATTCATGCAAAATAATTCAAAGTGCTTTACATAAAAGGAAATAAAATAATCATGAACAAGTAATAAAACTAGGAATGTAAAAACTTTGACAACCCTCAGAATTATCAAATAAGTTACATATATTAAGTTTCTACAATAAATAAACATATTGTAGAAACTTCATTTCCTGTAAAGCTGCTTTGCAATGATTTATATTCGTACAATGATGTGCTATATAAATAAACTTGAATTGAATTTAATTGAATGTACAAATTATTTTAAATTAAATTAAAACTGTTAAAAATAGAAAATGATTATACATAAAATGCAGTGCAGTCAGTTCAGACGTAGCACATAAGAATATTGTTGATTTACATTACAAACTATCAGAATGTCATCTCACATTTTGACCATATAAATAAAAGCATCTGCACCAAATGGCATGTATTTGCTCATTTAGGTCATCTAAATAATACTGAGGTGTTTTTATTCTATTTGTTTTCACTATATTAGGCTATATGATCTGTAAACATCACTGAATACACTTAATGGTATTATTTGCACTATTTGTACTAATATTTTATTTTTTTCATGCTTTTTATGCTTTTTAAAAACATTCAAGCAAACACAACCGGAAGGAACAGCAACCACTCAGATTACCTTAGAAACCTTACAGAACATCTTAACAATGACTCATTAAAATACAGAGAAACATAGCAACACTCACAATAATAGGAACATTGTCAAAGCACCTTGGATAGTGTTGAGTTTTGAACAGTCAAAATGTGTCAATTTATACTGTATGTCTATCTTCAGATTACATAATGACTGAATGAGTGTATATAGGCTTAGTTAAATCTACAGGCTGAAGGTCTGGTGTGTAAGCGCTCCTACACTGCAGTCGTAATGGACATCTGACAGTGTTTGCCGGAGAGCATCTGTATCTCTCGCTCTCTCTGCTATTTTTTGCCTCTTCCTGTATGTCTCAATCTGTAAATTGATTTCTCTGTAAATCATCTGCTTCAGACACAATATGATCCTAGATTACTTAGAAATGCCCATAATATCTCCTCAGGCCTCAAATGCATTGGAAGATGAGAGCTTTCAGTAAAGTATGCGCGCATAATTGTATTTCTCGTATTATCCTGTTTTTTGTGGTTCAGTTGACCAATGCTGTTGCTTATACTAGAGCGGCAGCAAACTATTATCAGGCTTTGATCGATTGTTTAGCTTTTGCAATTTGTTAAAATATTGAGTTATACATATTATATAGAACTGCTTTATAGCAGACAGCCAAGGTGTAATTCTAATTGAAAGCAGTTACTTTAGCTATGAAACAAGGTCTCAGCTTCAAATTGTGTTATTTTCTAAGAAATTCAAACAATAAATATAATTTTGTGGCTCTTTAATGTGTTGTGTACTGTATTGCCTCAGGTCAAGCAGCACACATCAACCGACTGTCTTTTCATATTTATTTCAAATAAACATGAATGAACATCAGAATGCATTTTATTTCAACCATGGAAAGACATCAATGCACTCAATTGTCCACCGAATTTAATCTACTCTCCTGTCTTATTTGTTTGTCAGGCAAGCTGCGAATTCAGCATTATTGCTGGTCAGATCACCTGTCAGTCAAGCTTTTGTGAAGGGTCAATTGCGTTGCAAGGGAAATTGGCTACCAACTTGCACCAAAATCACAAAACGGTACAGTAACAGCAACAGTATAAAAGTATTGTAATTCTGAGGGAAAACTGCAGACTTGGCAACACTGCTTTGTTTGCATGTCTCATAAGCATGTCTTCTTCTACTGGACTGTATGCAGGAGGGCTAAATTACAATCTTTGGTCAAATTACAGTTACATTGGTCAAACTGCATTATAGCAGGCCCTTCCATTAGGTGACATGAGATCTATCTGAACGTCCAAAGCATATGGCACACTTATCTGGAAACACTTCAGGAGTTTCAAAGTCATCATCCGATTGGTTAAATTATTCAGGATTTCCGAGAGACGTGTGTGTCGTGTTTTGCAGCATTCTGCGTAGAAACAAAGATGCTGTGACGCCAAATTCCCTCTTTAAAAAAGAAAGCAGTTGTGTTTACAACAGTGAAATCCAGTGCCTATCAGTATCAAGTAAATACTGGATTTTCAAAAGTATGTGAAATCTTTAAGTTTTGCGTCACAGAATCTTTAAAAAGTGTCCAACACACCAGTCTGTTATTATGGCGACATTTCCACTAGGGCTGTTAAAATGACTATGTCTAAATTTGAATTGTCTACTTAAATTTGAATTATATTCCAATTGAAAAGGCATAATTTCAGTTAGGGGAAAGATTTGGCTTCTCTTCTGAGGTCACAAGAGGGCACATTGAACAAAATATTATTCACGTTTCCAACCTGGTCTCATAAAAATATGTACCTCTGTGCACTTTTTGTGCAACACCGTTTTTACGTTTCGCCACAGTTTCAAAGAGAAATGTTCACTGAGTGTCCTCTGTCACATTACAGGATTCAAACCGGAGCTCCTCATCTCTCAAGTACATCTCTGTGAGCTACCAAACAAACCTACGGTCTATGAAAACCCATAGATATAAAGCTGGATATGTGTGATGATAACCTTCAAAAGCATTAGTTTTCAAATCTTGCAGCATATTAATATTGATATTTTGAAATCATAACATGATATTCTTCAAGTGATTGTGCAAAAATTACGCTTTATTAATTGAAACTCTGTACATTCGTATTAAAGAAAATAAAAGGTGTCTGAGTTTTACTGCTTCTAGTGTTCATTTATTTTGGAAAATGCAGTGATGTACTTATGGGTACGTATTTTGTGTCTCGCTAAAAAGTGCATTTAAGGCACATTTAAGGTACATTTAAACCATGAGACCAGGTAGCAATTTTTATAAGCACTTTTCTGTCACATTTGCATGCAAAAACTTGACAAAACATTTAGCCTGGTACTGTATATCATAAAAACCCACACAGTTCACCCTAGAATTGTGACTGCATCTTTTGTAGAGGCACAACCCTAGCAGTTTGATCTGAAAGTCTAGTCGACTGCTGATGTCTCACTCTGGGAAGGAAGGAAACGTTTCTGAGGTCTGCGGTGTAATGGGAATCCAGTGCTCAGGGTGGAAGTTGCCCTTTTCAGCAATCCAAGCTCTGCTTCACCAGGCAGGAAAACCATCTCAGCTTCAAAAGCGTCTTCAGATGGAGTTCAAGTCTTGGTTGTGCTGTGAAGAGGAACCTTACATGCTCTCTTTCAGGTCAGGGGCTGGAGACAAACACTTGGCCCTCTGGGAGGAATCAAAGACGAAGACATCCACTCATCCTCGTATTCAGTACTGCACTGAAGAGTATATTGTTGGTTTTTAAGCACTTTGCATGTTCTTCTGTCATATTTCTGGAAATTGTTGCAATCTTCTAATGCATTTGTTTTTGCATGGTTTGGCCTTTCCTTTTTTACAGTTGCTGTAACCGTTATTTTTCTCCCACCAAGAGTGAATCAAAAGCACTGAAGGAATCATACGAGGAAAAGCTAAATATATTATTATTTTCTTGTTGTTTGAAATGGTCAAAGAGGCAAAATAGTTGCACAACTGCCTATGTAACTGGATTTGGACATCCCGGAGCAAGAACATCTGCTTGGCGCCTTTATAAATTGGTCTTTTAGGAGGTTTTGGGGAAGAACTACAAAATAAGTTTGATGTGGATTAGTCGCATGCAAAAATCCTGAGGGATAAAGCTTCTTAGAGGAGACTGCAAACGTTCTGTGTGGGAGATTAGAGATGATTTATGGAGATGAGAATAAATGAATGATTGAATGAATGAATGAATAACAACTTGGATCAAACCTTTCATCAAAGTTGTCTCAAAACCAAAAACAATACCCATTCTTGTATTAGGACAACTTTGATGAAATTTTATGATCCACTTCAGATGTTGACTACTGTATATATATATATATATATATATATATATATATATATAGAAAGATAAATAGAGAGATAAAGAGATAAAGAAAGAAAGAAAGAAAGAAAGAAAGGATAGATTAATAAATAAATAAATAAATAAAGCTTGGCATGCTTTTTGGATTCTGTAAAGCATGCCAAGTTGCACTTTATTGATTTAACCTGAGCATTTTGAAAAGCTCTTTTGGACAGAACATTTGCACCTGGCTTCTATAAGGAATAGTTTCATCCCTTGAACACCCACCGAGTATGACATTTCACAGGTTTTTAATGCCAGTGCGAGCTCCACCAAGGTGGCTCCTTCAAGCTTCAGCCGTATGAAATTAAAAAGTGAGTGATGTTGAAACCTGTACATTGTGAAAAATTTGCTTCCTCCCTTAAGCTGCCCTGCTGGGAAAAAAAGCTGAAGATTTGTTGAGTCTGTGGGGGTGACCAGAATCAAAGAAAGAGGCTTTTCGCTCTGATGTAATCAATCCTCTGTGGCTTTTTCCCCCAGTAACATCTGTGATTCACTGGCTCTCCCACACTGAGCAAAGTGCCCGTATTTGTCTAATCCTGAGTTACTCATCGAGCTTTGCTTAAAAACAGGTCAGGATGAGGCAAAGTGGGACTAATGTATTAAAAGAGGAGTAATGCGGCCTAATGGACGGCCGATTCCAGGGAGATGAACGTCTCGCGTTTGCGTCATTCAGGACTTTGTGCCAAACAACGTGCCAATGTGCTGGGGAAGCTGCTTTAAAAATTTCTCCATCAAGCTACAAGTTTCTCATAAACTAGTTCAACTACAGTCAAGCTGTCGCTTTGGAAAAAGTAGCTAACTGCATTAAGGCTGTTAAAGAGGAGAGATGTACTGTATTATGAATGAACAAAATGTCAGATTATATTTATTTTAACAAGCTGAGCACTGTTAACTGGCGCAAAACCAGTGAGGAGGATCACAATTATGGTGGCAACATTAAACTTAAAGTCAAATTTTACAGTAAATACAACTAATAACTGTCGAAAATGCACTGCCTTGATGCCAGTCAGCTGTCTTCGCCAAAGTTCAAAAGTTTTTAAAAGACATACAAACCCCCCCCCAAAAAAAATGTAGACTTATTCCTGCAGCCTTTAAATGTCTAGTATTAAAATTAATTAATACATTAATAAAAGTATATTCATGATCACATTTTGTCACAATGCCAGCTGGAGGTGCCATCGGGCTCCACCAGAGGGCACTCCAGCCAGAACTATATGTACTATGTCTCTGTCTTTCTGTGCTCCGTTCGGGACTCTTATTATGAACTTGTTGTCTCCACCCACCTTGTCTGTCGCCATGTACACTGATTCATTCCTCCTCCCCTTAGACTTGTTGTCACATGTATAAAAGCCCCGTCTCTAGTATGTGTAGTCGCTCGTCATTGTTTGGATGTACCCTGTGTCTTCCCCTTTGCCAAGCCCTCCGTGTTTCCCTGTGTTCTTACTGTGTTTCCCTGTTTCCCGTTCTCGACTTTGCCTGTACCCGGATGTACGACCTTGCCTCGCCCTATTGGATTACGTTTGCTCATCGCCCGACCCCTGCTTCGAACTGTGGATTATTCTCTCGTCTCTACCTTTGATGTACTGTTTGCCGGTGTTGACTCAGCCTGTTTACTCTGTGTGTTTGCAATAAATGTCTGCAGTTTTAATTATTTAACAAAATATTAAACTACAAAAAAATAGGTGCAATACCAATCAACATTTGTTGTTATTTTTAATACATGTGACACTAAAGATTAAAGTAATAATGCTGAAAATTCAGCATTGTATCACAAAAATAAATGGCTTTTTGAAATATAATCAAACATATCAACAGTTATTTAAAACTGCAATATTATTTCACAATATTGTAGAGTTTACTGTATCAAACTTGTGATTGGTAATAAATGCGATTAATTCGATTGGTGAATCATTGAATCCATGGCATTGAAACTGTTGCTAAATCTGCAGCATTGCAAATGTTCATTAGTTATTGCATAAAAGTGCCAGTGTTACACATAATGCGTTTAAAAGACATATAAGGACCAAAAAATACCCTGCTTTCCAATTCAGACTTAGGCCCAATCCCAATTCTATTTTCTACCCCTTTGCCTACCCCTCGCCCCTTCCCCTTGCCCCTTGAAATAAAG
>JAUMHE010000042.1:16853791-16886379 GCA_032359235.1 Enteromius mattozi
CCGAAACTCATCCAGTGAGAAACGTTCCGCGGTTCAAAAATAAGTGCGATTAAAATGCGTTAAAAAACTTAACGCGTCATTTTTTGTGTAATTAATTAATCTAAATTAACGCGTTAAAGTCCCGGCCCTAGTATATATTTAATGATCTTACTTTCCACAAGCAGTTTACGATCAATTTGCATCCAAAAAAAGTAAACAGAACAGGAAAATACCGAACAAATTACAATATTATAAGTAAATTTAACTGATCACAGTCCCGGACGGTCATTTTAAAATTTGCTAGACATTTTTGTATTTTTCTTTTTCTATTTTATATTTCAATACATTGCATTATAACATAATATAATATAACATAACATAATAATGTATTGTAATATAATTAGTGCTGTCAAATGATTAATTGCAATTAATTTCATTTAAAATAAAAGCTTTTATTTACACAATATATGTGTGTGTGTATACTGTGTATATTTATTATGTATATATATACACACACGCATGCATGTATATATTTAAGAAAAAAAATAATATTTATATTTGAATTATATTTACATGTAATACAAATTATATGAATTTAAATATAAACAATATATATTTTTTTTTTCTTTCCAAAATATATATTGTGTCTTTATAGATACAAAATAAATATACACAGTACACACATTTATTGTGCAAACAAAAAGTTTGCGATTAATTGCAATTAATAGAATATAGAAAGAAGTGAACGAGGTAAGTCTAAACCTAGCTGCATACTTTCACAGAAAAGTCACAGGTTCAGTTATTAACCTTTATCAGCAGCAATCATGGCAAAATGTTGATTGGCACAGAGAATAATTTTGTCTCATCCCTCTTTTTTGTAAAAAAAGAGAAAGAACAACTGTGTTGTTCTGGGCAGAAACGACGTAAGCTTGAATGTTCCTTAAAGTATTTACCGAAAGATGAGATAAAATGAGTCTCTGTGCTAATGAAGGTAAAGATTATATAGAGTCAGGATATAGTGTGATGCATGCTTATAAAGCTGATGGGATCCAGAAATGAGATCAGCCCTGTTGCTTCACTTGCAACATGCATGCCGTCAGTTTCCCTACAATCTGCCTAATTTCACAAGCTGTGCAATTCATCAATGGAGAGGCCTTCAAGTGAAGCCAATGAACTGAACTAGAGATGTGGTGCAAAGTTAAATAAGCTCGGAGAAAACAAAGCCAAACAGAAAGACATCGCAGGAACAGAAAAGTGCCTATTGTTTGCTTTGGGAAGAACTGGAGGAGAAGGAAGCATCTGTAGCGCTATCATTACAATTGAATCTTGACTCAAGCTGGCAGTAATTACATTTCACATAATGAGTGTTTGATTGTAGTGTAAGACAAATTAGCTTCCCTTAAAAGTGAGTAAATGGAAGTAATTGATGGTGGGATTATATTGCTAAACAGAAGACAAACTGTTGTAGCTCTCCATCTTCAGACCTCCCTGTGGATCCGCACAGAGACGGGCTTTTTCTGAGTGAACGGCTTCGTTTTAACCTGCCGCTTTTCTGCTCGTATGTGGCTTTTGAATTGGATTTCTCACTCGGTGAAGTTTATCTGAGCAGACAGGATTTTCATGTTTCATTACATTATGACCACAGTCAAGCAGAGAAACAACACTAACACCACACCACGACTGGAGCTCCACACAGACTTCTTACACAGAACCTTATTAGATAATAGCAGAAAAATAGTGGTAAAAAAAGAAGCTAAATAATAGAATTATAATATGATTACAATATATTATGATATAAATATATAATATAAAAGGTGGTGATAAATAAATGTATATATTTACTTATTTATTAAATTAAATATAAATATATATTTATTAAATTATATATATATACATATATATATATATATAAACACAAACATAAAACCCTAACCTAACCCTAAACATCTATGTATATATTAAAGAAAACTGTTTTTATATACTATATATATATATATATATATACACTGTATATGTAAAAATGTAAATATTTTCAAAATATATAAATGCATGTGTGTGTATTTATATTTACACAATAAATATACAAAGTACATATGCATTTATAATGTAAACAAAAACTTTTTATTTTGGATGTGATTAATCATGATTAATTGTTTGATAGCAATAGAAAATACATATTTTAATTATATAATAAAAACATCAAACCTTTACATTACACATTAAAACATTATATATATATATATATATATAAAACAAGTTTAAAAAAAAAAAACAACTAGTGGTACATACTTATATTTAAGTGCAAATCCCTGTTTTTCTGACCTGAGAATGGACTTTTTTTTCTGGACAAGTGGACAATGTCATGGGAACTGATTTGGTCATGAAGTGTGCAAACACAAGACAGGTATTTGACACAACTCTGAAAAGTGTAGGAAAAGTGGGATAGAGATTTCATACTCCGGCAAAACCAGCCCAGGGATCTGATTATGCCAGGCGAACAAAGTCATGCCAAAAAAACTTGGAGCAACTCTCGATGGTATTCATTAGTCTACCTGGCCACAGGGATCTCCTGCATATGGTCGCTGCCATATGGTGCGTCCCGGAGCCCGTCGAGGGCCTCTCTGCCAGCGCCTTCACCTCCAGCTTAATTTACAGCCGCTCCCCACAAACCACACGTCATTTTGCTGCATTTTGTTTTGTGGCGAGGAGCATAGAAAAATCAATAATCGTTGTTTATTGCCTGGCTGGTGTGTGGAGACTTTTGTCAGCGGCCACCCAATAAGTCATTTATCATGTAGCTCCGCGGCCCCGGAGAGAGTGATGGGACGGCGAAAACCAGAGACTCATTTAAGAACCGCAAAGAGATTTGGTCGGTCGCGGCTGAGACGGGAAACCCAAGCTCTCTGCTAATTCTGCAACTAATCAACTGCAGGAGCTTGAACTCCACACAGGATTGATCCGCCGGCAGATACGTGCTCATCACAAGCTGCTCCACATCACTGAGGTCTTCTCCCAGCACTGCGTCCATAGATCAGACATCTTGCTCAGGTGCTCCATTACCGTGTTATTAGGAAGAAAAGCTGCGAGCCGGAGTCCAGCATGACCATTGATCTGCTTCATACAGTCTCGCTATTGAATGAGGCTCATGAAACCTGTTAGATGCATATTTCACCCAGAAATTAAATAAAAAATTATTATGTTTTACTTAAAGCAATTACATTTTTCTTAAACTAATGCAATAATGTCAGTGCAGTGTGAATTATAATAGAGCATCATTTATTTTATTTTTACAAAAACATAAATAAAATTCATTCAAATAAAAGATTATTTAAGATTAAATTAATAACACTTGCACTCAAAATTATGATAAAAAAAATAATAATAATGAGAAGTTATGTTTTATAATTTTAAAGTAAAATAAAGCAAATATAATGAGATCTATGACAGTGAAAAAAACAAAAAACAAAACCAGAATAAATAAAAACAAAAACTGAAATAAATAAATACATAAATAAATAAAACAAAATAAACGTAATAACGGATGACAAATTGGAGCAAAATATTGTATGGGTTTAAATTTAAGTTATGGTTTATAGTTTTAAAGTAAAATAAAGCGAATATAATGATATCTATAACAACAAATAAAATAAACAAAACCAGAATAAATAAAAAAAAAACAACAGAAAAAATGATAATAATAATAATAATAATAATAATAAAATACAATAAAATAAAATAAAAATAAAAAGCGTAACAGGTGAGAAATTGGAACCAAATGTTGTATGGGTTTTAATTTAAGCTGTTTTACAATTTTAAAGTAAAATAATGCAAATATAATGAAATCTATAGAAAATAAAATAAAATAAAATATTAAAAAGGATAGAGTTTAAGGTCTGTGTACGTTGCGCTTATTTTTTGCTTTTGTTTTTAGAAATCGACACAATGCATTTGAATGCAAAACATTAAATAGTTCTGTAAAAAAAAGAAAAAAGACAACTAAATATACACATATATACATGTACAATAGTGTCACCCTATAATATCTCATGAGATCTCAACAGAATACTGTTCTTTCACTTTAATAATCAGCTGCAACACAATATTTCTAGAATCAAATAATTTTTATTGTCCTCTGTGAAAGTGAAATGGCACAACAACACAGCCAGTCCGAATATGTTAAAGGTTCAAACACAGCTCTGTGAAGTGGGATTCGAGAAAAATGTGATTACAGTGTGAATAAGGCTGATGCAATGTAAACAGAAACAAAGCAACCAATAAAAGGGCTTGTTGTTTTCCTGCAGCTGATCAGGACACCATGTTTCTGTCTAAACCTTCTGTTTTTCTGTCTCAATCCACTCTGTACTTCAGGGTTAAACGCACTTCTGAGAGTTGAACAATACAGAGCTGTCCCATTCTCAACATCACTACAATGCTCCACTCAAATCCCGCAATTCATTTATAAAAAGCATACAATACTTCCAATAGCTACAAATGTAAGTGTCAAAGAAAGAAAGACAGAAAGAAAGAAAGAAAGAAAGAAGGCTGTTGCTAACCACTGGTTACGTTAATGAAATATTTTATATAACTTTATGATTTTCTGAAATTAATCTTTAATAAAAAAAAAAAACTTTTATTTGATAATACTGTAACATATTTAACAATAACTAGAATTTCATGATTTTGTTATATTATTTTTAATAAAAGTATTTCACTTAATGAAATAAAATATTTAACATTAACTAGCGTTTCATGATTTTATGAAATTGTTATAAAAATAAAAATAAAATAAAACACCTATTTTATTTAGTTATATAATATAGTATTTAACTAAATAGCATTTTATGATTTTTAATTACTTTTTAACCAACCATTTTGATTTGTTATATATTGAAAAACCATTTAAGATAACCATTTAATAATTTTATTAAACATATTTTTTAAACTATTAATTTGATTAAATTATATAATAACAATAAATAAATAAATAAATAACATTAACTAGATTTGTTTTTAATGAAATGATTTATTTACTACTTGATTTATTATTAATTTAAACATTTTATTATTATATTAGCTTATACACTATTTATAACTAACTATCTGTTATTAATATCATGATTTTATGGAATAATATATATATATTTTTTTAAATAAATAAATAAATATGAAATTAGTTTTATGAAACAATTGATTATATTCTGGGATTTATAAAATTAACCAGGGTTTCAAGATATTATGAAACAATATATTTTCTTTCATAAAATCTTATAAAAACATATATGATACCTAAAATGAGGATGCTGAAACTCATCCTAATTCATATTAAAGGGCAGCAAGGAGTGGAATGAGATTGACTTCTTTGAGCTAAACAAAAACCTCAATACATCTCCATCTAAACTCATCCAGACCGAGAGAACATGCAGCCTTATCTTCATCTGGTCTGTCATTACCAGCTTCTCCAGACTAATACAGGAGCGTGTCCCACCTCAACACACAGTGGCCCTTCACAGAGCCAAAGCAAACATTAAAGGTCCTGGAAGATGAAGACAGACACTCTCGGTCCCGAGTTCTTTGAGCGTTTGCCAGACCTCCTCCAACCAAACCAACAAACATGATTAAAGAGCTTCAAGCTGCTGGTGCTGTCACGGCCGGGATACCCTTTAAAATAATAATAACACCAGTCCATCTAATGAACACATCAGCTCCATGCTGCATAATGAATGAGTTTCAGACCAAACGCTGCTTAATTATCCCTTCAAGCCAAGATGAATGCTGAGATCCAACTGGGTCCAGGCCAAGACCGAGTCTGCATGTTCATGTCGCTTTTGGGAGGAAGATCTAAGTAATTGATTCAGTCTAATTGAATCTAAGGAATAATTCACCCTATAATGATCATTCTGTCATTATTTACTCACTTTTATTTAAACTGTGTGTGCATTAAAAGAGAACTGGTCTTAGCTGACAAGCTCCAGGAAAGCTATCAGTCAACTGATATGGATTTTATGAATATCATACAGTATAAAAATTGGTTATTAAACTATTTAAATGCAAAGATAGTAAAAACACATGCATAGAAACTGCTGAAATTAAATGTATATTTATTTAACACAATATTACATTATATAATTTAAAAACAAATAAATACAAAATAATAATAATAATAATAATATAACTCTGTGAGCTGCCATTCTCAGTAAATTAAATGTATTTTTGTAAATAAAACAATTACATATTTTAATTAAATCACATCCTAATTAGCATTCTATAAAATACTTGTTTTACTACAACAATCTTTTTGATTATATAATCGAATATTTAACCAACAATCATTTTATTATTTTTTATTTTTAAACAATTTTATTTTCTTATATATCATAATAGTTAATATTAAGTAACATTTTATGACTTTGACGTTTATTTTTAAAACAATTAGTATTTTTTTTTAATTATAATTCCAATATACTTTATAAAATTATTCATCATTTATCAATTTATTGTTTATGTATTTATGTGGTTAAAATATATTAACAATAACTAGCATTTATTGAGTAAAACAATTATTATGATAAAATATTCATTATAAACTATCATGTTATTTAATATAAAAAAAAATCCAATAAAACAATTAAAAAACAAAATCTTCATAACACAAATATTTGCTTATTTAATATTATATATCAGTTAGCACAATGTACTTTTCAACACCTAATCTGTACATTAAACCCAACTTTAAATTCATGTCAGAATATCATGGCTCACATATCTGGAAACTAAAGATATTTCCTAAATAAAAGTTCAGTTAATGATATATTGGCCAAGTTGGGATAGAAAAAAAAAAGGCAAAACATAGGCTGATATATTGGCCACAAAAACACTGTGAATGTTATGCAATATAAATCATAATTTGCTGAAGATTCCATGTAGACGCTATAATTGGATGTTATCATGTAAGTGAGTTCACAGGAAGTGGGAAAGAAGCCACAATACGTGATCTTTACCCACATGAACTTTTACTTCATATCCCACTTTCCTCAACTCCAGCTGAGACTCCAGACCCAAATTGAATTTGTCCATACAAGATGTTGAAGAGAATTCCCCAAACGAAATGTCACCATATGCTGCAGCTCTGCGAGGCGATGAAGGATTCACTTCAACTTCCAAATCACTTCCATCTTTGGCAGCCGCTCATAATTTGCCCGCAGGTATCTGGGATTTCCTCAAGTACAAGTGAGATCCAGAAAACACCAGACTTTATACTTGTCTAAATTACTCAGCTTGTTGTTCTACATTTAATTTAAGCTATGTTTTATCATTTCAAAGTAATGTACAGTGAATACAATGAGAACTGCAGAACATAAAAAAAAAAATATTATTTTAGTTTAGTTTAATTTAGTTTAGCCTGCTCTCATCTAGGATTTGTATATACTTTATATAAATGTGTTTGTGTTTTTATATATATATATATATATATATATATATATATATATATCATATCTTTATGCTGCATTATGTCAAAAAAAATAAAAATAAATGAATAAATAAATAATAATAATACATAAATAAATAAATGGGCAAAATAAATAAATAAATATTTTAACTCAAATATATTGTCAGAATATTGTACATTTTTTGAATTAATATATTTGAACATCACAAAAAACAATTATGTAAATTGTATAACTAGAAATGTTACAAAAATGTGAACATGAACAATTACAACACATCTGATAAGTATTTTATACATAATTCGAATATAAAACAATGTGAATGTAATATAATTATATGATGACAAATAAGACAATAAGCAATAAGACAAATAGGCAAATATGCCTTATTGGCATGAAAAGTAATGAAAAATGCACTCACACTGACAAATTGGATTAAGATTTTGGAGTCAAATATTACTTTGAAATATCTAAGGTAGTTACAGCATTTCATGTTCCAAAGAACAAACAAACAAAAAACAGATATAGGGGGAGACTGGGTATGGTTGTAACATGGGGAGAGTTAACCACACATTCTTTTTATAATTTGATTATTTACCCACTTCCTCCCTGATCTTATATGAATGATTGTCAAGGCTGTAAATGAATATATGCAGATTTGATAAAGAAAAAAACAGATTTTGGTCTAAGAATATATTTCGCTTAGTACTTAAACCGTTGCAGATTACATTAGAATAACTAGTAGATTCTCAGGCAAAAAGTGATGCATTTTTAACTGCTAATTTCAAATCATTATGCTAATACAGCTAACTAAACATAGGATGACAGAGGTGGGGTAAGTTGTAACACAATTTAGCATTCCCTGCATAGAACTGAGAACTTTCATGTTGTCTATATGTTTTTTTTTTGCATCTCAAAGCAAAAGGAAGTCTGGGTAAAATGTACCCTATGCACTTTCTGGATCCACCAAACCTGCACTCAAACATTGGTTTGACACCATTGCCAATCTGATTAAGAAAATTTATACATAGACATATCTCACACACAAACTTACACAGTTTTTTTGGTAGATATACACATTCTTTACCTCTGTACACTGGAGTTGTGTGTTCAGTGTTAGGAAGGTTGTTCTATTAGTTTATTTACACAAACAAGCACAATCTACTGCAGCAAACAGAAAGTGGACTGGAAATGTGGTCATGTTTTGTATTGTTCTTTTAGATTGTTGTGAAGCAAACCTTATGAGGAGGCTGCTGTTTTTGCTTCTTTTGACTGTTACAACTTACCCCAGCATGTGTTACAATCTACCCAAGCAGTGGGGAAGACTGTAACAAGGGCATGTGTTTAACTTCAACTTATAGGGGCTGTGATATTCTTACAGAAGTTTGAAATGGTGCATTTTCTAGGGAACAAATGTGGGTGTTTTGTATAAATGTTTGTGCACTCTAGCTCAAAACGTAAGTTACAGATGCTGAAACAAAAAATGTTACAACCATACCCAGTCTCCCCTAACTTCAACATACACTCTTCACAGCGATGCCACAAAGAACCAGTAAAAGGTTTTTTTCAAGAATCATCTCTTTCTTACCTTTTTATAATCTGAATAACCTTCTTTCGCCACAAAGAACCTTTTGTGAAACAGAACGATTCTTCAGATGTTGAAGGTTCTTTATGGAACCATTTAGACAAAAAGCTTCATCTAAGGCATTATGAAGCACCTTTATTTTTAAGAGTATATCTCCAAAATCAAACACACACAATAAAAACACAAATTTGATACTTTCATCATCAACGTTGCTAAAATAACGCAATGCTTTAAGGAGGAGCAATATAAAACTCAAACCCAGTAACGCTTAGACCTCAAACTCCTCGATATCAGCAGCTTTAGCACCTTGTGCTTTAATGGAAATGCGCTCTCAAGCAAACGATTCCATGAGCCACTGATCCACGGCTACTACTAAACACACACACAGCAGCAATTCATCCAACATCACCATAAACAGCACCTCATACATACACACACAGCTCAGGCTTGCTGCAATCTAAAGTCCACTTAATGTGCATTAACAGCCTTATGAGTGCTTTTACAGTTCCCTGCTCAAAGCTCCTCCAGCGCTAATGAGGGTCACACACACACACACACACCGCTCGCAGGTGGAGCCGCTTCTGCTAAATGTCAAAGGAGGAATACTGTTAGCCAGGAACGCAGGTGTCCACAATGATACATGCAGGCTATTAAAACTACTACAACACTCTTCCATGAACAAGCCGAATAAAACTTTATTAGGCTTATTTTATGACTGAAGGAGTGATATAATGAAAAATGTATGTCTTACAGCACGTCATGAATGTGCAGCGTTCAGAGATGACTCGAGAATGTCTTAAAATTACAATTTCATTTATGAAAGTTACAAAGTTGCAAGAGAGTGTAATTAGTATGAAATTTAAAATAGACTTGTTTAAATATGAATTAGGCATAAAAATAATTTATAAGGTATTTCAATATATATCAGAGGGAGTTAATAATGTTTTACATATATTAAAATTAGAATGAATTATCATAACAATTGAAACAAAATGCCATATAAATAGAATGAATAAATATATAATACATTCAAAGCATAAATATATATTATTACCAACATATTAAATGCAAATTAGATTAATAATATGTTCTACTTAGCAGTAAATAAAAACACTAAATTTATACAGATTGTTATCTCAATTAAAAAGAAAAATCTCATGTAAACTTTAACTATAAACAATTGCATATGCATCTATAATGTATAAACATAATATATCCAATAGATAAAATGAATATGGGTTATTACAGTGCGTCACTTAAATAAATATATAAAATAAAACAGAATTACATATTTTTGTCATCATACAGTAAAATATGTCTAATTGTCTGAGAACACAGGTCATGGAATAATCATGCATAATTAATTAGATCAAATTACAGATGTTTTTCGTAAAAAAAAAAAAAAAAAAAAGGAAATTTAAATGTGCCGATCAATTCAAAATAAATCAACCCGACCTCTTAAAAATATGCACTTTTTGTGCAACACCGTTTTTACATGCCTTACTGCACATTTCACCACATTTTCAAAGAAATGTCCACTGAGTGGCGCTAAAACACAGGTTCAATACGTGAACCCTGGCATATTTTTGTTATGTTAAGGTATGTATTGCAACGGTTCAGAATTCAAATATCTGTGGACTGTTGCTAAAAGTTATTGCTCTATCATGTTGGAAATATGCCCTATACCAAATCAACCTACATAAACTTACAAACTTACATAAAAACGCATTTGTCAATGCAACCGTGTCATTTCAGCTTACTTTTACACAGATCTGAACTGTTTAGTTGAAGCGTAGTTACACAGGATTCAAACGGGAGCTCCTCGTCTCTCAAGTACATCTCTGTACTCCATGAGCTACCGAACAAACCTAGCATCTATAAAACACACAGATATGAAGCTGGATATGTGTGATGCTAATGTTCAAAAGCAGCAGTTTTCAAATCTCATATTAATATTGTTTTGAAGTCATAACATGATATTCTTCAAGTAATTGTGTGAAAATTGCACTTTACTAATCAAAACTCTGTAAATTTGTGTGAAAAGGAATCAGTGTCAGAGTTTTACTGCCTCTAGTGTTCATTTCTTTTGGAAAGTGCAGTGATAAAAATGGCAATACATCCACCCGTGCTCAGGCTGATTTGGGGATTTTGGGAATGGAGGAGCAGCAGGAAGCTGAACAGATGCACACATGTTAACTGGAGTAGCAGCTGGAGGCGTCCGTCCATCTGACCCGTCCACAATCATGAGCTGACCACTGCACTGTTTTCATAATGCTCTGTTAATGTGACTGCTATGTATATGCAATTCCAGCTCATTTACCCTTTAGTTCAGGCTCACAACAGCTGGACCTCGCAAGAAGACACGTTTCTCTAAACATTCAGAGATATTACAGAGAGAAATATTAACCAGGTCAATTAATTAACCTCTAATACTTACAGAAGCTGTAGTTAGCTTAATGAACTGAATTGAGAACGCCAGTTTAGTTTCAAATGAAACACAAACAACATGTAGAATTTTAATTAAAGAAAATTTGGTGTACACATAAAAGTATAATAATTCGATTGAACAATTATAATTATATACATATATATGTGTGTGTGTATATATATATATATAAAACTTTGTTCTTTGATCTATTTATTTATTTTCAATTTTCTGATTAACATCAAAATTAACTTTACCTTCCTGTTTCGGTATCATTGTGAACACTTGCGTTCATTTCCCTATAATAGTGAGCATCTTTTAAACACATTTGCCTTCACAATATGATGAATGCATAAATACATACACAAACTTTCATGCATCACCTGACTTGATTCTGCTCCAGAAACCCCCTTTTCCCAATGCAATCAATACCTGTGATGCAAGTTTGTACCAGCCAGTGAAAAACTACAACATAATCCAAAATAATGAAAATTTCAACCATGCACCCAAAACTTCATCATCCACAGAACACACGACACCCATAATTCTTAGATTTGATGCACATCATGTCCTCTTTAAGCAGCTAAAACAATATCTCTATGGTTAAATTTGCAAACCGTCATAAATCAACCCTGTCAGAAATCATTTCCATGATCAAATACAGCTGTTATCCAGAAGGCAAACTCCAATTCTTATCGTCTCTGGTCTAGATGTGGGCCACTGAACGGATCGGTTTGTGCTTGAGCAGAGCTCGTCAGAGCTGCCATTGTTTAAATATTAGTTTAATTCCCTATGCATTAGCGTGAGGAAGGAGCCGGCATCAGTCTTCCCAGCACACGGCTCACCTCCGTCCCAGCAGACTTCACAGAAGTAATGGTGTGTGACTCCTCCATCTGAGGCGACTGTCTGTTAGATTGTGATTATTTCATGGACAGTGGGCTTTATTTTCTACGCTAAATATGTTGTAAGAGCTGTGCACTTTCAAGGGGAAGACAACAGCGGTCTTTCCGTCAGACAGATGCACGGTGAAGTACTGTGTGAATAGACTTTGATGGCTGTGACATTTCATGACAAATGTGTTTTTGATGAAAAAAATAAAAAATAAAAATACAGACGCAAACAAATAAAGAAATGAAAAATAAATGGAAACATGCGAGATGCTATTTCTCGGCCGCTGGTTTGTTTTGAAGCACTGTGACTTCCTCGATACGCTTCAGCGCGGCTTGTTATCCAATTTGTCGTGAGTTCAAGAGGTATTGCGTCTGTCAAAATAAGCTTTTACATCAACAGCCGTCTGAAACAGACCTTGAATTAAAATAACACATCGGGAGGAGCTGCTGGGAATTCTTATTAGGCTTCCAGTTTCTGTAATGAACTCCAGGACAGAACAAGCTTGTGTGTTCACCAAAGGTGAATGCTAGCCTACAAAAGGTTGTTTGATCTGGTGAAAAATCATAAAAGCTCATCAAAATTGATCATGTTTACTATCATAATACACTGTTAAAAAGTTTGTTCTGCTTTCATGCTCACTAAAGCTGCATTTATTTGATCAAAATACAGTAATATTACTACAATTTACAATAGATGTTTTTTGTGTGAATATATGTTAAAATACAATTTATTGCTGTATTGATGAAAAAAAAGGATTTCTAAAGGACCATGTGACAATAAAGACTGGAGTAATAATTCTGAAAATTCATCTTTAACTACAGCAATAATAACGGAACATTGAGAAAACTCTGTTTATAAGTTGTTGTTTTTTTTTAACAAAACATGCTTATTAAAACCAAGCTACATGTCTTCACAGCTGACATTCTCCTTTTTATAGACCAGCAGCAGTTGATAACCTCTAGAGCCTATATAAATGATCAAATGTGCCAGCTTGTCATGAAGTTACAAAAACAGAGAAGTGTCTGAACAATCATGAATTTCTAACACTTGAAATTGTCACACAGAAATTTCTGTGCTTTTCTGTTCAGAACTGATTCACAAAAATGAATTAAGCTTGTCAACTCGATCACATTTTCTGAAGTTTAAATCAAATTTCTAAAGCATCTGTGTCTTTAAGCCTCTGAAACTCACACGACTGTGCAACGTGTCTAATAAATTGCATAAAAAATAAAAGTGGAATTTAAATGTGATATTCACTGTAAACAAGTCTCTCTCTCTCTCTCTCAAAAAAAAGCCCCATGGTATTTTTTTTTCCCTCATTGAACACTGGCATATGCTTTACATGAAGTCGGATGCCTTTCCTGGTGACTTATTAACAATGTCTTTTGATCATGAACAAAAAGCATCTTACAGGCATCTGAACTGACCCTTGGGTTTAATTTAGACTCTCAAACTTTCAGCCCTCCTGCTTTCCTCAAATCTGAACGGCACCAATAACTTTCAGAAGACGCTGAGGAACACGATCGTGTGTGCATGAGCGACTCTGAATGCGTTACCACGGTAATTTCAGTCATCTGTTTGTTTTTTAGCAACGGAGATATTCCTGATGAACTTCCCCAGGGCACGAATGATGCCAAATTTCGTCAAGCGTGTAATGATTTTCTTATGTAAACAACAATAAAGACGTCCCGTGGGGAGCTTTATTTGCGCGCCTGACACCTCGCCGTGTTGTTTGAGAGCTTGAAACTTGCTCTGCTTTACTTGCACATCCTTCAAATCTTCTCCATAGCGCCTTTCCAGGGGGTTTAGATACAGTCGAGCCCCACAGGACACTACAAAGAACTCTTGAAGGGAAAACACGCCGCAACTCAAAGGTGCTTCAAACAATACTGTGACTTTGCAGTCTCAGCTGGAAGAAACTCTTCAGGATAAAGCCACTGAAATATTCGTCCTTTCCCTGATGTTTTTGACTCATGCTTACAAATGCTCATTGCTTTTAACTGCTTGGCCGAAGATACTAAAACAGACTTTTTTTTTTATTTTTCTTTTTTTGCATTTTCTTGGGAATACTGAGTGATTCTAATACATGCATTTTGAAAATAAACATAAAAAAACCTAGTAAAATAAATAATTATTAAACACAAAAGTGCATAACGTCCTACAAAACGGAGGAAAAAAAGAAAAACATTTCACAACAAGTGAACTATACTTTTAGATCTTGTACAGCAAACAAATCTAACAAAATTGACATGTATACAAGCTACTTTACATTATTTTACAAAAAAAATTGCATTGACTTTTAGGACATTGTTATCATCTTATCTTTCCACTCAGGATATCATAAAAACCATACCAATTCATACTGCAATAGTTATTTATTTATTTATAAAGCTGTACAATCTGATCAAAAGGCTGTTGATATAACAATAAATATGCACTACCATTACAATATTTGGCTTCATTTTTACTATTTATATTCATTTATAAGTCACCATTATATTGCTCAAAAGTGCAAAGATGTTTCTAATGCTATAAAAGATTTCTGTTTCAAAAAATGTGTTGTTCTTTTGAATTTCCTATTCATTTAAAAAACTTGTAAAAACAATTCCAAAAAATATAAATATTCGGCAGCACACTGATAATAATAAGAAATATTTCTTGAGCAGCAAATCGGGATATTAGAGTGATTTCTGAAGGATCATGTGACACTGAGGACTGGAGTAATGATGCTAAATATTTAGCTTTGATCACAAAAAGAAATTACATCTTTACATATATTTAAAAGGCAAAAAGTTATTTTAAATTGTAAAAAATATTTTACAATTTTACAGACTAAACTCAGTAGGCTAGCCATAACAAAAATCCTCGTGCATCCCTACTGGGAAAATTACAGTAATCTGAATTGCAGAATTATATATATAAAACTATGTTGTTTGAAATATTAAGGCTTTTCAATGGACAATGGACACTATTTTCAACAACACACTTGAGCGCCTGTAGACATGGGTCAGTCAATTAAATGCACCGTGTTTGGTTACAATAAAGCTTTCTGCATAAAACAAGCCATCAGCATGTGTTCTCAGCACGTTTGCTGTTCCTCGGTCCCTGAAAACAAATGAACGTCACGCCATTAAGCCTCTCTCCGGCAGATGAACAGCACATCCGGCGATCTGTCACGGACTATCCATGACCCCCCAATATCCACAGACGGCTTATCAAAGCTGTAATCCTTTAAAGCACAGCTCAGATAATGAACGCCTCCTGCACTCAGCTCTTATCACGGAAACAACACTTTCTCTGACCCCGTGCTCCTCGGCTCCTTTCATTTCCCCGTCTGACCAGAGCCGGCCGCCAGCATACGCTGTGCTTTTGATGCCGGCGTCTGGTGCGGACCGATTCTGTCATCATTTTCTCACCTTTGTGTTGATCTAACACCGCATGAATTGTTTCAGATAGATAACAGATAGAGGCTGAGGCTGTCAAACATTTAAAAAAGCACCATAAAAGCATCACGAAGGTAGTTCGTGCAACTTTGTGTGAAAAATAGACTGAGGTTATCAGTTTATAAGTGAAATGTCCAACTTGGTCTCATAAAAATATGTACCTCTGTGCACTTTTTTGTGCAACACCGTTTTTACATGCTGTACTGCACGTTTCTCTGCAGTTTCAAAGAGAAATGTCCACTGAGTGGCGCTAAAACACAGGTTCAATATGTGAACCCTGGTACATTTTTATTACGTTGATATAGGTATGTATTGCGGTTCAGAATTGAAATATCTGTGAACCGTTGATAAAAAGTTAAGGCTCTATCATGTTGGAAATATGCCCTACACCAAATCCAACCCTAAACCTACCCGATAGTGTTAACAAATGCAAAACTGATATAAAAGCACATTTGTTGATGCAAACGTGTCATTTCAACTTCCTTTTACACAAATTCTGTTGAAGTGTACTTACACAGCATTCAAACCAGAGTTGCTCTCCTCTTAAGTGCATCTCTGCACTCCGTGAGTTACCGAACAAACCTAGCGTCTATGAAAACACATAGACATGAAGCTGGATATCAGTTTTCTAATCTCCCAGCATATTCATATTGTTTTAAAGTCATAACATGATATTCTTCCAGCAATTGTGTGAAAATTATGCTTTATTAATGTAAACTCTGTAAATGTGTGTGAAAAGGAATAAAATGTGTCAGAGTGTGAAAAGGAATAGAGTTCATTTCTTTTGGAAACTGCGGTTATATGTGCTTGTATACGTACATCCAGGTGCGTTTATGCCATGAGTAGGAAATTACTCTCATGCATGCTTTTTGCATGCACAGGTATCCAAACTCTTAAATCACATTCATAAACAAGTTTAAATGGCATTAAATTCAATACAATGCATCTTCATGCACCATATTAAATATCTGAAAGCACTCATGATTGGGAGAGTTACAATGGATTTTCAGCAAATAAGACATATTAGATTTCAGTCTGTTTCTTGTAGACTAGCTATTTTAGGCTATCTTATTCAAGAAGATTTGTAAATATAGCACATAAGCTATACTGACAACTGTTATGGTGCATTTAAGGTGCATTTTTGGCCTTTTTTAGAGCTTGACAAAAAAAAATCATCATATAAATACAGCATTGTATAAACTATGACAAAGGCACATTACATTACAATTATATATATATATATATATATATATATATATAAAAACTACAATACTCATCTTCCGAATAATAATACATTTAAGAATTTATAACACTGTTCTGTTTTAATTCATTTAACATTAATGAAATTAATCTTAATGTAAATGTCAGTTTATCATCCCTGAAAAAAGTCGTATAGATCTGAAACAACATGTGCCAGTATTTCCATTGGACTCTATTAAAAATAATGCTTCTTTAATGGTTCCTCAGTTATAAAGATGATTATATGGGTCTTTAAAGATAAAGCAGATATTATTGTTTCATTATAAGATATCTGGATCAGTTTTGTGCTTTCTCAGATCTTCAAACCATGCTGGGAAATCCTTTTAGATTCTATCTGGAACCATTCTTGTCTAACCTTCAGCAGTAATGTTTTGATGGTGGTTATGATGGTCTATGAGCATTCCACTGCTCCTCACCACAGTCCTCTTGTCTGTAAAGTTTATATTTCTGTCGTAATCCCGCTGTCCTATAGGTTAGTGTAACTGGCAGGCGTCTGATTGAAAACAGCGGCGTCTCGTCGTACCCTGCCCGAGGCTCCAGCTCTTTCCTCAGCAGAGACCGTATATGAGAGTTTAAGACGAGCTGGAGGGCTCTCCACTGACTTCATGTATTTCACACATGGATGCTTACAGAGGCTTACAGAAGTCAAATTCACTGCGGCCCGTTCGCATCCGCCTTTAATCCGTCGCAGAGAAGTGATGGAAAGTTTAAGCCCCTAGAAACTAAAGACGGGCTTCTTTGAACCCTGTTTGAGAGGCTTAAAACAATCCTTTTGTTAGGCTGAATAGATTATATTAATGGTATCTGCATGACGGCTATTTAAGTTTAGTATGACAGCCTTTTCAAGAGGACAATACTTGCGTCTGTTCTCACTTTACCACATCTATAATAAACCATGAAAAAAGAAACTGTTGTATTATAATAATTTGACATTCATATTTCTATTATTTTAATGTTATTGTAGCTATGATTAAAACTAATATAAAAACAAACATTAGAGAGGACATGGAAACTTAAACTATCTTCTTTTCGTTAAAACCTTCTCCTGACAATGTAATCAAATATTTCAAGTTTAATTAATAATTAATTAATTAATATTATAATTAATAAGTATTATTTATTATACTAATAACAACAACAACGGTTACATTTAATACTTATTTTGTAAAATAAAAATGTCATTTGAGAATAATAATAATAATTTATATTAAATATTTTTTATTAAAATATTTAAATAATACTACTACTAATAATAATAAAATAGAAAGCACATGGAAACGTTTATCTCATCGTTAATACTTTAACACATTTAATACTTATTTTGTAATACAAATATTATTTTAAAACATAAATAATAATAATAATTTTTATTAAAATAAAAAATAAAAATAGAAAAATCTATTTTATTGTTTTAATAAAATTAATTTAAATGAAATAAAGAGCATGGAAACTTTTAAAACACTTTTTCTTCTGACATTTCTTATGTAACTGTAGATTTCAGAGAAATGTCAACAATATCTCAAACTGTGCTCAGATTTCTCCTCTGAAATGGAGTTGCTGTCATCTTAATGTGATTTTTCTGCTTCGATTCTCCGGAGAATTCTTCAATTTTCAATCTTTTTGCAAAGATTCCCTCAAGGCATTTCAGGAGAAACATCTCGAAGAACTGGATACTTTAGGTGAGAACTAGGTTGGCATGAAAGAGCAGATCAATAATATTTCACAGTTTCTCACCGTCACACTATATAAGAAGCATCTCTTCTTCACACATGACACCATGACAGAGAGTAATGGGCCGGCGTTTCTCCGCCTATCTCTGGAGGAGAGCAGAATTAAAGCTGCAATATGTTGGATGGCGTCAGATGAAAACAAAGCGTTCTCATTCCAGCAGCGAGATGAAGTAGCAGCATATGCCTCGCAGCCGCTCGAGAAATAAAAACCAAACAAGACCCCACACATACGCACGAACACAAACACACACTGATCACGCTTTAGACTCCGCAGCCATGGAGCACTGCACGGGTCATTCTGTAGCCTTCCCTCAAAACAAAATGCAAAAACATCATTTATTCTTATTTTTTTAACCCTTTCCCTTCAACCACCTGCTTCATGCAACCACTTCTTGCCCTACAATCAATTGCCCGATGTTTGTTTGTTATTTTTTGTTGTTTTTCTTTATTAAATATCCAACTTCACCACACTACAAAAGTGAAACAGCATGTTGACCTTAAAATATTATTACAGGTCAAGCGTGCACCTGCTTCACAGTCATTCAGTTCCAGCATTTCTAATCAAAAGCAGAGAAACTCACTGTGACGCTTCATTATTTTGACATTTTAGACATTTTGCCTTGAATTGAAAATGAAAATCTCACTATTAAATGACATTTTGCCAAGCAGTTGTCAAGATTTAAACATGGTGGCTGTCATAAAACACTGAGATGGACTTGAAAGAAAATGAGCAATTAACTGAAATAAGATTTTAGAAATAGAAATTTACCATGAAAAATTACTAACTGGAAAAACAAGACTAAACTAAAACTAAAAATAGTAATAGTAATATTTAATATTCATTTATAATTTAAATATTACCAAGTAAAAACCCAAAGAATAAAATTATAAAATGTATAATGCGTATTAGTAAATATTGTATTTATTTATTTAATAATAATAATAATAAACTTGAGTAAAATAAATAAATGTATACATTTATTAAATTGATTAAAATATTTAATAACTATCAATAATAATAATTTCTAACTTTATAATTATATATTTTATTACTACTAATTTATTATTATTGGTGTTAATGACATAAATCATTTAGTATTATTTAGTACTATTTTTCTATTTTTAATTAATAAAAAAATAATAGAAATAGTGCATTTTAAAAAATATATAAAATGACATAAATGTGTGTATACGCATAATATTTTTACAACTAGTGTTTACAATTGTTGCAATTTCTATAACAGCTGGTTTCATAAATTTTTACATTTTTGATTTTTCAAACTGAAGCCATTTGTATCTGTCAAACACTACAAAGTGGAATCAAAACTACATTTCTTGACAAAACCGACCATTCAGTATAGCTTTGGTTTTATCATGTAACCTAAAACAGGAACAGCTTTAAATGACATTACTCCATAAATGGCTCTTTGCCCTCTCTATAAAAACGAGCATCAACAATATGTATAGCCAGTTAAAGACACTAAAAAGATGTTAAAAAATCTGCCAAAATATGAAACTGAGAATAAAACATTCAAGATTATTGGGGTGCTTAACAGTTACACACTATTCCAATGTTTTGACTTTAACTCAATGTGTTGTTAGTTATTCATGATTTACTTGCAATTTCTGAGTGAAAGCTGTCTGAAAGTAATTCCAAAACCCAATTTTTTCAGCGTATAGATCTCAAAGCTACAAACAAAGCCACAAAACAGTGATCCGAACATCATGGGAGCGCTATTTAACCCAGGCAGTTGTGGCCGTCAGCGTCTGGTTAAACGCAGACATCACTTGTTGTGAACAAATCGCCAGCGACAGGCTCGAGCTGCTTTAATGAAGTCTCGTGAGCGGCGGGTCTCTGAGGAACATCTTCCCTCACAGCCGAGCCGAGTGGCCCTTCACCGCTATACAAAGCTATTCTGCAATCACTTGAAATCCCCCACTGCCTAATTAGACACCTCTGCTCCTCCAGCACACCTAAAATGGACTTCAGCAGCGCTTGTTTTTATTGCACTAATACCTCCGGTACACGTAGTGAAGCTAAATATACACAATTACATCAGAGAGAGCGACAAATAAATAATCATCACTGTGAAAACACTCAACAGGTGGCCTGACAGGGTTTGATTCACGGCCTATGATATCAATGCATGCCTAGATTTCATGCATTCATTAATCTTAGTTAACGTTCATTTCAGTGCTCAACTTTCTACTTCAAGATTTATGCTACTTGCTTTTTTACACATTTATTAGCAATTTCTGGGTGACATTATGGCTAAACATTTGTGTTCAAATAAGTTCAAAATGTTTTAAATAAAATACCTTCATTAATAAACAGTTATCTTTTTAAATAAGTCTTACAGTAGTTAATCTTAATTCAAACTAATTAAAAACTCAAGTCTTATATTTAATTAATTTCATTACATTTTGTTTATTTAATTACTTATCAAAATAGTCAAATGAGAGAGAGAGAATATTATATCATTAAATATATATTTCTATACACATTTTATCATTTATATTTTTTATTTAGATATGAAATTACTTTTATATTATAAATTGTAAATATATAATTTATGTAAATATATAAAAATCCTAAAGAATACAAATAAATACACACATACATAAATATAATTTACTTTATTTTCAATAAATGTAAATTATTTCCTAAATAAGATTTCATAAAATAAGTCATATTTATTGCTTAGTTTCTACTTAGCCACAAAAAGTTTAATTTTACATTTATTATTGTAGCTTTTGATAACATTTTACACAAAAAAACAGCATTTAAATTTGTAAATAAAGATTATTGATCAATGCTTTACAAGAAAGTAGATCTACTATTTTCATACTTGAATGTACATGCTAATTTACTAGAAATTTCAGAGTGAAAATAGTTTTACACCATGAACTAATAATGCAAATACAAGCACTTGTTAATCTTTAATTTTTTTTAAATGTTAAGTTAAATTTAACATTTACTAATACATTATTAATATCCTAGTATCAGTTTATATTATTTAATGAACCTTTTTTACAAAGCATTGACTAACATTAACTAGCAAAACCTTATGATAAAGTGTTTGATATCAGATTTAAAAAACCCTCATTATATGTATTATCTCAACACCAACAGCAGATGAAAAATACACACATTCCATGCAGTCTGTCAATCTGCATGCACAGTAAATTCTATGCAAAACTGCTGTTTAAAGTGGCATGTTTACCAAATCCCGCTGTAGGATATTAAAGCATTCAACTATTTTAACACAATGCCTCTGACAGACTCCCATACAGGCCTGAAACTTTACTCAATAATGCTGAAGAGGCGTCACAGAACAACACACAAACATCACAACTTCAGTAAGCCGTAGGACAGCACAGCTCTTTTAGCTTATCAGTATGAACGTCTTTACTTTATTGCTTTTCTGTTTTGGGTCCTGATGAGTACAATTTTCAAGGACTCCCAAAGGCTGTCTGTTTAGAATTGATCAACTGGTTTTAAATAATTAAACTGAGCTTTTGCTTTGTTTGTTTTTTTATTTTTTAGAGCATTCATCATATTAGAGCAATTCATTATAACTATACTTCTAAAATGTTTATTTTATAATAAATAATGAAGGCAAAATGTTGATTAAAATTGTGTTTTAGTTTTATGATCTTTCTGTAAGGCTGCATTTATTGAATAAAAAATTGTGAAATATTATTGCAATTTAAACATCTGTTTTCTATGTGAATATATGTTAAAAATGTAATTTACTGTATTTCAGTGATTAAAGCTGTGATTTTGGCATCATTACTCTTCAGTGTCACATTATAATCATTATAATATGCTGATTTGCTTCTCAAGAAACATTTTTTATTCTTATTACTGTTAAAAACAGTACATGTTTTTGCAAAGTTCAAAAGGACAACATTAATTTGAAATAGAAATCTTTTCTCACGTTAAAAATATATTTATATTTATTGCTATTTTCGATCCATTTAAAGTGTCCTTGCACAATAAAAGCGTTCATTTCTTTCACAAATTTGTCTAAACATTTGACAAGTCTATATAACAAAACATTCTACAAGATCTCTTCACTTTTCCTCATCATGGATTTAATCAACTGGTGATTTTAGGGCTTGTAAAGAACACTTTTTTAATTTTTTAACTTTTTAAAGTATGCTGTTTTCATTCAAGAAGTTTTCAGACACTTTTGGAAGCCCCTATAAGAGTGTCCCATGGACTGATGGTGTTCAGCATCTTAAAAGAAGTGAGTCTCTCTCTGGCTCTGGCTGTTTCTCTCTGTATCTCACACACACACACACAGGTGTGTTTGGAGGCCAGAGACTGACTGGCGTGTAATGAAGTGGCTGACAGCTGATTTGGCCGAGCAGAGGAGGACTCTCTTGCTATGAAGCAGCGCGCCGCTGTCAGTCCGTCTCGCTGCATCTCTCCATTGTTTTTCTGACCCATCGCTGTCAGACTTGAAAACGCTCACAGGTTTCTCTGGATTTCTTCACAGACGCTCTATACTGTCAGCCGCAGTCTTTAAGACACTGAGTCTTATTTTTAACCGTAGCATTGCTTTTGATAAAGCAGACAAGAATATAAAATAGATCGGGGAGAGTGTGTACTTTTTTACTTTTAACTTATCTTGTCATGGAGAAATGAGATTTAGTAATACACCTAATTATACAAGGATCGCAGTAATAAACAGAAATGACAAGCATTTAACATGAAATAACAGAAATATGAAATATGTAAATACCAATACCACTAATCCTATCAGGCTGCCAGCAAACAACTGAAATGAGAAGCATTTAAAATACAACAATAGACATGAAAAAAGAAAATATAAGGTACACCAGGGTTATAGTTTACTTAAAAATTTTTTAAAAAAGTACAATAAAAGATGCATTAACTGGAATAAAATCTAATCAAATATACAAAAAAACAACATTTTGTGTTTAGTTAACTTGACATACTTAACATGAAGCTGAAATAAAAATAGACATACATAAAAAATAAACACTATCAAAAATGACAAAGTAATAAAATATATGTATACACTACTGCTCAATCCTATCACAAAGTATTATTATATTCATAAAAAAGTAAAGAAATAAAAGAAAGATGAAAATAATAGAAACTATAATAATGTTTCAGTAATTAAAAATTCTGTGATTCTTAATTAATTTACCCAAGTAAGTGGCATAATTTTACTTAATAGCAGTATATAATTATGGAATGAAATACAGTGTATTTTTTTTTTTTTTTTTTTAGATCTAAATGAATTTGTTTTGACAAGCCCATTTATTAATTCACACTGCCAAGAGGATTTTATTTTTTTTCTATCTGTGTATCTGCATCTCTCAGTCAGTCACGTAACAGACTCTTTCTCTTTTAAGGGTGTATTTTTAGGATCCTCTTTTTTGTGCCAGGTAAATGCTACTAAATATCGCAGACCTTTCAGCTTGGTGAACTACAGTTTCAAAGTTCAACACTGCAGACGACCAATTCTGCATAAAAATTAAACAATAAGTGATTCACTGCAGGCCAGCATCATTAAAGGAGACGCACGGGTCGGCCAAGGTGAGACTTTCATAAATTCCCCATAAATATGAGTTGGCAAGATTGTGCAGCACAGCTATAAAACGTAGCTTGAACAAATCTGCATTTAAAATCCATGTAGCACATGCTTTAGACGTCAGAGCTGCACTTTAAACCTGTTTGATTAATGTTCAGAAATGAAACAGACCTTTATCAAAATCTCACCAACACTAGAGGCTTTAGTCATTTTATCATTAATACATCATTTTCACATTGTACAAATTTTAAACAGGTAAAAAAGTTGTCCTAAGACAAGTCTGCTTTTAGTTTAACGTTTAAGGACAACTTAACTTTGATGAAAGGTTTTGATCCACTTTAAATGTTCAGTAGTACAGTGTACATAAAGTATATATATATGACTTGGCTTGTAAATTGTAAAATTACAACTAATTAGCATTTGAGGTAAAAGTAATTAGTCCTTAATACAGGTAAATATGTCATTAATTGATTTTCGTTGTAAATATGCCTGACAAAATTATTACACTGAATGACATTTTAGTGGGTGTTTTCTGTAAACCCGGGGAAATTGTATCATATTTATTTTTTGCTCAGAAAACAAAAACAAAATTGCAATTAAAGTAAAGAAAAAACTTTATTTGTTCGTTTTTTTGTTTTGTTTTTTTGAAACATTTAAAGCAGTATTACACTTTATTGTTTTATTTGCTTGTTTTGTTTTGTCTTTGACTATATATGTACAGTATATATATATATATATATATATATATATATATATGATAAATGTAGGTTGTTTATATATATTACATATATTTATTTATAATAAAAATTATATGAATATAAATACAGGCTATATTTTCTATATATATACATATATACACACATAAACTGCTGAGAAAAAAAATATATATATATACACACACACACACACACTGTAATGAGTGTGTATTTAAATATACATTAAAAATATACAAAGAACACACATATATTATGCAAACGAAAACTTTTATTTTGTATGTGATTAATCATGTTTACTAGCTGTATCCCCCAGAGATGCGTACATGTATTTTTTTTTTTTTTTTTTGTAAAGATGAGCTATGCTGTGTAAGAGCTATTAAAATTTTTATTTATTTATTTGTCACTTTATATATATATGATGTTGCTAAACTAATTTCGGGAGGAGCACGAACGAATAATCAGACACAGCCGGCGCCGCATTACCAGTCATTATCATTACCCCTCGTTAGGCAATCCGGTCCAAACATTCGCACTATAAATAAGCCCATTTCCTTCCTCTCCGTATCTTGTTCTAAGCATCCCTCCTCCTCCCCTTCTCCACCGTTCGCATCCTCAAGGGGGGGCATGAGGGGTTCGAGCCGGACGCCAAGCTCTGCCCTCGCTAGGGTTCATACCACTAGGGCTCGGAGTCTGCCGAGCTCCCGGCTCAACCCCGGACAGCACGCCAAACATGCTATTATTATTATTCGTTTACGATGAGGAAGCGCAAACTCGTGAAATATATATATGTATATATATATATATATATATATATTTTATGTTATTTACTTATGTCTTACTATGTCAGATGCCTTAGAAAAGAAAAGTAAAAGCATACTTCTTAAGAAGCACACAAGTCCTAAGGTTTGTATAAATCCCTTAAGTGCTACTACAAGTAATAATGATGCTTGCCTTGATCTGAAAGTCTTTCTTGACATCAGCTGTTTCAAAGAACATCCCATTTAACAAAGTCAGACTGCTGAAAAACATGCACGCAGAAGAAAAGCAGAAAGTTTGGAGGGAAAAAAACTATATAACAGCAGCAGAACCACAACAGCAACAACAACAACAGTCCCAAATGATGCTGACAGTGACTACAAGCCCTGCAAGCAGCGCTAGAATAATGTAGTGTTGGTTTTCTGGCTGCTCCAGGGGAGACGGCGATGCAAGAAAGCAATGCTATCAGCATCTCACGACTGACAGGGAAAACAAAGCATCGGCTTTTCACCTCGCCCACGCTTCCAAACACCTTATGTCTGAGCTACAACTTCCTGTAGCAGTCAATTTCCACAGTATTAATGCCTTCATTACTTCCTGTGCATCTGAACGCTCTCCAGGGCGCCATTCCCCTCGCCTCTTTAATGCAGCTCACCTTCAGAGCACTATTAATCAAACACAGCCGTTTGCTGGTGAAAAAAAGCTGTCCAAATAATTAACTTATGTAAATTGACTTTTGGTGAGCCTTGGCCATTTCGTAAAAACATGTCTTAGAGCTTTATTAATGTTGAATTTATTAAAGCCAGAGTGATGGAGCATTCTCTGAAGGGATAAACACCACCAGTGCCACCATCTAATCCGGATCCGTGTGTACAGCACCTGATGCGCTCCTGTTAGTATTCCTAATTAGCAGTAATTAAGTGCTTTCTACAGCCTCTCTCCTCCGGGGCACCAGCTCGTTTGCGGCATATTTATGCTCGGATTATTTGGGAGACGTAAAGAAAAACCTATTACGTTTGTCGTGGTTCACTGTGAGTTTATTACCGTCTCAAATGTCACATGCGCTCACTTGGAATCATTATTTTTGCTGGAAATGACAACGTTTGGAGAAAAAAGTCAACTGAATGGCACATTAAGCAACTCTGACATCATTAGCATTAATATTTCTATTCATCAAGGATGCATTAAATTGATCAACATTGAGAGTAAATACATTTATACTTTTGAAAAAGAATTGTGCTCTTCTTTAAACTTTCTGTTCATTAAATAATGCAGAAAAATAAAAGGTATCATGATATGGACAAAAATATTGTGCAGCACGACTGTTCTCAACATTGATAATAATCAGAAATGTCTTTTTGAGCTGCAAATCAGCATATTAGGATGATTTCTTTGATTACATACTTTGATTTGCATTATTTTAAATTGTAATAATTGTTCACAATTTTTACTGTATTTTTGATCAAATGCATGCAGCCTTGGAGATATTTCTTCAAAATGCTAGCAATGATTACTAGCCAACACTGCACGTATTAGCACAACAGTAACAGTAATAGCTGACTTACAGCACATAATCACTAACCAACTTTTATTTGCTTAATTTCCAAAGCCAAGTTTAGCAGCATGCAGCGTTTTTGACCTTTAGACGGGTGATAATGATCACGTCTGTAACTCAGTGAACAACACCAACAGCTTTTTGATAGAAACACATTAATCTATAAATAATATGCTCTTTCTGTGAACATCACTGGAGGCTCTTGTAGGAGGATTTCCCAGAAGTCCGTACGTCAAGTAACTGCCAGAGTAGAGTTTTCTGCCGTATTATATACAGGCCCTGAGCTAATATTAGATTTCTCTATTACCACTAATGATGAGAAGGAAAAATCAAATCAAATCAAAACATATACTTTTCTTGTTTCTCTAATTAACTATGGAGACCTTAAAGGGACAGTTTGGGGAAGCAATTGATTTGCATGTTTATGTGGTTTATGAGGACACAAATTTGTAAAATGACATGGGTATGACACAGGTATTACAATATGAAGGTGATTTATAAGGACATTTTCAGTGTCCCCGTAATTCAAAAGGCTAATAAAACTTACTAAATGGTGCTTTTTTGAAAATCTAAAAATGTCTGTAGTTTCCTGTAAGGGGTAGGTTTAGGTGTAGGGTCAGTGTAGGACAATACCACATACAGTCTGTACAGTATAAACACCATTACACCTATGGAGAGTCCCCATAAATCACAAAAACCATGTGTGTGTGTTCTATACTTATTTATATGTTTGTTTGTTTGCTTATTGAACTATTGAAGTTCCTGTGCATATATATATATATATATATATATATATATAAAATTTAAAATATAATAAAGCATACACGCAGGAATAGTATAAGAAATTTACAATAGTTTATATTTTAAAAATGTTTTAAAAAATATTTTGTTCAGGTTTAGGAATATATATGTTTTTGATTTTATGTTGTTCATTTTTATTTTTGTTATTTTAACACATCGACTAAATCTAAATAAAAAAAAGCTTAGTTTTTAATATTTGTACTATTTTATTTATTTATTTACTTACTTGCATGTCTGTATATTTATTTTTGAGTAGCCTACATGACAAAAGGTTTTATCACAGAAAAAGGACAATTGCTTTTTCTCTTAACGTCTTTCCATTTCAAAAAATATTCTGTAATTTACTAAGGTTCACTGGTATTCTTTTGCATAAATAATCATAAAAATATTGCTCTGATCTATTGAAGCAACGCTCTGTTTCCTCACACACTGCTGATGACAGCAGCAGCGTACGGTAATTCATTCTTCTCACATAAATTAGCATATTTTCCTTCGAGTTCTCTCTTAGCACCTCTGTTCACCTCCTAACTGGTACGATGTTGGCGAAGCGCTGTGTGTTTGTGCAGGTCTGTGTTCTATAATGAATGCAAATGGATGTCGTTCAATACGCCGGCGCTGGACAAACAGGCCGAGCGCATACGTGACACTGATCAAAGCCTTTCGATCCAGCTCCTGACATTTAGAGGCCTAGATTTTCATTAAGCAGAGTGATTAGACGACAGGCAGAGACAGAAGTGAGGAGAGAAGACAGCTGGGATCAGCAGCGCTGCCCTACACACAGGTGGATGTGATATTAAACACAGAGCCGTGTCCAAGATTCTGCTGAACACGCCAGAAACGCCTATGATATGACAGAGGAACCTTCCTACAGCAAAATAAGTCCATTTAGTATCTGTCAAACTGTCCTGAGCATTAATAAAGTAGCGGTGGTGGGAGACGTGGGCGGTTCGGTCAACATCTCGTATCTCACAGCACCAGTAATTCTATATTACACCAACTTGTGTATATTTCACAACGTAATGACAACATGGACCAGGTATTACATGACCGTGTGGAAATGGTTGCTTTATTGTGAAAAAAATCATTCTAATTTTATAACACAAGCCTGCAATGTGCATGCTGAGTTCAAAAAGTGTTGGAAGTAAGACTGAATTCAATTTGGAAATTTGATGTAAAGCATGCTCCAATAATCTATCTATCTATCTATCTACTGTATCTATCATATATATATATATATATATATATATATATATGTTTTATTATGTATATATAAATATACACATGCATATATATTTATATTATTATATTTGATATATTACTTTTAATATAAAGCATACCATTCTTTTTTCAAATGTATACATGCATGTGTAGTATTATATACATAATAAATAAACACAGTACACACTCATATATTACGTTAACAAAACCTTTTTTTTGCGATTAATCGTTTGACAGCACTAATACAGTATATAATAATATAATGATACCAATGTGTTATATATAAGAGTATTTAACTAACAGTTGTAATCTGGAAAGAACCATGTCTTTGTGGCAGTTCTTCTTGTGAGTAAGAGATGATACTAGACTTCTTCACCTTATAAATGGTAGTCAAAGCAAAAATGCTACATATGCATAATGCATCATACTTCGTGATAAAGCATGCCATGCTCGAGCAAAACAGACTCTATTTTTGGAATCAGCACTACAAAGGTTTTTTTTTTCCAATTATTATATTAATTTTGAACTTGATGAACACAAGATTATTCATAATGAAGGAGAAGTCTCAAATTATGTCACATCTGAGTTTTTAAAAAAAAAAGTCTCAAAACTAAGTGATCTGTATAATATATTTAATGCTTTGGCAACATTGTGATGTTGAACAGTCAATAAAGCTCATTTGAATTGAATTGAATTTGAAAACCAGCTGCAAAGTTTATAATTTGATTCCTGTATTGCAATCAAGCTATTTTATGATTTCAAAATAGTAAAGAGAAAATAAAAAGTTAGAAATGTTAGAAATGCAATTTATATTACTTTCCAATACCAACTGAAAGATAAGTAAGGTTAGATTAATAACAGTTCAGTATAACTGAACTCTGAAAACATAGGAATGTTCCACAAACATTGATTAATGATTGTTTTTTCTTAACATTTATAAAACATAAGTAAAAGTTATGGGAACGCCCCCTTATATCAGAGAATGAGAATGCAGGAAAGTAATATTAAAAAAACCGAAATGATGGTGTAACGCTATGTAACTCTTCCCAGATGACCTCTGTGTTGTCAGGCAGCGATTTACCCGCTGAACGCTCATCATGCAAACAACAGCCCTTTGAGAGCCCAAATGAGCTCATGAGAGGAGCAACAATCAGACATGTGTGATTAATCAACCGAATGATTTATCTGAGGACAAAGCCTTACTTTACCAGTGTGTGTGTGTGTGTGTGTGTGTTTCCCAGCACTGTTTCCCAATACAGCATGTATCTTAAATGTTTGTGCTTTGACTTGCATTGGGCTTGTCTGTTTGGTTTTGGCCGGAGCCTGGAAATCTAATCTCATGATTTGGGAAATGTATGATCCGTGTTTTGTGGAATGTTCTCACACACCCATGAGCCTGATGTGACATTGATATACTGTAGAGCGGGGAGTGATTTAACTGATTTAGATTGAATCTCTGCGTTTAGTTTGCTTTAAGTGCCTCAGACTTTGATATGATATTCCCACACGTGTCTGCTTCAAATTAAGTGTGCTCTGAAATCAACGACTTCAACCTAAAACTGTGTAAATGCGCATTAAGCACTACTAATGCTGTTGGTTTTTGTTTTATAAATCTTTAGATTTTGAACTCCAAAACTGATGCTCATGTTTGGGTGATTTCACTCCTGTAGCTCATTTGTGGATGTCAATGCAACTGAGTACAAAATCAATATCAATGACTGGATGATAGAAATGAATCGTTGCCAAATAAGATAAACTCTTTGCAAACTTATGTTCAGAACTACATTTGGTCACTTGCATCGCATTTAAAACTGTGTAAATGTCATTGCATTACATATTAAACTGATTACACCAAATATCATATCTGCAGCCAAAAGATCATAAGCTACTGCTTTTCTTAGATATCATTTCATCTTTTCCAGCTGAAAACTGTTTTAAAGTCTACCAAAGCTGTTGATTGACCACATACAGTACAAGTGCCAAAACCCCCTCTATATTAGGCCAGTTTACAAAAGGATGAACATTTTCTTAGCTCCTGTTTCTCACGTCACTAGTTCCTATTGGACTGTTTTAAACCCTACTATGAAGTAGGCGCTAATTTAGCTCCCTCAAATGGAGTAACTTCTGCAAAAAGGTTTCGATATGAACATGCCAAAAAGTGGGTGCTTTCTAGGTCTGGGAGATAAAACGGTCTCTGTATTTATTAGAGCTGGGATGATAAATTAATGCAGAATCGATTCATGGATTGATTCTGAGATTTTCCAAATGCTTGGAATCAATTGTAAGCTTAGATTTTAACATCAGATGGTGCTGCATACTTCAGAAACAGCCCTACTCTGCTTGTTCACAAACCCTTACACACCTGAATCTAAAATATCCTCGCGAAACATGCCAAAAGTTTTCTTAAGACTTATTTTATCTCCATTTAAAACAGAGAGAAAGAAAGGAGATGTTTAATTTGTGTTTGACTGTAAAAAATAAAAAAAGTTAAAGTAAAGTAAATTGGCTTAAAATAAAAAAATACTGAAGGATATGAAACATTATAACTTTGATATTTTTTTTAGCAATATTACCCAGCCCTAGCTTCCAGCAATAGTTGTAGGAACTATGAAGAGTTTCCTCCGGTGCAGAAGCCCCTCTTCAGAGCAGGGTCTGAAAGCCATGTAAAAAAAAAAGAAAGTGGAAATTGGTTCTCTGGTTCTCTAGAAACCACTCTGCTCGTTTTTAGAACTACACGGTGTGAAAGCCCCTGAATTTTTACTTAATATGTTTGAATCAGCTGGTGTTTTGGATGTTGTTCTGTTTTCTCTGCTGTGCTGGAGCTGTCTGTGTTTCTGCTCTCCCTGGGGAAAGCCTTCTGATTGGCTCCTGTAGGCTGATTTTTGCTGTCAAACATCATTTCCGTAATGCAGTGTTTCGTGCGTAGAATTTAAAGTGCACCTATTATGGTTATGCAAGGTTCATATGTGACCCTGGACAACAAAACCAGCCATAAGTGTTAATTTTACGAAACTGAGATTTATACATGATCTGAAAGCTGAATTAATAAGCTTCCCATTGATGTATGATTTGTTAGGATAGGACAATATTTGACCGAGATACTACTATATGAAAATCTGGAATCTGAGGGTACCGAAAAATCAAAAATTAAGTTTTAATATATTTACGGTAAGAAATTGACAAAAAATCTTCATGGAATATGATCTTTACTTAC
>JAUMHE010000042.1:16887967-16904588 GCA_032359235.1 Enteromius mattozi
TACAATGTATTTTTGGCTATTGCTACAAATATACCCCAGCGACTTAAGACTGGTTTTGTGGTCCAGGGTCACATTTATTGGTTTTGGGAGTCCCAAAGAACAGGATGGCATGCACACAAAGTCAAAAAAACACTTTCATTTTCTTATAATATGCATTTGTTTTTACTTTATTGTTTGACTCCCAAATGATTCGTTCAATGATTCATTTGTCCAAACCCCTCCACTGACTGGTCGATACCATTAAAAGAAGTGTTGGTTACACTTTATTTCGATAGTCCATTTAGGCATTCTACTAACTGTAGGTAACTTTGTAACTAGGTGTCAACTAATTATCATTAATTTACAACTACATGTCTACTAACTCTCAGATTAGACTGTTAGGGGTAGGTTTAGGGTTAGTAGAATAAGTTGACTTGTACTTGCAAAGTTTCTGATAGTCAGTATGTAGTATGTTGTGGAGCCATCAAAATAAAGTGTTAGAAGATATTAAGCAGCCAGTCTACTAATACTCTAATGACTGCTAGTTAACATGTAGTTGCAAAGTTACTTACTGTTAGTCGAATATCTAAAGTGGACCATTGAAATAAAGTATTACAGAAGTGTTTGTGAGCTTTTAACGCTCCAAAAGCTGCACCTAGTGGCAAAGAATGAATTAGCATTTTCATTCAGACCAACGCGAAAATCAAGTTTTCCCAGGTCTGCACGCATCACAAGTGGCAATATGCTAATGTTTCATGTGGACGTCAACATTAAACGGCTCGGGGCTCATTTCAATGATTCAGAGTCGACTCTTTCTTTTGAGAGACAATACATGGTGCACTTTCAGATTTAACACTTTGCAGGATGTTTTATTCATTTAGAGCTGTTACACACTACATGAAAGCTCCTTTTTAAAAATCCATAATAGGGGAACCTTAAGAGAGTTGTGAGTAGAAAAAGATTTGCTAGTTTATTTGACTCTTTTGCCTGTGTGATACTGTTTTTTTGCTCTCTGAACTTGGTTTTGCTTGGCTCTGTTTTGTAAATACTAACTTGGGATAGAGAGTCTGATCATTTTGTTCTCTGTTTTGGAAGTTAGGGCAGAAAATTGTCTTTTATTTTGGAAAGGCTAGCTAGAGGTTTAAAAACAAGAACATTTTGTTTGTTATGTTGGTCTTGTCAGCTCCTGAACTTAAACTCCCAATAAAGGTATTTTTGTTGCAAATCTTTTGCCTATGCTAGTCCTTTCACGTAGCATTTCTTCAGTAGATGAGGCGTAAGAGATGTAGAGTATGACGTTCACATTACCATCACACAACTATGAACAAATCTTTCATTTCAAACAAAAACTATTTGCTTTGGTATTTTGCATTATATTAATATCAATAAATCTTTTTTAAACAAAATCTAATGTGCTTTTGAGCTATATATAAACATTCATAAGGTGCAATCCTGGCTAACAAAAATATGCTGTAAGGTTGTTTTGCTAACTTTCCAATGAAGTTACTGTATGTTACATTAAAAGGAAATATAAAAGGTAAGAAACATTAGACGAACATCCAACTAAACTGTCTTAAAAAAAACTTTGTATTAATCCTGTTTTTGTGCTAATATGTTGAGAACGTTATTAAAGACTGCATCACTTTGAACAGATGGTCTATTAATGGTACTGGAAGAATGTTTGATCATAACCTTATGTTAACCATCTAAATTAGACCAGCTGACACATCTTACTGCTCAGCTGAGACAAACAAACCATTTTGTCCTAGTATGACTGATTTTTTGTCAGTGTATTTTGCTCAACGATGTTTAGTGCATGAATGTATCTCTGCAAGTTCATCACATTCACTATGAACAAAATGCACTTGGAATATTGCATTATATTTACATTTAAACTATGCAGCTGTAGTTTTTGTTGTTCTTGTGCTGTAATGGTTTACTAAATGTGCTTGCAGTTTGCATGGATATCATCTGCAAATAAAAGCTGATGTGGTCTGATATCTTCAACTTATCTAGGTACAACATCCAAGTGCATGCAAAATATGCATGCTTTACAGTTTAACACAAATGAAGCCCAATGTAAACTCAAAAACATATTTATGTGCCTTGTGACATCATAAATGAATCTCTTCCAGCTGAAAACTCAAGTCAGTCTTCCAGTCTAGCTAAGCTCTTCAGCTGGTTTAGTTGATCAATCACAAGGTCTCCAAGCCTGGCATGTGCCAAAAACCCCTCAGCTTAACTAGCTCAGTGGTCAAATCTAATTTAAGCAGGACATTTTGTCCAATCAGTGGTCATTTTTCATTAATGATTTGTATTGCATGTATGAAGTCAGTTCTCATGTTCATCACATTCATTGCATGATCTGTTTTCACTCTAATAAAATACACTTGCTTTGGGATTTTGTATCTAATGCAATAACATTCAGACTTATTTTGAAGTAAATAAAGGTCATGGCAGCACAGTATGCTTTACAAGGAAACACTATTTCAGTCTTTCTACTGTAACCCCATTTCTTTGCAATTATGTATGAAATATACTAGCAATTTCTGACTGGAAATTGTTTCGAATTGAATCCCACACCAACATTTCTTCAGTGCACACCACACACACACACACACATACACACAGGTTCAACAGTTACTGCAGTCTCTGAATAAGCAAGTATCTTAAAGCGCCACAACTTAAGGTTCCTTGCACAAGAAAAGCCTACTGAATTTAACGCCCTCGCTTTTGTCAACACTAAACTGATTTGAATTTGCATTGAATATGTATTCTTCCATACGCTATTGCGTGCAATTATATTATGTTTCACTATACGACAGCAGGAATAAGTATATACGGTACACAGACGTGCACCAGCATCAACAGCAGACATTCACACTATAGATGCTCCCGGGGATTGAGCCCTTGGAGAACGACCATAAGACAACATGCTCACAGCTAAGGCCACAGGGAAAAGACAAAATTATCTTATTTTAGAAATGCACAAAACATTGTACACACATCCCACAGGTCCATTTCAGTGCTTCTAAGTCTCCAGTATTCCTGCATTACTCACCGCCAAACTTTTACCAAAATCAATGTCCATGTTTAATTTATTTGAAAAGGACTTTCACAAAAATCAAACATCATCATCGCAAGCATGCAACATCCGGCTGAGCCTGCCATCAGAATGAGCAACAAATGTCATGTTAAGCCAAATGCAACTGTACTGTGGGATCAGGCACATTATGAACGCATTATCTTATCGTTTCCAACATTCGCTCATCTTCTGCATTATGTCCCTACCACGGTAATCTGCTTTTAGTGGGTGAAGCCTTCAAATGTGATTACTTCACAACAGATAACAAAGAGAAAAAAGCCTATCTATGCCACAGCATGGAGTATGAATTAAAGCTACACTACGGCCTTAAGGACTCCATAAATCCAATGCTAAACAGGGGCTCATCCTACTGAGTGAGTAGGGCCACCTACTGGGGCTGTTGATATTGCACGAGTGGGCTTTAATTAGAGGCAGAGCTGCAAAACTCTTACATCGTGGGTAAAGAGTTTATGAGATGCCTCTTAATGCACAGATTTACTAACGACTGATCATATTTTGTGAGTGTGTGATTATGCAAAATTGTGTTTTTCTTGAGATTAAAAGTTTGCATGCAACTATGAAGTTGATATGTTACCAGCTTGCCTTTCTTTTGTGGTTTTAAGTATTATTTTCTGTCAGTTTCAGAAGAAAATCTTGGTTTAACTCATTTGGATCTGCATTAATGTTACAAGATTTCTGCCTGTGAACGTACAGAAAGTTTTACAAAAGTTAAACAAATGGACCTCCAAATTATTTTTACTTATTAAGCTGAATGCAAATGTAGTTCTGCCTCATAATTGCTCATTTTGAGCTATGTATATGGATTTTCAATTACAGTTTAAATGATAATACAAAATGTAACCGTTTAAAGTATGCATAGGAATGATTGAGACTTTTTCAACTTCTTCAAATCGTGCATATCCTCCAAAAACATGCGTTTAACATTTAATCATACAAATTCTGGCCAATATATGTTAACATGCATTTCTGTTAAGGCAATAGCTAAATGACCTCAAGCTGTATATATATCCATTAACACAGGAGACAACTGTGGTAGGATAAGTTTTCAAAGATCAAGTCACCGAATCCCCCAAATACCGAGCACAGATTTTCTCGTTCATTACATGTAAATCAACCGCAAATCAGCATTGATCAAGCCCATTAATGATCAATAGGACCTAAAGGCAAACCTTCTGCATGAGCACGAGCTGCTCTCCGCCCGAGTCTAACTGAAATGTAAGCAGAAACGCGCTTTTCGCCGGAGTTTGTGATGTGGCACGGTGTTGGCACCTCGTCCTCACCTGATATCTCCTGATGTGGCACATTATGGAGACTGAAGCCTTTGGTCGTGAACGCCTGGCGCACATCGCTGCAGCTGCGCGATTTTACATCTCCAGCACATGACAGCGACAATAGCAGCGATAAAGAAGTGAAAACCACGACAGGTGTCTTCAACATCCCTCCTGTGCGCAAATCCAGCCGATGCGTAAAAGCGCAAAACCCGCAAGACGCGTTCAGCGCACCGGCGTCTCCAGCTGCAGGTGGACAAATGTTTCAATCATGCAATCGCTCATCAATGATCAATCACGCTTTCTGTCGCATCCGGCTCATAGCAGAATTCTCCGAAGGATCCGCTCAGAACGAACGCGCGTGCGATCAGAACAGAGAAGCCTCCAGAATAGATCCGGAGCAGCGCGCTCTCAACTTCTGCTGTGTGTTTCTATCAGCGGAGAGAAAGTAGCAATCCCACTCTCCCCCTCTCTCTCTCTCAAACACACACATACACCAACACAGACAAACCGCACAACCCAGCGGTGAGTGTGAGAACATGGAAAAACACGGACTGGATTCGTCAAGACTCGAGGAGTTTGGCTAAAAGAGGTGCTGAGGAAACAGAGAACAATTTGTACTAACAAACATCGATAAATTTAATACATTTTATTGTCGTTTTGCCTTTTTATATGAAATATAATTAAATATGCATGACAGCTTTTCGTGGTTTTGTCCATTACTTGTCAAATCAATTGCATTTTCTAATTGCTTATGCTGAGCGAAAGAAAGAAAGAAAGAAAGTCTCCCTCTCTCCAGATAAACCACACAGCCCAGTGGCAAGTATCAGAACAGAGAAAACACGGACTGGATTCTGAGGCTCATGGAGTTTTGTCAGGAGTTCCTGGATCTGGACTCTCTAAACTCAAGCTGATCTATTCGTCATGCTTTGCCCTTTTCTTATGCAATTCAGTGGATTTTGTATGAGAAAATGTGCGCTAGATTGGCATGCCAATAACTGATGCTGTGTATGGCCAAGACAGTGCAAACCTCACTAAAACAAGAGAGTAACAGTGAAAACAGTAAACATGAAGTATAAAAAATAACTAGAATGTAAAAAAAAAGATAGATATTTTAATGCATTTATGTATATATATATATATATATATATATACATATACATTCTTCATTTCACTTCTTGTTCCTTTTCATTTATATAAATCCAATCCTCAACTTACTTTATTGAATGAATGTTGTGCAATAGTGAAAGTATATTATTTGGTCAATGCATTTCTGTCTTAATTGCCTTAATATGCTTCATACAATTTAATTTTCTCCCAAATATCTCTTTTTCTCAAAAGAAAGCAAGCTAAAAGCAGCATATTCAACACGCATGAGTTCAGGATCAGGACAGGAGCTGTATTGAGCCGGCGGGAATCTCTGGACTGACTCACTACACAGTCCGGTGTAATAACCAACAGGATCCTTACAAACCAGGCTTTGACTTTCCCAGGTCACTGTCTTATGAATGGTTAAACCGCTGGGGGCATCATAAAGTTCACCTTTTCCAGTTTATTTAGCTGATTCATATTTATTCAATGCATATGTGAGTGTTTTATACCATGTCCCTGAAAAACCAGGCATATTTTTTTCAATATCAACAAACGCTGAATGCATCTGGTCTTTTTGAAATGGAATTTATTGAAATATTCAGACATATGAGGTTTCCATAAATTACAGTACTGTCAATCAGATAATGAAACTGAATATGGCGAGTCTGAACTGGCAAATATCAAAATACTGAATATTTAAAGAAACTGTTTCAAAGATAAACTGAATAAGAACTTTGCATTTTTAAATCAGTTCAGAATCAAATAAATGATGGATAATATCAGTTATAGTTTAATCCTTATCTTAAAAATTGATGTTCATATCTATATTTCATACATACAGACATACTGCATACTGTGCACAGAATTCATGGTATATACAGATCTTGGTACTACAATAAAGATTAAAAAAAAATTGAATTAATAGAAAATTGATCAATGCAAAATGTTGTGAAAAAAACTTCATAAAGAGATTTTGCCAAATTCCTACTATAAACATATAAAAACTTAGTAATATATAAAATATATGATATACAGTATATATATATATATATATAAGAACTTCATTTGGACAATTAGGTAATTTTCTTAATATTTTTCACAGATTCCAGATTTTCAAATAGTTGTATCTCAGCCAAATACTGCCCTATCCTAATATAAACATGTTTTTAAATCCAGGGTCACCATTAAAAATTACATTTTGACATATAAACACTAAAAAAAAAGTATTTTCTTGAAAAAAATTTTTTACTACTTGAATTTTTTTCACATCTACAGTGAAAACAGTACAGGCAGTACAATGTTTCAAACACTGTGCTCATCCATACTGTAATGTGGAATGAAATAAGGAATAGATGTTGAAGACGGATCAGAATACACACATCAGTGCTTCGTCCTTGTGATAATGCATCATGTACTGAAGCGAAGCAGCAGCAGCCAGGGTCTGAAAGCCATCGGCCGCGCTCAGCATCCTGAAGATGGATTACTCCAGTGTTTCACCACATGGAAGGTCAGTGGTTTTCCTGTGACTGCAGGTGCTGTGTGTGTGAACAGGAAGTAGTGCTCTGTTCTACCTGTTGTCTCAGCAACACGTGTCTCCTCTGAGACCGCTCAGAAAACTCACAGGCTGAGAATAAAACCAGACTCGCATCCTGCACCAGTATTGAGTTTCTCAACTTGTGGTGCAAATTATTTATTTTTATTGATGGCTAAGAGCGGGCCAAATGATGCTGGCCAGATTCAAACCTGCATCCATAAACCACTGCACCACAGCTCTGACATACAGTATGAAACATATAAACCCAGCTGACTTATTAGAAAATAAAAGCTTTTGGTAACGCTTTAGATGTTAGAACTATTACATTTCCCTATTACAAAAAAAAAAAAAAAAAAAAAATCATAATTTGCTGCTTATTAATAGTTAGTGTGGTAGTTGTTAAGTTTAGGTATTGGGTAGGATTAGGGACGCAGCATAAGGTCATGTAGAGTAAGGCATTAATATGTGCTTAATTACTACTGATAAATAGCTAATATTGTAGTAATATGCAGGTTATTGAGCAACTAAGAGACCCTAAAATAAAGTATTACCAAGATTTTAAGTATAGCACTTAACATTCTTTTTTTAAAACTTCATGTTTGTTTGGTGTAAACAAACAAACACCAAGTTTATGGTAACTGAATAAAGCATAAACAGGTTTTATATGCTGTTTTGGCAACCATGTTAAAATCAGTGCATATTTAAAGTACCAAAATGACTAAAAACAGACCGATTAATATGTATTCATTGACTTATCCTAACAATATTTATATTATTTTATTCTTATTTTTTGAATTGTACATAAAAGATGGCATAGTCTACCGATCACATCTGGCTGCATAATTGAATTGAATTGAATTGAATTGAATTGAATTGAATTGAATTGAATTTAATAATTTAATTTAATTTAATTTAATTTAATTTTATTTTATTTTATTTTATTTTATTTTATTTTATTTTTTTATTTTATTATGTTTAGCTTATGAAACAAAACAAAGGTAGTATTTGATTTAAAAAAATAACATTTTAAAACATATTTAATATTTTTGTGGGATTGCATTAAACAAACATTAAACAAATTAAACTTAACAGTTTCAAGAACTCCAATATTTATAATTTTTTAATATAAATTTTCTACATAATTTTTTAACATGTACTCTATTCAAAAAGCATATTTATTTTTTACGATAAACCCAACGACCGAAATGTCGTTTATAAATAAATTTGATACTTTTTTTGCATAGTTAGTGTGCAGGATCTGATTTGTTTTTCAGTTTTTGACCATTACTGGTTTTTGTTTCTTACACACCTATCCATTGCTGTCATGTGTGCAGAGAATTATTACTAATTGATCTAATTATGATAAACCAATAAACATTACTCTAGATTTTACTGACTGAATAATGTTTCATTTAAAAAATTTGATGAAAGTTAAAATGCTCATATTGTATGTTTTTTTAGCCACAAGGTTTTAATTGATCGTAGTAAAAAAATAAAGCCATCTGATTTAGTGTAAAAAGAGTCTGTTTGCCCACCATGAGCCCCAGAGTCTCCAACAACTTCTGCTGTTCTTCTGCTGGATCGATGAGACTCAATGAACGCTAGTGCTTTCTTTCCTTCTTCACACTGCTTGTTCAACTTGTTCCTGTTTGAACACACACACACATTCAAAAGGAGCAGCAGTCAGAGAATGTATGTTTGATCCGGCTGAAATGAGTCCACTCTGCAAACGGTGGCTGTGAATGGCTGTCTTTGATGTTTCATTCATCTAAGTGGAAAAAGTCAAAAGACTGCAAATCCCAGCAGACACAATAGCCTGATATTTTGTCAGGTCTTCTTTTTACTTTTCCATTCCAGATGCACAATCTTGTGTGGATCTGAAAACGCTTTTGAAATGTGCACTGCTGTGGGTTTAACCTGTGCTGGTGAAGAGGCTAAAGCTCCAGACTCCCTCAGCTTTTATTTACATCTCACTTCTTCAACTGTCTTGGACTTTATACTGACGCTTCTCATCAAGCCCACACAAAACACACAAGACTGTAGAAAACCCACAGACTTACACAGAACTGAAATATATATATATAGTTTAAATTATCTTTTTTAAGTTCATAAAACCTACTAAAGTATTCATTTTATGAAATCTATTTAGTTTATAAGAACTATTAAGAATACCTTGAACAAAAGCCTTAACAATAACTATATGTTTTCATAATTTACCAAGCAACTGTGCTGAGCTGTGATATCAAAGGCGGCAAACAGGAAAAATATAGGTCCATTTCATGCTTTTACAGCATCCAATAAAAATCGATCACTGGCAAAACATCTACTATAATACTGTGAAATATTTGCGACTCGTAGGTTGCTGCAAACATTTTATTTTGACAGAATATACAGCCACTTTTGAACATCTGCCAATACGGATGCTTTTCCTCCCATAAAGCTCTTTTTACTGCATCTTCCTCCTGCATTGCTGATTTTTGCACAAACTAACCCTTTACATGCATCTGCTGGAAAACTTACTAACTCGAGCTGAGAAGAAGCAGTCAAACTAATAACAGAATCAGGTTTCTTCATGCGCAGTCAAGGACACCCTCCATGATGCTCCTGCACCACTTGCTCTCCAGCAAAGAAATAAGAAAACAAGCCTTGCGGAGCGTCTTGTGCTCTTCGCCCCGTAAGAAATAAATCACATAACCGGATCAACAGGAGGTGGCCGGTGTTCTTCCAGAGCTGCTGGACGCATACAAATGCTGCTTCCCGACGGCAACGGCTCCCAAACGCCACTAATGATGCTTCTGCAATGGTCTGGAGAACAAAGATAAAATAAAGCGACACTGAGGAAACACGCAGCACACTTTGATGTGCGTTTATTTGCCTTTAGCCTCAGGAATGTTTACATGAGGTTGCAACCCTGCTAATAGTCTTGTTGTTCTGTTCTTTCCAGACGGAAAATAGCATCTTTCTCGACTTGATTCTGTCAAAACCAAATATGCTTGGTGGAGATAAAGAACTAACTATCATATCTGGCTCTCCAGATATTTATTAGTTGATCACAATGAACTAGCAGCCCTCGGCCATGACGATTTTCCAGAACGTGTTACACTGAGGGCATTGTTAGCGCTAACTAAGCAGAAGTCAGCGATATTTCCTATCTGTTCTTACTAGGCAAGCTGTGCTGCAGGGACTTTGCTCTGTTTAAAGGTAAAACATGCTCACTTTGTAGTGTTGAAAGCTAGCAATCGCTCACCAAGTTGGTTATGGTTTAGACATCAACACATAAACATATGCATAATAACACATTATTATGTATCAAAATTCAATGTATCATGGATTCAATATGAATATAAAAATTCAGCTTTGAATTAATAAATGAATAAAATAAAATAAATAAATTAATTAAATATTTTTTTAATAGTTCTTTGTAATAATATTTAACAATATTAATGAGTTTATATATATATATATATATATATATATTAGAATTTACATTATTGTTCCCAGAATTCTAAACATACATCTTGATTTTTTTTTTTTATAAATCAAGCAAACAAACAAACAAATAAAAAGTCAAAAACTTGATGTAACCTTTGAACTGCAAGACAAAAGCCACAATTTTGAGTTCATATCTTTACATATTGTAATCATGATTGAGTCTAATCAGAATAACAAGAAAATACTAAATTGTGAAATAAAAAGTGGCAATTATATTTTTGATCATTTTTTCATTCTGCAGCAGAAGCAGGTTTCCATAACAAGTACATCCCAGAAACTGATGCGCATACACTGAATCATTATGGAAATGTAATTGCAAAGTGGAATCAGATGCAGTTTGCTTCTTCATGACTCATCTCCACTGCAGTGGCGAAACATCCTAATTTGGGTTGCTGTGATGCAGCAATGACAATTGCTCTACTCTTTTAGTGTTCATATTTCATGCCATTAGATGCCATTAGAGTGACTGTTCATGAGCGTGTGATGTGAGCAACCATCAGCACAGAAGTCTCTCTAAATATGATCTGGATTACTGTTAGCCATTACAGAAAACCCTCCTGTATGTGCTTCAGCGACTGCCCGCCGCGCGAGAACAAAAAAATGTTGTTAATTTAGCACTACAGGGAAGAGAAAGGTTTCTTTGCTCGCATTAGTGCTGAGAGTAAGCCTTTGTATTATTAATGAGCCTTCCATAATTTATGAAACCTAAAGACAAATATGGGCAATTATTGTAATCTGGTGAGAGAACAATCATGGATCTTAATTTTGCCACATCAACCTCGGTAATGCTGTTTTCGACTTTGAATGTAAAAGGAAACGAAGTTTCAGATAATGGAACAATAAAATCGGCATTATTATTAATAAAATTAGTGTTGCTCGCTAAGGCTGCTACTTGTAATTTGCATAAATCCATAATCATGACTTTGTCTTTGAGGACAACGTCTCAGTTTATTGAGCTTTTTAAGAAAACTGTTTTATTGCTTTTCCTAAAGTTAAGTTTCACAGAGAAACAGGTGATAAATCTAGTATACACCAGTTTTAAATCTTGTGGCTGAATTTCTATGAACTATTATTTATTGTAAATTTTTAAAAGCATTTTTATAGCTATATAAAAACTTGCATTGTGGAAGCAGAAAAATGTTTTACTAGTAGAATATGCAATAGAATGCATTTGCAAAATAGATTTATTCGACTGTAGAAGAATAAAGAGGAACGCAATGATTAAACGTATCAATGAATCATGAAAGACTTGAATTAGATGGCAAAAATGTCCTTATCAGTACAGAATATCAGTCAGCAGAATGATGTTAGAGCATTAAAATCACAGCACAAAGCGTTCCAGAGTCTAAAATGACATATTAAAGCTACTTTTGCACTCAATACTTGGTAAGTTGTCTGTGTTTCTGCTCTTTCTGTGTAATTCATGAGGGCCTCATGAATATGCAAAAGAGTAGTAGTCATTAGATAGATCCCTGCATTATATCCTGAACCTCAATTAAATATTAAGACACTGAAAAAAAGTAAAGAAAGAAGCAGAGAAGTTGCAATTTCTCTTCATGGGCAGTAAAAAAATGATTGTCAGATTCACATATTTATGGCTACAAGTGAGATCCAGCGGATTTCTCTTTTTGTCGATGAAAAATCAAAAGCACTTTTTATTAATTTCATACTGTATAGAATAGAAAAGTCTTTGATACTGTGCTCAGTTTTAATGAAGTTTGGGTTGGTAACCTCCAGATTGCCATAACAACCACTTTGACCAATCAACATTTCCTTTAGAAACCATCAAAATGTCATCATCTTCACAGTCACACTTTTCAAAAGTCAACTGTGCGCTTGTTACAGACGTCTAGCAAACACAAGCAACTCCTTCAGATTTTTTCCGGTGAAACGTTTGCTTTTATTTTCCCCGAAAATCCTCACAATAGCGAGTGACCTGGTTCGGCTTTGCCCCGGAGGAGCTGCTCTACCATTTGTTTACTTGTTGACTTTAGTTGAAACTCCCTAAATGACAAGCCTATTTAAATATACTTTGCATTTTCCTCATTTAATTTGCAGCACACCTAAGGCAAAAGCCAATCCCATCAGTACATGCTGAGAGCAACAATTAAATATTAAAAGAGTTTCTGGGTAAGTCCACGTGCCCCAAAATCAATATTGTCAGAGCTGCTTGTGCCCACAAGGCAGCTTCTCCTTAAAAATAATCCATTGCTTCTCTGCCAGAACCTCATTCACAGGCCTGAAGATACCCATGAAGCCCGCGGTGCCGACCTGAGGATCGTATCCAATCAGAGGGCCTGAGGGAAGACGGAAGAGGTCGAAACGCTTACGCTTTTTTTTTACTATCCCTCGACGGAGGTCATTTCTCATCGCGCTGGCAGCAAAGTGTCTATTGGGTACGCCTGAGCACATTGTTTCCCGGAGATTAAATTGATTTGAGGAGGAATGATTAAGAACGTGGAAAATGGCTGTCAGCGGGGAGAAACTCAAATCTCGGGAGCAGGTTAAGTGATTATGGCAGGCCATGATTCATATTGCACTAAAAACAAATTGCAAGACGCTTAATATCTCAAAGGCAAAGTGGACCTTTACAGCAGAAATGAGACAATATTAGCCATATGGAAACATCCATGAAGAGGGACAGCTAGTTAAAAATTGGGATAATGAATTATAATGGTTATGGTACAGGCTGCTGTTTTAATACTTAGGAATATGTGTTTGCTTCAAATCTGTCTCTCTCGTCTCTTCTGCTCCACAAAGCTGCATTTATTTGATCTAAAATACAGACAAAAACTGTAATATTGGGCTTTTTTGAACAGTTTTAAATAGCTGAATGCATGTTCAGTCTTCAGAAATCATTCTAATATGCTGATTTGCTGCTCATGAAAGATTTCTGATTATTAAGGACATATTATTTTGCATTAAGATGCATTAAAAAGCAATACATGTTACAAAAAAACAAAAACAAAATCGATTTCTATTGATCAGATAGTCTTGAATAAAATAAACACACCATAGTCCAAACAATATGAAGCAGCACAACTGTTTTCAACATTAATAATAATCAGATATGGTTATTATATGATATATTTCTGAAGAATGTGACTACTGTGATGTGAAGACTAGAGTTATGATGCTAAAAATGTAGCTATTATCACAGAAATGACATTTTACAATATATTTAAATAGAAAATATTTATTTTAAATAGTTTTACTGCATTTTTGATCAAACAAATATGTCCTTGTTGGACAGAGGATACTTATACAATTATACAATTTAATCATTCCAAACTTTTGATGGGTTGTATGTAAACGATACAAATAATGTTTTTGTCTTTTTTGTTGCCACTGATTTAGCACAATTGTATATCTTGTTAAATGTCTTTGCTCTTTAAATATCCAAAACCTTTCTCTACCTTAAGCCACTATCTTATATTTTCTGAATTGGAGAGCACCTGCAGGTTAACAAAACATCTCTGAAATTCATCACGAGTGAGCGGTATTGGCTGTTGTCTTCAGCAGTAAAGATCTGGATCAATAAGTAGCGTGTTGTCTAAATGTTACATCACAGTGTGTCTTCGTTTTAATCATTTTCACATCACCTATAAAATGCCACACAAGGCAAACATTGATCCTCAGATGCTGAGCTAGTTGTTTACATTAACAACAATTATATTCTACAGCAGAGCGCTGCTGCAAAACAACCTGACCTTTTTAAGTCACGAGGTCTCGTTGTCACTTCTTTCAGACGTTTTGTGGATGGTAGAAGAGATGCCAAATTATAGTCAAAATATATGTCTTTGCATCATAGACACCCAGTCTTCTGTTTTGTTTGTTATAGAATGAATTAATAGAATTAATGAAATGTTTCTGATCCTCAAATCTGATTGGCTGAGAGACTTTTCCATGAGTGTGATATTCATGTCATGGCAGACACCCAAATCGACTATAATTTTATAAATATTACTGTATTTTTTGACACTGAATTTTTTGTTTGTTTGTTTAGGTGAGAATGGGCTTGTTTAGATTTCAAATAGGAAGTTTGTACACAAAGACAATGTCTATTTGAAAATTTGCTTCAAGGTTTTTGGGCTTGGCTGTCAACTTTGTCTTCGTGGCAGAAGGGAATAGTTTGCACAAAATATGTTTTTTTTTACAAACACTCGGTGGTTGTTGTTTTATGTATGTTATACTGTTGTATAAACGCAATGTCAACCTATTAGCTTTGAAATTTTAATGCAATTTTAATGACATGTCACCAAACAAGATTGCTTAAAAACTACTTCTTCCCTTTTAACCCAAGAAACAAGATCAAATTTTAATGCTGTAAAGTGGCCGAGACACTGTAATAATGTAATTATTGCTGATGGGCATTCAGGTTGAACCACATTTGTGACATATTTAAATGAGCACAGAAAGCGATCAGGGAGCCATTCTCATGGGTAACAGTCCCAAATTATGCATTAATGTGTTGGGAATATGCAAAAACCACTGCACTCATTCTCTGAGCGCTAAAAGGTGGACTGAGAATCAGTGGCGTCACTCCAGCTCAACTGATGCTCTTAATCTCTATTCACTGCGATGACTGACAGAGTTTGAATCGTGATAAGTTGCCCTGTGCTGAATGGGGCCACCTGAGGATTTTTGTCGTTTATTTATCCATACCTATGCAATTTTAATACTCTATAATGTTGTCATTTGCAATTTCATATTGTCGTTAAACCTGTTCGGTGGATGGAATTTTAATTATTTATTTTTTTGCAACAGAAGCTCCTGGTTTCTCATTTGTGGATTCCTTTAAATCAATGCTGCATACTATGCAGAATGACAAGTCGTGTAAATGATTGACACTCATCAAAATGAATCAATAACTGAGACACACAAATATCTGAATTATATCACAGCATGTTAAACAAAACACTCTCTTTCACTCATGCAAACATCTTCTCTAATCTAAATGAAACCAAAAATGAATGTGCCACTACTCCTGTTAAACTCAGAATGAATTGATTCATGCATGCAGAAATGCAGTAAAAATATTGCATCTTTATACATGAAGTGCACTCAAAATACTTAAATGAATGACTCTGCCCTTGGTGCAAAAGGGCCTTCAGTTTACATGCTCGTGTGAATGCTGAGCATGTCTTTCCTGATCACTGAGGTAGCGCTTTCTCACCCGGGAACATCAGCAACCTGAGCATGTGTGTCGAGTCTGGTGCCTTTGTTGCTACAAAGTCATAATGCAACAATAAATAAATAAAATGCAAATTAATGCAACAAAGGCCCAGAGTCTAGAATAGACCAAACAAAAAAACAAACAAAAAAAAAACACACAGCTTCACAACAGCAAGAACTCTGCTAAATGAATCAATCATCTTCAGTTGGACTTAATGTCAAAACTGGCTCCATTTACTGCCTTAAATTAATAGTTAGACAAAAAAATATATATTTTAGAGAGAGAGAGAGAGAGAGAGAGAGAGAGAGAGAGAGAATTTTTTTTTTTTTTTTTTTTTATCAGATTTGGGGAAATGTAGCATTACATCACTTGCTCATTAGTGCATCCTCTGCAGTAAATGGGTGCCGTCAGAATGAGAGTCAAAAAAGCTGATAAAAACATCATAATAATCCACACCGCTCAAGTTGAGCACTTCCTCAAGTGGAAAAAAAAAAAGAGGTCCGATCTGAACCAGGAGAAAAACCTGCACAATTCAAAAACTGTTCACAAACTGTCCAAAACAGTTTAAAACAAATATGTGGGTGGATTCTGATTTGCGATGGCAACAGGACATAGACTATTTTGCTGGAGAAAGTGTTGTTATGGACACACATTTTGGTTAGAAATAACCGATTTTATGTCTTGATGCATTTGTTTCTTACAAACATGCAGCTTTTGGCTTTATAAGATGTTAACTGATTAACTTGCTATTAAGCTATTAAAAAAACAATACACAAAACCTTTTGACTTACAATTTAGAACTAGACGGATGCCCTGTTACTTCCACTACAGTCAAAAGTCTGGGTGTTATATTAGACAGCAACTTGTCTTTTGAAAGTCAAATTTCTCATGTTACAAAAACAGCATTCTTCCATCTTAGAAACATTGCCAAGCTACGAAACATGTTACCCGTTTCTGATGCAGAAAAGCTAGTT
>JAUMHE010000042.1:16917442-16928757 GCA_032359235.1 Enteromius mattozi
GACAAAACTGGCTGGGCCCCAGTTAGAGAGCCCAGGTGACACCCATCTGGGCCCCACATAAGTGTGCTGGCTGGGAAATGGAGTTCAGGCCTTGTGTAAAATCAGGAAGGACAGCAATAAATAAGAGTGTGAATGGAAATGAACTCCATTTCTCTGTGTCGTTTCTCTCTTGTCATTTAGCTGCATAATGAGAGACACAGGCAACATTTCTCCCGTTTATGAGATCTACACAACAGCGAGCAGCTTTATGTTTACATAAAACCACATCCTCATCTCACAAATCAGACAAACAACCTCACAGCATCCAGCTTCAGGCATGCATTTCAGCACTTTAGCCTTTAGAATGTCAGGAAAGCTTTAACAACAATGCCTGGGTTGGTTATAAACCAAAGCAATCATTTCATCTTTAAATGTTTTAAAATATTTGCATTTACACTAAAAGCAAAAGATACTCATCTAATTGTGCAAATAAGATAAAAACATATTATTTTGCAATAGTATCTAATTTACATCTGTCAGGCCTGTATCAGCTTTAAAACTACCTGTAAATCAAGCAGACCAACAACAGAGTGTCTTGCCAAAATTTACTTTTATTATTATTAGTGGGTTCAAAATCGAAAGCATTTATAGCAAATCCCACAAACAATGACTTCAATGCATTTAAAATATTTTTAGTATTGCCCAGGCAACTAGTTGAAACTAAATTAATCATACATAATTAACAGTTCATAATTATAACATAATTGATCATTTGTAACAAATGGCACAAAGATAATTAATCTCATTGGATCCAGAGTTAATTTAAGATCATTCAAATACTATTGAAATTTTTTATTTATTTTTTAATCTATTAATTTTTCTTTTTCCTTTTTAAATTTATTAAAAAAAAAAATATATATATATATATATATTAATTGTGTTTTTTCTATGTCTGTTAGTTGAGCTGAATGAATGAATGAATGAATGAATGAATGAATGAATGAAACACTACCTAGACAACTAGTTGAAAAGAATCAATAACTCATAACGCCATAATGCCATAAAGATTAATCTCAATGCATCCTAACCATATATATATATATATATATATATATTTTTTTTTTTTTTTTTTTTTTTATTAATTCTTTTTGTGTATGTATGTATGTATATATGTATATGTTAACTGTTATAACTCCAGATCCAGAGTCCAGAGTCTCTACAAAATATCTTTCAAAGAGTGTTCAAGACCACAACACTCACAAAAGCTCATCTAGTTTTTCCTGGGAAAGGCTCATTCTTGTTGACCTTGTTTCCCAGCGGACTGATCAAAACCTCTTCATCCAGAAATCGCATGAAGCCAATCAGATAAGTGCTCTCGATTTTGAGAAAACTCCTGCTATTTCGGTGCGGCGCATGCATCAGACGGTCAGCGCTCGGTCTGTGGGTGAGCCGTCTGACGCTGAGACCAGAATAGAGCTCAGTCCAGGTCATTAATGTAAAAACTGTCTGCCTCAACAAATGCTAGTGCTTGTGCTTTGAGCTGTTATATTATCGTATTCATCTTACTGTGCCTACGGTCTGGATGATTTATGTCTTTCTCTGAGGATCAGGAGGGAGAATTTTACTGCAAGGCCAAAAAACTGATTTGCATGATCAATGCAGGGCCAGTGCTTCAATGAAGCACCACTGCCTGGATATTATTAGTAAAATGATTATGTTTGCTTGTGTATAATTGTTATGCAGCAAGAGGTCAAATGTTAAATCAAAGGTTTTCTTTTCAGGTGAGTTGAGTTCAGCATAAATGCATGTTGTCAATAATTAGAGAGTGTTTACGTGTGCAACAAAATGCAGAGGACTATCAAAAACCAGCTTATTATAACACACGATTTAAATGCAAATCAATAAACATTCGGCTAAACACCAGAAAATGAGTTATTGTCAAAATGACAGTCAAACAGGTGTACAAAAATAGTTAGAAGCATTTGTACTGTGTGTAGTCTGATACAGAATTTACTTTAACAGGTGCAACAAAATACAACTCAAGAGAAAGTGTTTCATCCTAAAATTCCTGAAGAGAAATAAAAATACAGACAGAAAATAAATTAGGAATATAAAATAAAAAAATGAATATGGATAATTTGTTTTTTAGTAGAACTCGATGAGAAATGTGTAGGTTAAGATTGAGTTCTTTTTATGTACTTTATGGGCAATACATGTTGTTATGGAAGCTGGTTTCTATGGAAGCCCATTTCCGCCACTGAATAAAAAATAAAAAAAAGGTTATTGGGACTTTTTATCTCAAAATTTTGACTTTTTTTTTTTTTTTAATTGTCAGAATGTGCATGATACAAACTCGCAATTCTGACTTATTTTCTCACAATTGGAAGATATAAAGTCAGTATTGCTAGAAATAAAAGTTGGATTTGTGAGATATAAAATCGGAATTGCAAGATATAAAGTCAGAATTGGGATATTTAAAGTCAGAATTGAGAGATATAAAGCCGGAGTTGCGAGACATAAAGTCAGAATTGCGAGATATACAGTCTGTGAGATATAAACTCACAACTACAGTATGAGAAAAAAGTCTGAATTGTGAGATATAAACTCTAAATTGGGAGTTATAAAGTCAGAATTGCAATTTAACATTTTTGAATTCTAAAATTTATAACTCACAATTACTTGAAAAAAAAATCACGATCTCAATTCATACATAAATGCGATCTTGTTTCTAAATGACAGCGATTCACTTCAGTGTATTTCTCTGCATTCAGATCATGCTGCATTCACGAGTTATTGGTCACACTCACACAATAACAAAACACTATTAGTTCACCAATCAATCATAAATCTCGATGAGAATCATGAATCATGATCTCAAGCCCAATGTAGAAAAATCGTGATTCACATTTTAGCAAGAATCGTGCAGGCCAACCGCAATGCATTAAAAATCTCACCTTTCAGTATTTTTTTTTTTTTTTTTTTTTTTAATCACAGCATTCCAAATTTCCTTCTTAGAATTACAAGTTCATATATCAATTCAGCCATTTGTTCTCAGAATTGTGAAGGGAAAAGTCAGAATGATGAGCTATAAACTTACAGACAGCTCTCCTTTGTCAATATCTTTTATATAGCAGATAAACATAATATATATCAGGAATAAGATTGGGCCGGTACTCAGAGTCTGTGTTTATTGATTTTTCTTTTATTAATAACCTCAAGGACTTCAATAATATAAGGGTAAATGCAGGAGCATGTTTTATAACCACCTAATCCAAATGAGGACAAACAGAGCCGAAGCAGAACATGAGAGGCTGATGCTGCCCAAGACATAATGCACAAGGTCAGAGTTTTAATCTTCTTTGCAGTGTGTTTTAGACATCATAAGTCACGGGTTGTTAATTCTCAGAGGGCCAGTTTGTTAAACAGAAGACGTGCAGCCAGCAGACGCTTCCAAACTGCATTTCAGAGTCTGATGCACATCAAATCATTTTAAAGTTCTCAAAGAACCCAGGAGAGCTTCTCGAAAAAGACTTAAAGACCATACTGTTGCTAACAAACTATAGTGTAATGCCAATAATCCATACAACTGAATTTATGGACCAGTTCTCACTATTAACTAGTTGCCTGCATATAACTAGCATACTATTATTACATATTAATGGCTCATTTTGCATGACCATACTCTACATCCTGCTCAATATCTAAACCTGACAACAATCTTATTATCTTATTAATAAACAGTGAGTTTACTGAGGCAAGAGTCATAGTTAATAGTTTATATTAATTAATAGTAAGAACTGAACCTTCCAATAAAGTGTGGCCATTTGTTGTACTGTGTAAAATTTTTATACAAAACATTATTATTTATTTTTTACATGCTTGTTTTTCTATACTCTTAGAGTTTAGTAAAACAGTAAAATTAAATATTGAATAAAGTAATGCCAGTTGAGTGAACAATACATTTTATGGGTCTTATGGCATAAATGTACACTTTTTAGAGAGATACGAAATATATAGTATGTACCAATAAGTACATATCACTGCAGTTTCCAAAATAAATGAACACTAGTCTCATGTCTGACTTTGTCATGTATATATTGCCAATATTATGTAATCAAAATTTAAAAATTATTGCTGGTCCTCAATGATAATGGTGTATTTGCACCAAACAATTATAAGGATTTATGCTGATATCATCCAAAACCAGGGGTGTTTCCAAACTTTTGGAGGGCAGTGTGTACACTGTGTATATATATATATATATATACTGTATATATTAGCTCACGTATGTCTGCAAGATGTCTGTTAAAGATCTCTTGATCTGGAAAGAATCTGCTGTCTACAAAGACGTCTTACAGATGTGTTTTACATACATTCTAAATCATAAACATCTTAAAGACATCTAATAGATGTCTATTTGATGTAACTGCAGACATCAAATAGACATCTCCGAGTCAGGAGACCGCGCAACACACTGCACGCTCCGACAACAGGGAACTAATGTGCGCTAGAGAGAGAGAGAGCATGAACACCAAACTTCCTTAAATCTGTGCTTGTGAAGGGTCATGCAACAACACAGAGTTATTTAGTTAAAGTTGTTAAAAAGTCACTGTCATGCAGTCTCAGGTCATTAGATATTAAATCAAAATCAAACTTTTTTGTCCCCTTTTAGTCAAGCAAGTCACAAGTCCTTAAAGTCACGTAACTGCAGTCCCCCTCCTCTCATATTCCATACGGAGCAAAAGATGTTTGAGACTACCGGCTTTTCTTCTTTGCAAGAATTTCCTTGCAGAAGTAGCTGGTGTGTCTCCACAGTCCTCCAAACACTCCCTCTTCAATTAATTTCCAGCAGCATCTTTGAAAGGGATCATAAACTCACCGAGAAGAGCGAGTCGCTGCTTATCTGGAGTGACACAGGCTTTTAGAGCTTCACACACAGCAACGTATGCATTATATGCTTTATTTATGACAGGGCATCTAGACAAGCTAGTTTTTCTTGTTTTTGTCATAAACTGAAAAAGGTTTAGGAAGCTACATGAGTTAAAAAAATGCCAATAGATAGATGATAGATAGACAGATAGATAACAGTACATAAATAGATATCATATGCAACTTTACACTCAAGTAAATGGGCAAAACACAAACAATTTGGCAAGGCATTCATTGTCATCTTGTGAGGCTGGAGCATGGCACATTTCGAACATATCTCTTAATTAAAGCGCTCAGTTAATTTTCACTTAAAGCGATAAGAGCTCTGCCCGCACGGCCCGCAACCTAATTATAGAGTTACGGCATCCTCGCAATTACTCTTCAGAAGTCCTCCCACAACTTTAAACAAACTTCAGGCATCTGTAATGCCAGTGCAGTGATTCCTCACTCCCACAGCCACAGATAGCATCCATCTCATCTCCCCTGACCACAAAGAGCTGGGGATCAATGCCAGCCAATTAAAGGCATCTTCTTTATTTAAAAGCCCAGAACAGATCCTTCCATTCGGCAGCGTGTGGGCCGTTAGACTGAGCTCATCTCTTATGCGGTCCCACACTGCTCTGCGGATGCCGTCCCTATATATTCCACTGAAACTAAATTAACACTTGTGCTGCGTCTGTGTGTGCGAGAGAGAACCGAGATCTGCAAAATTAGCACATACACGAATGGAGTCGCTTTCAAATTTAATACAGTCTCTGAAGTCGTACAAATACATTATAAGACAGCACAATGAACCACAGGGCTCTGCTGAGAATGCATCTAATGCACCAATTACTACAGTCGGTCCAGTTTATTTACAACACAACTCATGTACATGTCCATTCAAAGTCAACAATCAGAACTCACCTTATCCTAAAAAAAGAGACACTTCACCCAAGAATAAAATCTGCCATTATTTCCAAAGCCATGTAGTTGTCTAGTAAAAATATTACCTTAAGGCTGCATATTTCAATAATTTGTATTTTTTTAATTTCCTGAAAGAAGTCTCTTAAAAGCTGTGTTTATTTAAAGAGTTCAGATGCCAAAGCCTCTAAAATGAGATAATGATACTGAATGAATGCACTCTAAATGTTGTATATGTTTATCAAGTACTTTCACTTCAAATGTACAGTACTAAATCCCAGCCTCAACCCATTCAGAAGTACCAGTATATGTACATAGAAGCCTATACATAGTAGCCACAAAGAGATGCCAACTTTAAAGAAAAACGTCTGACGTACTGAAGGCTTTTGCATCTGAACTCTTCATTTAGTTACTACAAAAAAAAAGTTACTTTAAAGCACCATATTTCAAGTGGACAGCAAAAGGAAATATTTAACTTTTTTTTTTTGTTATTTGTTTAAAAAAACATTTCCTGCTCACCTGGATTTATTTGATCTAAAAAAGTGAAATATTATTACAAATTGAAATAGCTGTTTCCTATGTGAAATCATTACATTTCTGCTCAGTAAACATTTATGAATATTATCAGTGCTGAAAACAGTTGTGCTGCTTCATATTTTTTGTGGAAATCTAGATACATTTTATTTGACATGTATCTCTATACAACATTTTGGTTGCATAAGCTCCTAAAATGTAATCTGTGCAACCTCAAAATATATTTGAGCTTTTGTGAGTACAACTAATTGTTGTGGTGAGACCTGTTTTCATTGTTTGTAGAGTAATTTCTCAAAGCTCAAGTCAGACCATAGACCACTGTTTATGCTGCAGATATTTTTTAGGTCCGATAATGTAATCAGAAACTCATGCATCTTTGTTTGGATTATTAAAATCCAGTGGTTTCTTTTCATTCTAAACAGCCTGTAATAGAGCACATAAACATCTTGTTCGTCAACTGATGTTTTCATTCTGTCTTGTCTCTTGCATTTTTTTGTTTGTTTGTTTGTTTTTGTTTGTTTTGTTTTGTTCTTAAATTGGCTATCGGAATCCGCCAAATCAGCCCAGCCAGAACTGCATGTAAAAAATGGTGCATTACTAACAAGAAATGTCTATAATGTGTGTGGCAAAGAATTCAGAATAAGGTTCAATTGTTAAAGCATTTAATCACCAGGATACAGTTTCACTCGATTGGCATTTGCAGTGCTTCTTAATATTCAGTGGCTGCTCACTAACTTTTTAGCATCGGTGCTACCAAAAATAAATAAATAAAAATAAAAAATTAATTTCGAGCCCAGTTTGATGAATAGAAGTTTAAAAGAACAGCATTAATTTGAAAACAATTTCCTAAACATTTTAAACATCTTTACTGTCACCTTTAATCAATATAATGCATCTTTGTTTAATAAAATACTAATTTCTTTAAAATAATATCACTGATCTCACATTTATTGAACACAATTAGGATCAGAATTGAGTAATTCTTCTCAAGAAAAATAAAGTTTTGCTTTCATTACTCTGAAATAACTTCTCTTTTCTGTCACCTACGCCATGTGGGCTCTGAAACTAATAGCCAAATCAGCAGCTATTTGGGATTGCTTTGGCAAACTTGCATTTAGGTTTGGCTCAGTGAAAGCTCTTTTTTATCCAAACCAGTGCAGATATTATATTACACTAAATATCAATCTGAACTTGGAAACATGTCACATCACAGAAGGAAAAGTTACAAATTTTGTCTGACATTGCGTTTTTTCTCTGTCCTCCAAATCTATCTGATTATCCATGCTCCACAGTCATTTGTCTTATCTTAAGACATAGCAAAACAAATATGACTCTAAACATATCACTTGCCATGGAAGAAGAAGAAGAAAAAAAGTAGCCTATGCAATGAAATCAAAAAGACTCCATGAGATGGCCGGCTGAACACCTCATCCTTGTTTATCAGACAGATGCTTCAGCTCATCTGTGCCTCACTGAAACTTAAGATGCTCATCCAAAATATCAATGCAGGCCAAGGGCACTGGAACTGGAATACATTACACGTCTATATAAAACCATACATACATGTGAAATAGTGATGGCCTTGAACAGAGCATGACCCTTCGGTCCCTTCAGATTCACTGGTCCCTGAGGAGAGACTCAACCTACTTCAGTACAGCTCTGATTGATTAAAGACTGATCCTGAGTCATATGAGGAGACATAACAATACAGTACATCATGTGTCCAGTCTTTAGATTTTTAATTGATTCATTTCAGACAGTAGTCAAACAGACAATGCTGCAGATGTAAAACACCCTAAAACATCAAACTTACCCCAGCATGTTTAATATCACACAGTCAAAACCAAAATTACAACAGAAATAAAACATTTTGCTACTTGAAATAAAATTAGCTAAAACTAAGCTGAAAACTGAAAATATAAAAATTAAAACTGATTCAAATGATTTCAATGAAATAACACTGTTCCATACTTAGTATGATCATATTTTGTTATTAATTTGAATCTTTTCATATTTAGATGTATTTATATGCATTTCAGTTTGTAACATTTGTATGCAATATATGTATTATTTATTTATGTATTTATTGCATTTTTGTATATTACATCTTTATTAGTTTTAATCAATTATTTTATGAGGCATTCCAAGGGTAAATCCAGCATGAATTATAGAATACTGAATGTCAAGGAAAACTGGTAATATATATATATATATATATATATTTCACGAGTTCGCGCTTCCTCATCATATTTACAACAATCTCAAGTGCAGACTTTTAAAAATGATCTATCAAATGTATAATTACACTGTAAAAACCACTTTTATGTTTTCATGCAAGTGACGTTAATGTTAAGGTATTACAGCTCTATTTGACTCTTTATCTTATACGTATATGACTGTCCATACTTTAGTTTTCATAAAACAGAGGCCTGATTATTGCTGCAGTATAATAACTTCCACTGAAACCCTCCATCTGTGATTCTGTTGATGTGCTGTGCTTTAACGAATACTAACAGGATCACCGACTGACTCTTTAACTTTTAATGCAGCAGGAATTTATAACCCCCTCACCGTGTTTTGCAGTGAAGTCTAAGAGATCGATAGAATTCAATAGCAAAATCCTAAATAAGTAGACCTGCAAGTAAAACAGACACGAGTGCTTAAGGTGTAAAACCTGGAGTGATGCAAAAAAAAATTTTAGTGTTGATGATTAAGAAAGTTTTTTGTTCACTGTTTTGCACCATGAACGTTGCGGGGTTTTTTAAGTCTTATTGTGTTTTTTAAACATTTGCTACAAACAATATATGCTATTTATTGTAGGTTTATATTTATATTTATATGAATTTTGAACATGAACTTTATATGAATATGAACTTTAGAAAATGAAATTTAATTTAATTTAATTTAATTTAATTAAATTTTTTTCAAAGCATTATGAGTTGTTTGGATTAAAACAAACAGTGCAAACTATTAGTAGTAGTAGTAATGCCCATTTTGTATAAAATACTAAATATGCATTTTATACAGTGAACATTTATTTTACTTCTGTGGAGAGTATTAGATCGAGTAACAGGCAATCTGTAAGGTCTGGTGTTTTGTCTGGATGGCCTTCTTACAGCAAGACCTTCATTTATTACTGTTATTACAGTCACTGAAGCTGATTATAGAAGTGCTTTGCACAGCGACATGTGTCCTTATCATACTACAAGCTTCCAATATGAGAGAACCAAACAGAAAGATCTTGTATTTGAACATGCAGACCAAGGTTTTCGTCACTAGCAACTGCGTGGACTAGACCATTTAGTTATTTGCAAGTTTGGAAGTAATAATTACAAATTGATGCATCTTTTTCTGACTTTTCACTCCCTCAGAAAACAGGAAGCTTTTTAGTGCCAATTCAAGAAAATAAAGACAAAATAAGCGATTCAGCTCCAGTCCTTGTGCCCCATTAGCATGCAAACAATTCCCTGAAGGTTTGTCATCAACGGTGGAAACTGAGGGGAAGTCAATCACCTTTTGTCTTAGACCTGCAATTCTGCCTCGTCATCTCGCCGTACCCTCTTGTTAGATGATTTACTGAGGCGGGAACATCTTAAATACAGATCATTATTATTCTCCTGAAGACACAACAGGACGATTTCTGGGAAGCTCTAAAGCACTGGAGCATTACTTAAACAAGCCCTTCATCTTCTCCGTCTGTTTGCACCAGGTTTAGGGCACATCCCGAATATCTGCCGCGATTACGAGGCCAAGTGGGATTTATAATAGGCGACGCTTTTTTAAATCAGTGTTGGATCATCGGATGCTTCGGTCAATAGCGAGTGAACGACCTCTACAAATGTTCAAGAGCTTTTCATAAAGTCTTGTTTCATTACGTCCTCATTTCATCCTAATTGAAATGTTTTGGCTCTTTTCTTGTACTCTTGATGATTTCTAGTCCCGAGGGTCTTCATTGTCCCTGTGTTGCTATTACAAGATCCCTAATAGTACTCCAGATTTTGAGCTGTTGTTTGAGAGATCACCTTCAGACTTTATTACACTAGAAGATTGGGAGGAGCACGCCGTGTAATTACCTCTAGAGACAGGCTGTTAATTAATAAAGCTCCTCTCCTTGACGTCTTTGTATCGTGTTATTGGCTGGGAAGAGACGGCAAGAGATCGTGTGATACCGGAGATCTAAAAATAATTCTAAACTGCCCTAATTTCACCAATTCTCATGAAATAGATTGAGCCACAAGTTGTTTTGAGCCAACAGTGTTAAACTCATCAGGAGTTGTTTTGTTTTGTTTTTTTAAAAGAAATTGCTTCTCTTATTCACCATTGGTGCATTAAATTGAATTAAACGAATGCTGTTCTTTGTACTTTCTGTTCATTAAAGAACTTTGGGAGAAAAAATGATGTATTGCTGTTTCTACACTTCATTAAGGAGAGCCACCATTTTCAACAGTGATAATAAGTAAACAGGTTTTTGAGAAAGAGAGAGCTCTGCTACCACAGGTAAACATGCAATCCGAAATATTACAGAATATATTATGTAATTAAAAAACAAATCACTAAAAAAATAAATAAAAACTATATATTAGTTTAGCATTGATACTAAAATAACACTGCTTTAATCAATTAAAAGCAAACTTGGTTAACATATATATATATATATATATATATATATATATATGCATATTTAAACAAAAATGTCTCACTGAAGGGTAATATAAATATTTATTATTCTAGACCTCTTTTTCCCCAATTCCACTCTGACTTACAACCTTTAACCCTCTGGGGTCCGAGGTGATTTTGGGGCCGTTGAGATGTTTGGACATGCTCTGATATTTGTGCTTTTTTTCAGCTACTTATAACATATTATTGACCAACATATATTTTTCTTGTAATCAGCACAAACGTCTAGGTTACGAACGTAACCCACGTTCCCTGAAGGAGGGAACGGAGACGTTACATATGGGAACTCGCCA
>JAUMHE010000042.1:16991537-17003207 GCA_032359235.1 Enteromius mattozi
TAAATAAACACTGTTGCTACTTACCACCTCTCCAGTCGTCTGTCTGCTTCGTTACAACATGGTTAATGTTATTAAATATTTAATAATTAATATACATATTATACATTAAATCACTATATATTGTGCCATTCATTCATTTCTTCATTCACTCACTTATTCATTAATCATTTAAAATGATATATATGTATTAGTGCTGGGCATCGATTAATCGCATCCAAAATAGCGTTTTTGTGAATATATTATTAATATATATATATATATTAATATATTAATATTTAAACATAACATATGTTTTCTTAAGTGTGTACATGCATGTGTATTTATATATACGTAGAGAAATATACACAGTACACACACAGAGTACATTATGCACACAAAAGCTTTTATTTTTAATGTGATTAATCGCAATTAATCGTTGCCCAACACTAATAAGTATTTACAAAATGTTTAATGTTAAATACAATAAAATAAAGTCGCTGGTTAAAGGGTTGGATACAATGCAGATCCCTTAAAAATAAATCCTAACACATTTTTGTAAAGGTAAAGCACTTCCTCTCACTGGTCATTTGAGGGAAAAGAAAGAGAGCAGATTTTGGCCAATTTTGAAGCCTATTTGTGGAAAGGGCCAGTGGACTTTGGAGATTGGAAGTGAAGCTGTTGTTGGTTTTTTTGGCATGGAAAGCTCGTGCACAGAAAATAGCAGGTAGCGGCTGGGTCGAGGTCTTCTGAGGGCTTCCTTAACATGCATCCATATGGTTAAAAGCCCTGGTTCACACTGGCATTTCCCTGCACTGGTGAGCAATGCTGACAGAGCCTTTTATTGGTGGCAAGAACACATGAGGCATATCGGCATAAAGAAAGAGTTGATTGTTCTCTAGAGTTGTCATTCATGCTGTTTGTCAAAGTTTACAGTCCGTGCGGTTGAACTGGGGTTCAAGGGCGAAAAGGGTTGTGAGCTGTTTATTTATCAAGCACATTGACAACCACACCGAAAAAAAAGAAAAGTTTTGATGATCTGATTTACCAACCTCCCAAAAAAACTTACAATAGTGTAACAGAATTTACTTTTTTTTTTATTTTTTTCTAAAAACTCCACTTGCTGGCATAAATGCTAAGAAAACATGACACTAATGAAAACATAATTAAAAGAGCTTTAAATAAGCCAATGTGAGTTCAGTAATAAATTCTGTTTTCCTTTTTCATATTGTGGTAACAGAGTTGGTGTTCTAAAAATTACTCTTGGTGTAAAAAGATTTTAGATTAAAATATTTTCTCAGAGAGAGCACAGATCATTTTCAGTGCTTCAGATCTTATCAGTAAGTGACAGTGACATAATTTCCTGTAACTTACACAATTCTGAGAGATAATTCTACCAATTTAAAGGCAAAATATGGTATGGTAACAGAATTGTTAACAGAGGCCGTTACCCTCCCCGCCTCAGACGAGGCCGTTTTCCCCTCTTTACCCCGTTTGTCATTGTCTGTATTGCTCATTTCTTTTCATTACATCATACTAACTCATGTTTCTGCTCTACCGACAGGTGCGTGGACCACCCAAATACCCTCGCCACTCATCCAGCATCCTCTCCCACCCATTCTTTGGGGGGCTATTTGGCTGCTGTCCTCCTCTAGCTTTTTTGGGGGGCATGCAGGGTCCGAGCCGGACGCCGAGCTCTGCCCTCGCTAGGGTTCAAATCACTAGGGCTCGGAGTCCGCCGTCCACCCGGCTCGCCCCCCGGACCGCACGCCAAATTCGCTAACATTATTATGATTAAATGAGGAAGCGCGAACTCTTGAAGTGATGTTTCGCTAAACGAGTTTCGAGAGGAGCGCGCACGAAATCAACCGCGGTTGGTACCGCATTATCTAATCAATCTCCTCATCTCACCAGCCAATCAGATCCATCCTTCCTACTATAAATAGACCCTTCTCCTCCCCTTCCGCATCTCATCTTTTTTGCATCCCTCCTCCGCCCCGTCTCTGCCCATTCTCGCGCCTTCCTTACGGGGGGCATGCAGGGTCCGAGCCGGACGCCGAGCTCTGTCTTTGCTAGGGTTCAAATCACTAGGGCTCGGAGTCCGCCGTCCACTCGGCTAGCCCCCGGACAGCACGCCAAATTCGCTAACATTATTATGATTAAATGAGGAGGCGCGAACTCTTGAAATATAAGTAGAAGCTCTAAAACAAATGTACTAATTAAAAATAAATAAAAACTGGGCTAAAACGAAAAATAAAAATAGTAAATTCAATTACAACAAAGCAAGGAATAAAATTAGAAAAGAAAAATAAACTGAAAATATAAAAATGAAAGCTAACTTTAAATAACAATAAAGACCATGATAGTATATGGAATAAAGTAACACTTTTTAGAACTCCCTAGCAACTGTCCTAGCAGCCACTCAGAACACTCTCAGAAAACATAACATGATGGGAATGTTGTGACTTTTCAGGGCAAACATTTTCTTGAAAAATTCTAGTTTAATTTTCAGTTATGTAAGATACTAAAAACACAAATTCAGTTAAGGAAAAAGAAAACAGGAAAGAGCTGCATGGGTTCAACACCACGGGCCTTTGTTACAGAGATGGAGTGTAAGACTTTCTGCTTGTTCTCAATTAGAGAGCTGAGAGGGATGGAATTGTTTGTATTCAGAAATACAAGTGATCTGAGCGAGCGCACAGTGTAATTCAGAAAGACAGTTCATTGCTAATGCTGAGACGAGACCTACAGCATGCAAATTACAGCTCAGCCACAGTCTCAGCCTTCTGTTTGTTTATTTCAACACTGTCCGTTAATCATGTACGACTGCAGCATATCATCATTTAAGATAATGGAGTCTGCTATTATTGCTTATGGTTAAATACTCGCCAGTCAGGAGACGTAGTAATATCACATAGAAAATGTAAAAGAGACCTTGAGAGTGTCCCTTTGGATTAAAATACAAAACTTTTACAGCATATTTGTTCACAGAATCTGTTGCAGAGGTATTGCAAATACATGTTTACAATACAAGTTTTGCAGTTATTACTATAAAGATTAGCGGATTGGTCAAGTCAAGTCATCGTTATTTCTAAAACGTTTATTACAATGCAAATTGTGTCAAACCAGCTTTACAGTATTAAACAGGGAAATGGTTGAAATAGTACATTTTAACACAAAATACAGCACTATTTTAAGTTTTTCTACTTTAAAATGTCATGTTTAATTCAACAGGTTGCATGCCATTTCTTTGTAATTAATTTGTAAGCAATTTGTGAGTGAACTGCAATATTTAGTTTTTCTGTGATACATCAAAACAAATCAAATCAAATCAAATAATCTTTATTTGTTTCATAAATATATATGAAACAAGGAGGCCTATACATTGTAATAATTTTGTGAGCATGCATGTTTTTTTGTATTCTTTTATTTAACATATATATATATATATATATATAATATAATATATGTAAATATTTTCTAAATATATACTGCATGTGTGTGTCTTTAAATATAAATACACACACTTGTATTATGAACACAAAACCTTTATTTTGGATGTGATTAACTGTTGGCCAGCACTAATTATTATATATTTATACTTTAGTTTTTAGTTTAATTAAATGTCTTAATTTCTTAATTAAACAGCAAACCATCTAGCAAATAAAAACAATGGTTTCAAAATTATGTTTATTAATGGCATTATTCATGCTAAATTAATGACACCCTTGACACCATTGAAGCATTATTTTTATTGCTCCATGAAATCAATTAATTTGGAAACAAGCAGATTTCAGTATTTTAATCAGTTCACTTGCGTAATTTAAGCTGGATATGCTTCAAACTCTCCACGTACAAGCCACACAGATGTTTAACAAATAGCCAACAATAACTGTTTTTGTTACAAAACACTATCTAGCAAACCCTGACAAGCAGATACTCGCAACTAGCGATTTGTGTAAATGAACGTGACAGCAGATCAATGGCGTTGAAGGTGATTCATTTAGAGCGACTGGTTATTGACTGCGTTTGCGGCTGGTGTGAAAACACTGGTCTGGGCAGGCCGAGACGTTGATTAGTCATAGAATTAGCTGAGGTTCAGCTTTCCGAAACTCATCCGTCTCTGCCAGAGCACAAACCACACAGACTGTACGGCTCTGGAGGCTCAGGTGATCCACGCTGATGAATGAGCCTTCAGTCTGAACAGACAAAAGCATCATCTTCACCAGCACAGCCACCCAGGAGCAAGTCCAGCATCTTTGCCATTTTACTTCTGTCCACTGATGCAAGACATCTTAGCAACTACAGAGGTGTTTTGCTTTTTTAAATGTTGATGTGTTTTTGTTTTTTTCAAATACAATGATAATTGTATATGAGTATCCAAAAAAATTTAAAAAAATTGTAAAATGTTGCTAAATGTTGAAAAAATTAAAACATCCTGCAAATGTTGACGTCAACATAAAACATTAGTATGTTGCTGCCCACTTGTTGGTCTTTTCGTGTTGGTCCGAATGAAAATACAGATTCATTGTTTGCCACTAGGTGCCGCTTCGGAGCTTTAAAAATAGCGGTTTTTGCACACAAAGCAGCTCACAAACACTGCTTTTATCAGGCATTACTGGCATGATTTAAGCGGCACACATTGTCTTATAATTAATGAATTTTCTAAGACAACGAAAGTTTTTTTTTTTGTTGTTTTTTTACCTTGCATGCATTTCAGTCTGTTGTTGGGGACTCCCAAAACCAAAATATGAACTTTTCATTACCCATAATAGGGGTACTTTAAATAAAGCATCAACTAAAAGTGTATAACATTATTATTATTCATAATAAATTTGTTATACACACAACTGAGCCAGCAGAAAATCAATACAAATATGTGACGACTCAAGTCGTTTGAGATGTTAAATCGTGAGTTCATATGAACAGAACAGAAGTATTGGGACACCCCCTTCTAATGAACAGTTTAGTCATTTCCATGAGTACAAATCTTAATGTTTAAGCATATAATAATATTCTAGGGAGTTGTGCGCTTCTAATTTATAGCAACAGTTAGAATAGATTTTTTTTTCTGTCCTAACATTAAAATGCCTCTGTGCATAAGGCAAGGTTAAAAAAAAAAAGATTGATGCAGTCCTGAAGTCCTAATCTCAGTTGAACACCTCTGCTGTGAGTTTACATGCAGACTTTGCTACAAAAACTCATCACCAAACACTAATAACTTGAAAGAAAAGCATTAAGCTAAGAATCAGTTTGAATTAATTTAAATTTAAATTGTATATTTCATTATTTTAATCAATTAGACATGGTTTTTGATTAGTAACATTTTATCAAACCATTTAAAAAAAACAACAACTGAAACTGGGAAAAATAAAATGAATAAAATAATATAAAAAATAAAAAATAAAACAAAGGAAAATACAACTGATTTCAGGGCCTATGACTCGTATTGCATCGTGAGTTCTTACATACCTAGAAACATGTCAAATGTCTTAATGTAACACATTTCAACAATGTTTTCAGGTGTAGTTGTGATGTAGGGCAGTCTTTCTCTGTTCTCAAACATTTGGTCTTCAGTGACTGAATGCGAACTGGACGACTTTGCACTTACTGCGATAGCGGACACTATAACAGTTTCCATTAATTATGATATAGTTTTGATTGTTGTTTTGGGGCGGTAACTCTGGAACTGGTGAAAACTTAAGTGTTTTCTTTCTTTAAATAACACTTGGTTTGATATTTACTTTTCTAATGCAATGAAATGTATGCATCTTTAAGTGTTGCTAAAGTTTCTGAATCCTTTTTTTGCAGTCACGATATCACATGGCATCTCTTGAGCAAAAGAAGTGGTATGCAACCACGAGAACCAGTGAAAAGCAATGAAAGTGGAAAGCAGAAATCCATATGGGATTGTGTGCTAATATTGTGAAGATTTTTGAGACTTCTGTTATCAAGTGGCCATGGGAATTTGCAGATGGCTGAGCACATGGGAAGCATGTCCCTACGGCAGGCCACAGTAATGAATACCGCTGAGAGTCCTGTAACTTTAACTTCTGCACTGGTGCATTCTGGGATATGTGCCCTCTGTGACTAAGAAAAACAACTGACATGTCAAATATTTTCTTAAACAAAAGTGTGACCTTCTGAGAACGATTGTGATGGTAGAGTTTATGTCCAAGTTTCTGAGTAACATTTTGGATGTTCAAATACTCTGAGTCACTATTTAGAGTTAACTTCAAGAGCATGTGCCATTATCTCAGTTACTTTAGCTGTACAAATACAGTTCATAATGTTGCTTGATGCTGCAAACATGTATTTTTGTTATATCATTTTATAATTTAAATTCTAAACACACTGGTTTGTAGCGCTAAGAATTACTTTGTTAATTGATGGCTAATCAGAAGTCTCACACTTTTACAGGAAAAAGCCCGAATTGCAAAATATAAAGTTAGACTTTTTTCACAATTCTTACAATTCTGTAAGAAAATATATTTAAAAAAAACATGTTTTTATTCTCATTTTCCAGTAAAATTAAACATTTTACTTTTTAAATAAAAAAAATGCTATAAAAAGACATTGTGTATCAATACTTTTTTTCAGAGAATGTATTGCATGTTTAACTTTTTTTAAATGGGCAAACATACAGTATACAGTATATATATATATATATATATATATAGATTTTTTTTTTTTTCCTGTTTTGACCATAAACCTCAAAGATGTTGAAAAATTAAGGCAACAATTAGAAAAAAAAAAAAAACTGTTTGCCAGTGGCTTAAGGATGCTTTCACTGGAAAACAAGATAAAAATAGTGATTAAGGCTATTTTTCACAGTGAACTGGCCTGGACCTTCACCCTGTCAGACCAAATAGCATGCAAACACAACAGCTTCACCCGTTTCGCCAAGTATTCTCGGCCTGCGAGCCAACAGCCTGTTCTTCAAAGACGCCACCTTTGGCTTGGCATTCATATTCAACACCACTGGAAGCTGTGGGAACAGAATTTCCCCATTCACCCGCGTCTCTTCAGAGTGCTCATTAGCATGGGTGAGCAGCGAGCAAATTGCCAAGTCACCATTCTGAATGCAGATTGCTGAAGGTAAGCTGGTACACTGATAGTCTCCCATTCAGAAAGCCAGTCTGAAACAGCACACCACAGGACATTGAGTTCGTGGTATGGAAATGCTCTCCTTCATTTGGGCAATGAAGAAAAAAAAACTTCATCAGTGTGGCTAATGGAGGCAATGCGATCCGGAGGCAGTGTGGCCAGGCGCCTTCCTCAATTACTGTCTCCAAAGTGCCGGGGAAAAGCTCGGATTGGGTGGGACACAAGAGTGTCCATAGATGCTGCCTTATTAATGCATGCATTAGCTCAAATGATTACCGCACTCGCCACCGGTCATGACTGCAGGGCCAGACTGTGCTTTGCATGTTCAATTAGACAGATTCAAATTTCTTTATTGCGCTTTACAAAGTGAATTCATGAATATTAGGGTTGCTTGCCTAGGCGTTTTGCTCATCTTCTTTGGTGCAATAACAAAACACATGGTGTGGCTTGTTAAAGAAAGGTCACTTTTTTTGAAAATAGGCTCATTTTCTAACTCCCTAGTTAAACAGTTGAGTTTTACCATTTTTTAATCCATTCAGCTGATCTCTGGGTGTGGCGGTAGCACTTTTAGCACAGCTTAGCATAGATCTTTAAATCTGATTAGACCATTAGCATGGATTTAAAAACGGTAAAACTCAACTGTTTAAAGGCAGGGTATGCGATTTTTCGAAAATGCTTTAGAGTATGGAAGGCCTGCGATCGGATGCTGAGGTTATTTTGGTTCTTCTTGATAGGTGAGTTACACTGGACGTGATAAAGCAACTGTTGAAAATCACTTGAAAATCATGTAAGCGCGTCATAAATAGAACGCGGCAGCAGTTTTCTGTCAGAGATTTGTCTCGCCGTTCGTGACCCATGGAATTTAGCATCACTGATTGTAATGATTTCTATAGTATTTTGTCACACCACTCGCATCCCGTGTAGACCGTGTACCATTGGTATTGCTTTGTTTCACAGAACTCGTTGACTGGGTTGCTTAAGCTATGTATGTGTGGGGCGGAGCTATCAAAGGGGCAAGACCCATTTGGGGTAGGGGCTTGTTTGTTTTGGCGATTTCAAATATCAACATTGGCTTTCAGAAATCACATGCACTGCCTTTAACTCTAGGACAGTTGGAAAATGAGCCTATTTTAAAAATGTATTACTTAGAGTTATTACTTTTGTCAAGCGGACAAAAACAGCAAAGAAAACTGTCACAGATCTGCAAGGCAACAAAAACATGGTCCACACACATATTTTGGCATCAGAACATCATAGAGATTTAAGGATTTCTTAAAAGACTTTAATGCTGCAATGACTCATAAAACTTTACAAACCACACAGAAACATCATGACACAATAGAAAACACTCAAATCAGCCTAAAAAGAGCTATTTCCACCCAAATTAAGCATAACATTTTTTTCATGTATTTACATATTTAGTGACGTTATATATATATATATATAATTTTATTTTATTTATTTATTTATTTTTTTCTTTTGTGTGTGTGTGTGTTTCTGACTTAAATAAGACCAATTAATTTAGATGTTATGTTTTTTGCATCTAAATTACTTTTTTGATTTGGTGTTTATGGTTTATAGTTTTTTTTTTTTCTTTAACAGTACACCATCACGCTTGCGTATTCTTTAAAAAAAAAGGTCAAAATATTGTTAACTGTGTTGATCCGTGCTTTTGCTTATTTGCTTTTGTATTTTTTATACTGTGCTTAATAACTTGTTCAATGAACCTAATGCATTATGGAAATTAGGTAAATCCCAAACCCCATTGAAATTAGACAAAGTTGTGGAGCATATAGCATATCTAATGTTTAATGTATGCGGAAATGTTCTGGGAATGTGGCTATTGACATTTGAACTCTTTTATAGCTGATATGAACAAATTGTGCAAAGCAAAGATTAAGGTTAATTTAGCTGAACGATATTAAAAGATCAAGCCAGCAAAACGGTTTAATACACAAATAAACTTGAACCACAAAATCTCCAACAGAAACTTTTAACAGAACATTAAAACTGAACAAGTCTTTCTCAAAAACACATACAAATGCTACGGTTTTAACATTCATGCTATAAAACCAGTCTCAAGCAACCATGCTGAAAACTAGAAATCCACTTTGAGCTGTCAACAAAAATGATTCATACGGTCCACGCACAAAAGGAGTAGATAAACTTCCATATTACAGATGTTACGTAATAAAAAGAAGAACATGTAAGTTTTCCAGTGTATTTATTACAACTGACAAATCAACACGCCACCCATTAAGATAAGTCAAGAGACATACTTTTATTGCATCTTCCACACAATAGATGGCACCTACTGTGTGTACAGATTCACAAAAGGTAAGCAGTCTACCGTTTAATTTTAATAACTTGATGATCTACTGCTAGTGTCTCATGGTCTGTGCCAGACAAATGCAAAGATGGGAGGATTGTATTCATGTTTCCTTTAAATACTGTAGAAAATAACAAGCAAAGCAAGGCTCTTTTAAAATCGTCTTTTTTTCAGAAAATGGTCCAAAAATATTGATGACTAATGTTTGTAAACCTGACATTTGCCCAAATAAACACTGTCTAGAATGAGGATGTCCCTATAATGACATTGATTACCAACTAGCATTAGAATAGCATGGTTTGGTTGACAGCAAAGATCCAAATGCAGTGCAAACGTTATTCAAAAGCAGTGGCGGGCCATACATTTCCCACCTAGGCCTTCAGTGGCGTCCTACATGAACTAATCCAACTCTTCTTAATACCATCATAATGATGTCACAGCTGTAGAGACCATAAATATTACACAGAAATGCAGCACAGCTTTACAGGGGAAAACAATTAATAATATTATTCAGAATGCACTAAAAATCTACAATAAAACACTGTACACAGCATATTCTAAAACTTGAGAAACAATAATAATACTGTAAAAAAACAAATATGACGTCGTTTTCATTGCCATTGATTTTAAGCTACAGAAGCCTGCGCTCCTGATTCTGAAGGCAGATTTCTATGACCATGGCAACGTGATTGCTGAAATATGATTAGATAAAAGCTCTAATATAAACATACACAATTGGAAGCAGCACATCCAAGAGAAAAGCTATGAAATAAAGAAAATAGAATATTGGAGATAATTCAATACACATTCATGGAGAAATAAAGTAAAACCAAGTCAGTGATTCTGATAGTGTTTAGGCCAGAAGAGAAGGCTTTGCCCACCACAAAAGAAAGCACAACGAAAGCTGAGTCTCGCCAAAAGAAGCTTTTTACAGGTGGGCACAGGAAATGAGAACATAAATTTCATAATAAAAACTCTCAAAAATATACCTTTAATAGCACACTACCATAGTCCTACAACTCCTATTATTTCTGAATTAATATGACAAAAACAATAAGAATGATATATCAAATTCATCCCATGACAGTGGGGAAAAAAAGAATGATGAATTGATGCATCCAACCACAACATCCTTTTTCAACAAATATGAAATAAAAATGCAGAACTTTTAGTATGAAAGCTCAAAGTTTTTAAACCTTGTTAGCTTCTTTTCTGAAAGAAAGAAAAAAAGATCTTGAAATGATAACATTTTGAGAGTCTTGGCATAATTTAAGGCCACAAGGTCATGGTGGTTTATGTGAAGCCTAGCGTCAGCAAAATAACCGCTGGTTACCACACTGCCATCCTCCAGAGAGTCACAGTCTTCCTCACAACCTCCTCCTATCAGTATGCCATTACATGATTTCCTGCTGTGTAAGATAAATATAAGTGGAATGGAACACTAGTGCAAAGAACTGATTTCTAATGCAACACAGCAAGCTGTTTTTTCAAATGCGATCCGTTTGTAACAGATGTGTCTTTTTAAGTGCTTAGCCTGAAGAGCAGTGAATGCAAACTGCACACCTGTTGCCTTTATTAGTCATCTGAAGTGCTTTTTTTTTAATGAATGCTTCAACACTTCATTATTTATGATATAATTAATAACATGTGAGACATGCTTTTTAAGAAAGCAACTTGAATCAAGTTAAATATGTTTCTGTCGTGTATGCTGTATAAATTAATCAAACAGATATAAAACTTTCCAGGCGCATTGTTATTTTAATTGCTATGAGTCACTTGCTCCTATTTGACTTGCATCTGTGATATGTTGTTGAATGTCAAAGAAAATATTTTGGACTTGCATATATAAAAACACACTAAATTGGTATTTTGTAGAAGGATATACATTGCAGCTTATTGAAAATATAGCAAACCGACTTAAATGTGCATGTTTTAGTTAGAGAGCAGTGCCAGGGAGAGAGCAGATAACCTTGTCTCTGCAAATTTAAAACCATTAAATCCTGACATTTCTGCTTGCGCTTGTAGTATTGTATTTTTTATGTGGAAACTTAAATAGTTTTGTTTTAATTTAATATTGAAAAGAATTCAAATCAATCAATAAATATTTAAAGAGACTGTGAACTTGTGGATAATTGCTTTTGCACTTACAAAACAATAATAATAACAATAAAAGAAATTGGTATTTCTTTTCCGTTTTTGTTTTTATATATAGAGATATATATATATATATATATATATATATATATATATTTATGGTA
>JAUMHE010000042.1:17017933-17034310 GCA_032359235.1 Enteromius mattozi
ATTAAATGTTTTATTTTGATGGCTACAATTATATATTTTCTTTATCTTTGTATTTTTACATCAATGTAGTAATACCATTATCATATTTAAATCAATTTGATAAACAAGTTAGATCAAAGTCATTTAAAAGTAACCAAAAAGTAGTCTGATTACCTGAAATGTGTAATGTAATGGGTTGTGTTACTAGTTACTAATATCAAGTTAAATCAGTGGCAATCCGTGTAACCTTATTACAAATTTGCATGCATGCATTTTTTTACTAATAAACAGATACAGATCTTAAAAGTCTTGAAGCCAGACAGTTGGCACATGTTGTAGTTTATTCTGCAGAAAAGTGGAAGCTTATTATGCTGCAACATTCTGTTTTGAAGACAGCTCCAAAGAAATTGAGTTTTTTGAGTTTTCTCTTCATCCAGATGTAAAAAACATCATCATTTAAGATTAAGATTTTTGCAAAAACTACAAATGATTGTTAAGACACAATGCCATCAATCATGCAAACTGTGGCAAATTAGCAGCCGCTTGTTTTTCAGAAGCGCTCGCTGTAACAACCTGCTAACTTCTAAGCAACACTTAAAAACACCCAGCAATGACTCAAAACTGTCATCTGCATACAGTGTGTTTTCAACAACACTGTTTTAAACACCATAATGAAAAGATGTGTGAAGTTTAGTGGGACCATTTAGTAGTTGTCACTCCAATAATACTGCACGGTTCAATTCATTTGCTAGGAGTCATCTTTATATAACAGTGGCTGTGACGTGGCCTATGTAGACACCAGTAGTGTAAAAAGGTAGTAGACATATTTTTAGGATATTTGTGTGCTTTTCAGTGTGGATGAATATATCTATTTAAGCAGGTTTTCCATATTTACAATAAGAATGATGGTCATTATCAGCAGAGGTTTGAGTCCAGGGCCAAAGGTCATGCCAAGATGAAATTTAATCAAAGTATAAAAATGAAACTCAACGAAAGGTTAAAGGGGGCAAACAAATGCCATCAAAATGCCATTTAAACAAGCCTTGCCCTTTCATGGGTTTCATCACATGACACTCTGGAGAACATTGGTGATGTTTGTGTAAAAGGTCGTAAATGAAAACAAAGCTTTTCATTTGAGAGCATGAGGCTGACAGGTCTTGATATTTGACTGTTGTGATGAACAGAGAAGAGGTGAAGAAGACTCTCTATAATGTACCTGTAATGGCTAGTTCACATCAAGAACAAAACACATGTTTTAAAGGACGATACAAGTCTTCTAGTCTCAAGGTCACGTCTAATTTTCTTTTTTTGTCCACTGGAAATTTGTCACAATGTATTTTGACAGCATAATGATCAGCACATTAACCCTACATCCTAACCTTAACCAATTAAACTAACTGCACATCTATTCTTCACAGACTAGCAATAAGTCAATGTTTTAATTCAAAGCCATGCTTGAGAAAAATATTTGTTCTTGGTGTCAGTAGACCTTGATATGTGGAAAGTTTTTCAATTCCAAACTAAATTTAGACAGACACGAATTTCTTATAAAATAATAACTTGAACTGGGATTTTACCACTGCTATTTTACATACAATGCACCTACTTTCAGAAGTGTCTGATTTTTTAAAAAGTCCATTCTATCTCCCTAAATCGTTTCCCACTAAAGTTCAGTGATAAACGCTTGGTGGGAAATGTAATTATCATCACCTTTTGAGATGTGACACGGGCTATACATCATCCACTCCATTCCCATTCTGGTATTCCTTCCACCACAGCAGTGAGTGTACATTTGGAATATGCATATTTCTCATCTTTGACTATGACAGTGTATCAACTCTGCTTATTGAAATGACATTGAAAAGGATATTCTGCTGCCCAAAAGAATGTCATCTGAAAAGACCTTTCCAGTTTCAGTTTTTGAACTTTTCATCAGAATTACATTGCACATCTTTGTGTATGCAACACTTCTTAATGTGACTGTCATCTGCATTCTATAAGATGGAATAAACATTTGATTTAAAGGTTTTATTTATTTATTATATTTTTTTAGTTTCATGTCATTCCTTCAATGCTAAAAATTATAGACAGACACCTTTTTTAGAAAGTTTCATTTCAAGATGACATAATTTCAGTATTATTAATATACTGCCTGCTACTGATAAAAAAGTAGTATGTGAAGAAACATCAAGCATTCCAAATGTATCAACTATTTTAATTGTTGATGTTTAACAATTAAAAACGTTATTTTTGAATCCTTTTAAGTATTTTTCATAGGTGTAGCTTGATTCCTGAATGCTTATTATGAACGACTTGAATTAAAAAAATTAATGATTTACTCAAAGTAACTGTCAATAGTTTCTTTGCTGAATCAATCACTAGGTTGAACGAATCAGTTGAACAAATCAGTCAATGACTCACCCATAAACATCCAGTCACTTGTCGCCTCCCATTGGAGTATACATGACTGTAAATCCCCACCACGAGTCTGTCTGGAAAAAAGGGCAGAAAAATAACGAACAGAGTAAGTTGAATTACAGCAAATTTATTATACAGTACATATGTTACTGAGCGATACATTAAGTTAACTTTCAATCAAAAAAAAAAAGAGCGCTAACTATGAAAGAGCGCGTAAAACGTCATTTGTTGTTTGAATTTTTAAATAAAAGTTATAAGGTTTTGAGGCAAAGGTTCTAGTTAATGGTTTGTGAATGGCAAGAATTGGACATTAAAATAAAGTGTGGTCAATTTATTTATTTGATTTACGGTAAGATGCGGCTTTGAGAAAGAAAAAAAAAATCAACATGTGTACAGTCACAACAAGTAACTTAACCAACTTTCCTGCTGCTGTACCCTATAAACTTCATATCAACAAACCTTTATTACATTTTTGGTGGTTTGGGATGCATTATTTTTTGCAACCAAAAAAAAAAAAAAAAAAAAAAAAAAAATTTCACAGTACTTGTTTGATGATGCACCCTTATAGGCATCTGCTCTTATTTGTTATGTCCACTAGCTGGATGCGTTTCAAGGTTAGCAGAGTAGTTCTTGACTGACAGGCTGTATTTGTCATGCTCTCTGTGGGACTTTACACAGAGGCTGGAAGATGGGGAGGCCAGCGAGGGGCCGCAGACTCCCAGGCCTGAATCCTGGAGCACTGATAAGCTGCACCTAGGTGGGATGTGTGAGCATTCAGGAGCCCAGATCAGCAGGACTCAAACAGCATCCATGGGAGAGAGACGCTGGCTGCATTTCACTATTTATTATCAGGTACACACAGAAAGTGGAGCACAACAAAGACTAATATGCAGGAACATATAGGAGTTTCTGACATTAAGGCAGTTAAATGTTTTTGTTTCAATCATTTTGATAGTGTTTTAAAAAAAAAATACCAAAAAGCTCATTTCCAGAAGGAAATGTGATTTGTACTGTGTTTTCCTGTGCAAAGGTCAAGTGTTTTAAGTGTTTTTAGTTTGTTGTGATTGATAAGTGGCTGTTGTTTCACATGAAAGGGGTCCACTACTAGTGATATTCTTGGCTTTGCTGTAGGTCTCTACTTTAATAAAAGTCAAATCATTTGATCTAATCTGCTAGTATAATCTATTAGAAAGTTTGAATTTGAAGTGGAACAGATTGTATGGAATGGGTTTGACCCCAATGCAGAAGTGTTTAATGCATACTGTATTTTTTTTCACAAATCCCAATCCCTTTTTTGAGCAAGAACTAAATGAATTAGGATTTGTTTTTAAATGCTTAAACTTCAAAGCTATTACTCCTCAGTTTGGCCTTTCGAGAGTTTGTTTGGGTTGCATTGCATGCTCCAGTTAAATACGATGCACCATTATAGTCAAACTCAATTCTTTGCTTTATACATTCAGAGCACATTGAGTCTTGATCTGATCTTAAGTGTTGTTTGACACACTCCAGTGTGCATCTACATTCTTCGAGCCTGACCTTGCATCTTGGGCAAAGTTATGAAGTCTCTTTTGGATGGTTGATTCATGCAATTTGACATTAACTGAGGCAAGACTTGCTTATAAATCCCTTTTACATTATCCTGAGGTTCTTCAAGACCTTGGTTATGTTCGGAATGCAACACTGCCTCTTATTTAAAATGGGATTCTTCCTATTACGTTTAGTAAAACGGTATGCAAAACTCTGCATGTATATTTCAGTGAGTCACTTCCATTTATCTTCTCAGAAAGATGTGGTTATTTTGCAGTTTTATTTGTGTATTTATTTGTTTATTTAGATACATAAGTGTCATAGCATGTCAAGTTGAGCACATTGCATTGTGGGATAAAGACTAAAATGCATGCACACTTTCAGTCAGTTAGGAAAGGTTTAATGGATGAGCTCATGCACTGATTGGATGCATTTATTAAATAATGTTTTGCAAGTTGTGGTTCCATTCTGGTAATGGATCGTTGTATTATTTTATTTTATATTTAAGTGTTTTGGTCTTATTTGAGCTCCTCTACTGTATGCTGCTGTATAATGGACATGGTTTAAGATTCATAAACAGTGTTTAGTTACATGCTATTTAGCTTTCTGTCTAAATTTGGTGGGATGGCCTGGCTAAATTGCCAGTGGTTGGAAATCTGAAGTTGAATGATCTGACTGCAAAGTGACTTGGAAACAAAACCCTTCCCAGATTCACGGGCAATCTTTTTTTAAGGGCCTCTAAGATCTCCTTTAATCTCAGCATGATGTACCACACACTTCAGACCAAACCAGACCACCTGATGTTCAAACATGGCAATGCGCTGCAAGTTACTCACAAATTAAGATAAAATCCTTTAATCCTTAATGGATGGAACATTTGCAAAGATTTTGCTGGAGAAATAAAATTATGATAATATCGTTTCATAAAGATTGCCATTATTTTTGCAGTCTTCATATTATACCTAATTTAAACGGTTGCAAAAATGTCACTAGAGACAGCAAGTAAGCACTTTCAAAGCATGAAAGTGTATGCGTAAAAATATGTGGGTAAATAATACTACTTTTTATTTGATATTTTAGGCCTATCCTTCATCTTTTTTTGGTAGTTGAACATTTTTGGTCAATTTTACCTGCATATTTTTAATGTTAAAGGTGGTTGCACAGATCTGAAATAAAAATGTGCTTAATATATTTTAGTATGCCAGTCTCTCAACTACATTTGATAGGATTTTATTTCCAAAGAAATGTACACTCTGTATTTTCTGACTTTTTTCCCTTACTGTAAGCAATCAGAACAGACCCATGTCCCATTTTTAGGATTCATTCCACCAGTTTGTTCAGCACAAGACTTTCAACTGCTCTACAGATGCCATTTTTGCTCTGCAACCTTCAAAAAGTGATCATCACAAGTACATTGCAATATGGCGCCTCAGATCATTTAAATCAATAGAGTTGTTGTACTCCACACGTGCATCAAACGGCATAAACATCATTAATACAAATTAGGACAAAAGGTGATCGTGTCCTTTCCGTTTCCATTGACGACACAATTAGGGGCGTTGAAATATTAATCTGTGTTTGTATGGAGGCCTCAATGGATCTCATGACCTGTTTGTCATAATCCTGCATTTCGAGACTCCGGAGAGAAAGTCAGGCGTGTGCTGATAAAGGAAAGAACCGCTGCTAATTAAAATGAAGGAGAGGAGAACAGATGGCTTCTTCACAGCTGGAAACTTCACCGTGTCTGGGACAACACAGCCTGGAATACCACTGGGATAAATATGCTGCCCCCTTTGTTTTGCTTTCTGGATGCAGTCACTTTGAGCTAATGCCCTTTGAATTTCCCTACAAACCATGACCGGCTCGGAATACTTGATCAGGCGCTGAAACGTGTCTGCGGTGTAAATGAATGGGGTGATTATGTTTTAAAAATCAGCATTCCCAAAGAAACGGCACGAGGCTGTGTTCTGTCAATGCTAATGAACGCAACCGTTGGTTTTCCATTCCGGGAGCTTTTTTCTGGGAAATTATTAGAGCAATATCTTCCTTACTGACTAATGCATAGGCACATCATGCACTTGAGAGAATGGCAATAAACACTTTTTAAAAACGGAGCGAGGTTTCCGTTTGCTTTGCGTGGTTGTTTTGGCTGTAGGCACTTTTCACTCCTCTCAAAAGGCCTTTCCAACTTCATTCAACGTGACACTTTTGTTAATCAGCACAAGAGTGAATTTTTCATAGAGTAGCCCTTTTCTGCTATTTTAGCTCTGGAGTATTTCATTCGAATCAAAATCCAGATCCTAGATGAGTGTTATTGAGTGTATCTTATACCTGGCCAATGTGAGTAAGGCTAGGCTGGTTCACTAGCTAAACCAGCAGAAACCAGCTTGCATGCTGATCTAAAGGTCTGTTCACACAAGGCATTCATATTTGTATTTTTATATTATTAGAAACTATGGATTCCTATGAGGTTAAAAAAAAGGATCTGCCTGTTATGATCCCTGCTCGTGTTTTTCCTGTTTGTGTCTAGAAACTTTTATTTTGTAGTTGTGTCTCTAGTGTTGCCTCGTCCCTCGTCTGTTTCTCTGCCACTCTGTTCATTGGTTGTCATGGACACTCATTCAGACATGCCCATTTCCCCGTTAGTTACCCTGGTTACTAACTAGTTTATTGCTTCAGCCCTCAGTATAAAGCCAGTCTTGTTTTCTTTGAATTTGTCAGTAATTGTAAATGTCTGTAATGGTTGCTTCCTGCCATTGTTTCTGTTCCTGGCCGTACCTGTGTTGGATTACTTAAATCTTATTAAACTTCTGCAGATAGATCTCCTGCCTCATCTTGTCCAAGCAGCGTTACACTACCAGAGGGAATAGCAGACAAAGTTGCAGTTGAGGGCGAGACATTATTTTATTAGTTTTAATATTTAAGCTGTTATTCAAAGTATTTTATTTTACATTTGAATGTACTTTTTTGTAAAGTTCTGTATGCATATAATTGCAGAAAATGTGGGAAAAAATAAATAAATAAATAAGTAAATGCCTTAAAAAAACACTTACTAAAAATATTTTATTTGTTTACTTGCATGTCATGTGATCATTTAACAATATCAGAACCATGAGCATGAGAATGTCATTAAGGTATTGAATTAACTTAAAATCTCTAACAAAAAAGTTTTGATGATCTCTAATTTAGGCTTATGAAAAACATTTTTTCACAGAATGAAAATTACAGAAAAAAAATTGTGTTTTTTATGTGGTGTTAAATTATTGAAATGTTTTTTTGTGAAAAAAGAAAAGAGACGTGAATCTGAATTCAGTCAGCACCATCTTTTTACAGGTGTTAATTTAGTTTTCAGTCCTCATTCAAATGCAACAAGAGTTCCCGTCAAATAAACAGCCACTGTTTATGATTGGTTAGCACTCGCTCATTAGCATTTGCCAGACAGCTACACAAACAAAATAAATGAGCTATATCATTTCAAAAACAATCCTTTCCTCCTCAGCCCACTGGTTTTAATAGCTTCATATACAGTATATGAAGATGTCCCTGAGGGACCTTCCAGAACCATCTGCTACTCTTTCCGCTCTTTGCCTGATGGGCCGTGCTAAGAGAAGGTCAGACACTGACAGTGAGGAAGCCGTGCTTGCCAACAGAGGCGAAGTAAGAACAGTATCTGACACCACTTGAAAGCCCTTATTGTCTTGGGTTTTCCCTTCAGTCCGGGCTTCAGGAATAGCCCTGCTGTTTCTCAGATTGCATCAGATTCAGATTTCTATGGTGAAATACAATGAATGCAGCTTTCTTTATGTTTTTAGTGTACACTTAAAAGCGTGCCTTTAAATGTTCAGGCTGATATTTGAGCTAAATTATGTGTCATTTTATAATAGCTGTTTGGGAAGTGAGGTTCAATATTTTAAATATATTAAAATTAATAAATGAATCACCCATAAATTAATTTACTGATAATTTACTCACCCTCAGGACATCCTTAGTTTGTTTCTTTGAACAGGTTTGGAGAAATGTAGGATTGCAACACTCCATGCTCTACAGTGAATGGGTGCCGTCAGAAGGATAAAAACATCACAATAATCCACAAACTCATTTACATCTTGGATAGCCTGGGGATGAGTAAATTTTCAGCACTCTTTAATTTTGGGGTGAATTCTTTCCTTAAATTATTATTTTAGTAGCATTAATATACTATTATAGTATTTATTATCTTGAGTGAGTTTTTATTTTTACATTATTTTCTGTTTTCTGTGTGATTTGAGTTCAGGATATTTTAGTATTTTAATCAAATACATTTTTTGTTATATAAAGAAAAAAAATCTGTTTATATTTACGTTTAGTCATTTTAGAATATTTTAAATTGTCTACCTATATACAACTAACCATATTATTTAATAACTTGTTTAATAATTGTTTTTAATAGCTTTATATTATTTTTAGTTAATGACAACAACAGCCGCCTCAAACCATGCAGTTTTTATTGCCTTTCCAAGTGTGATTTTTAGATGATAATATTGGCAAATCCCACAGACTTGGATAAAAAGCAGAACTTGAGCCATATCTAGAGACTAAAACATTAGGCTACATAATACATGAGGGTGGGCTTTTTGACTTTTTAAACAACCACCTAGCAACCACCCACAACAACCTAGCAACCATGTTTCAATGCTCTAAAATACACCTACAAAACACTAAAATCGTGGCAGCGCATTTTGCATGATCAAGCACTCATATTTTCTTCAAAATTGCGTCTGCTTACAAAAACATCCAAGTTTTAGCACCAACCTATTGTTGAGAGTGTATTCATGAAGTTCACATGTAATCACGCTTATCAGAAGATTTTCTGCTAAAGAAAAGAAATGGTTATTAGCTTTTCTGGAAACACTTCACTGGCTATAGATGCTCTTTCATAGGACAGATCCATTTGATCAAGCATCTTCTTATCTCTAGCAGCATGTGTTCTGCCGTGGGCATCTCTTTAATACTGGAAAATGAATCACGTTTCCTAACTGCGGGAAAGGTGCGATTCCTAACAGTGTTTCCCCTTCCATCGAGGTACTGCATGTTTCATTGTTGGGTTATGAGGTTAACACTGTAATAACTTGCTTGATTCGTATCAAAGCCTCAGCTAATGAGCTGGTTTCGTGGTCATACAGGCGAGGTGTATCAAACGCCAGCTTTGAAGTCCACCGACTTCAATAATAACATTCGTGAGGCACGTGACGGAGAATACTTGGGCTAGAACTGCTGCATGCTAAGCAGTGAGGTTGTTTCCTATAATAAGGAACATATCTGTGAACATTGTTAGTGGTGTTGTGTTGATGACAGTTTTGGTGTTGAATGAGCCACGTCATAAGAAATTGAAGTTTGAGAGGTTTTTGCAACTAGCAGTGTAATTTTGTGTCATTTGGTCATCGAATTGAGTGAAAAGAACTTTTTTTGATTGTCATTGTTTTAAAGAGATCATAATTTGGAAAATCGGATGTTTCATATGGTCCAACGCCATGTCTCAAGTCAAGTGAATGAATCATCTTATAACAGGCATCCAATACTGACTTCCGGAAAAGGGGAATAACCAATGACATTTGAGATTACAACTAAAACAGCAAGCCCCGCCCCACGACTGACAAAAATAAACATGTTCGCGTGAGCAGGTGAGAGAAGATCCAGCTCAGGAATAATTGTGCGCAGATGACATATGCGCGCGCGAGAGTTTGAATTGAGCTCGCGGGCTCCCGTTTCTTCGCATGTAGATCTGTTTTCCTCTCGCGGAAATGATTTACCGCATGCGCCAGCATCAGTGGTGTGCTCACTTATTAATGGAATAGATTTGCCGGCATAGATTTGTTGGGTTTGTCATTCAGGCACGGCACCGAAATCCGCGTTTTGATTCGGTTCGGTACATACCGGTTACTTAGGTACCGGTGCCATACTGGTACCGGGTTTCGGTACCCGACCCTACTTTCAACACCATCATCCCATCACTCCTGCAGACCAAACTTACTCAGCTCTGTCTGTCAGTGGATTACCAGCTTCCTGACAGACAGGCAGCAGCTAGTGAGGCTAGGTAAATTCTCATCCAGCACCCATAGCATCAGTACTGGAGCTCCTCAGGGCTGTGTTCTCTCCCCACTGCTCTTCTCCCTCTACACCAACAACTGCACCTCTAAAGACCCCTCTGTCAATCTCCTGAAGTTTGCAGACGACACCACAGTCATCAGCCTCATCCAGGATGGCGATGAGTCTACCTACAGACAGGAGGTTAAAGAGCTGGCTGTCTGGTGCAGTCTCAACAACCAGGAGCTCAACACGCTCAAAACAGTGGAGATGATAGTGGGCTTCAGGACGAACCCCCCTGCTCTCTCCCCGGTCACCGTCGTGGACAGCACTGTGGCAGCAGTGGAGTCATTCAGGTTGCTGGGCACCATCATCTCTCAGGACCTGAAGTGGGACGCTCACATTGACTCCATTGACAAAAAGGCCCAGCAGAGGCTGTACTTTCTTCGCCAGCTGAGGAAATTCAACCTGCCACAGGAGCTGCTGAAACGGTTCTACTCAGTCATCATTGAGTCTGTCCTGTGTACTTCAGTAACTGTCTGGTTTGGCTCAGATACAAAATCAGACATCAGAAGACTACAGAGGACAGTCCGATCTGCTGAAAGGAAGATTGGTGCTCCCCTGCCCACCCTTCAAGAACTGTACACATCCAGAGCGAGGAAAAGGGCTCAGAAAATCATTCAGGATCCCTCACATCCGAGCTATGACTTTTTTGAACTTTTGCCATCTGGTCGGCGCTACAGAGCACCGAATACCAGGACAGTCAGACACAAGAACAGTTTCTTTCCCCAGACAATCTACCTCATGAACAGTTAAAAGTTCTCCCACTGTGCAATAAAAATATGTGCAATAACCTGATGTGTATTTATCATCCAACATTCTAGTACATCCTTCATAATTTTTTACTATTTCTGTTTTATCTAGATCACACCTGTACATACAATCTATTATTTATTAATGTTTTTTTTTGTGTGTGTTGTTGTTGTTGTCTCTGTGTACTGGAAGCTGTGACACCAAAACAAATTCCTTGTATGTGCAAACATACTTTGCAATAAAGCTCTTTCTATAGTTACAGTATATGTTTAGAATTATATGTCAGTTTGTGTATATGCATTTTTTTTATTATATATATATATATATATATATATATATATATTATATAAGCTATTGTTATTCTAAAATACAGTTTTTCTGTTATATATGTGCATTACTGTTCAAAAGAGTAGGAACAAAAACATATATTTTACACTCACCAAGGCTGAATTCATTAAATCAGAAATGCAGTAGAAACAGTAATAATGTGGAATATTAATACGATTTATACTACGGTGTCATTGAATGCTTGAATCTGATTGGCTGACGAATGTTCTAAGGTGTGCAATTATTTTTAAGGAACCACACAACAAACGTAGTTCCAGGCAGCTCTTTGAGCTCTTTCACATTATGCTTTCGATTATTTCAAAGGTCTTACAAACATATATATATACAGTACATCTATGCTTACAACAGCAAAATAACCAAAACCCACAGTGACACTGGCCAAACAAATGAATATAGTAATCAATATGATAAAGAAGGACTCCTCAGTTCCATGTTTTGCCACAAAATACCGTTTTATTATGTACAAGTACATACTCTATCTCTCCCTCAGAGACTCACACACATTAACTTCCTAACTTCATTCCTTATCCTTAACATCAACTTAAAAACAACTTGACTTCTCTTTTACCGTTTTAGCCGAACACTTTTGAGAGACTCACAGACTCATAATTCACATCTCTCTCTTACACACACACACATACACACACACAGACACATAACTTAGTTATTAAGTGCATTTGTCTGTTATTTACGGCTCAAGCCTCAGTTACTAGGTCTAAAATAATGTTTTGGAATTAACAACAGATGCACTGGATAAGATGTTGAAGAAATAAACCTACTTACAATAGCATTTTAAGTATAAAAACTGAACAAATACCTTTGAAATATATAATCTGATCGATGTCTTGAGGTGTGGCCACTGTAGTATAACCCATAGTCAATTATTCCTTACTTAAAATATCTATTTTCTATGTGAATATATAATAAATGTAATTTATTTCTGTGATCAAAGCTGAATTTATAGCATCATTACTCCAGTCTTCAGTGTCACATGATCCTTGTAAATCCCTTGACTGCCACTTTTTATCAATTTAATACATCAATGCTAAATAAAAATATTCTTTCCAAAAATTTTATCAAACACATTAATGATATACTAATGATATATCTATATTGCAGTTGCAGAGCTTGTATTTTGAATCTGTTTAATGAATCAGAATGATTCAAAACTAAATTACAATGTTGTTGACGCATGAAACCTTGTCTAACATTTATAAGATGCCATGAAAGTGCAGAAAGTGGGGTTAGTTGAGATGGTGAGCGGGAGGCACATGAAGGATGAAGTGAAAGGTCAGGTGCTGAGGGAGAGTCTGTGCTGAAAGCAAGGTCAGTCCGGAGGTGCAAAGTCAGACTGTTGTTGGGTTAGAGGTGGTCAGGCTATGTTTCTCTCTGCTGGACTAACAGGTCACCTAATGCATGCACTCGTGGAGTCTGATGCCCTGGAGCAGAGGTCAGCAGCCTTTTCACATGACGTGCTGTTTTTCTTGTTAATTACTGTACTATACAGTTAAAGATCATGTGTGTTGGGTTAAAAAGTCCTGAATCATACAGTATTTGCTTAACAAAATCCAATGATTGTTTCTAAATGAGGTGCTGATTACAAAACAAATAGTGGCTGTTTGGTTCTAGGATATAAAACTTGCCAACAAAATGTTGCATTTTATAACGTTTTTGCTTTTGCAAGCATTCGTAAGGTAAAGAAGTTTTATTCCTTAATCAACAGTACAGCCATACAAACACAACTGGCCTATTTGTTCAATATTCATCTAATTTTTGCATTAAATAAATGACTCTGAAGGCATAATTTGATGCCTAATGCTAAAATAAATGGTACATTTTGCATCATTCTTTTTGTCATTACAACTTTTGACATCTGACTGCTTTTGTTATTTTGATAAATACATAAAATCTGAATTTAAGAATATACATTTTAAGATTTAAGTATAGTCAGAATTATAACTATATATTTACAGTTTACATTCATACATTCAAACTTAAAACAATATTTTTGGCTTAGACTTACAACTATATATTCAGATTTACTTCTATGGATATTTTAGTGAACATTTTAAGAGCACTAGAATGATGCTTGAATGTCATTACCTTATGAGATTAATTACATCTGTTGTTAAAACAGCTAACTTTACAGCGGCTGTCCTCTGTTGAGGCCGCTTGAAATAGTCAGGATTAATGATTTATTTGACAGCGGTCTTATAAAATAATACAAACAAAGAATTTTTAACGATCATGAATGAGAAACTATCCACGTCGTGATATTCTGTGAACAAATCACTGGCACTCCGTCTACTAAAGTCGAGCCCACGGGGCGTTATCTAACAGGACCGTTATTCATTTATGACAGCGCGGCATGGCTTCATTTCATCCTGCTCTTTTAATGTGCTGAAAGACACATCGCTCCCCTCAGCATCACATCAGTGCAGAGACATCGTCGTTTCTGTAAGTGACACTCAGATGAAACATTAGAGAGATCAGCGTGTAGCTTTCAGCTTTTCTTCTGTCGTTGAGTGATGATTTAACGATGCGTATCAACAGGACGTCTTCGCTACTTGTTAGTAAACCACCGAGTCGTTGACTAAATGATGCGCTCTTTGTAGTTACTGTTACACGCCTCACCTGGAAACACTCAAAACACGCTTGTATGTCAGCGCAACCTGTCGAGATCTTCTTAAGGTCTTAATTATTTCTCCTAGTCTTCAGTAAAGCCATCCAAGTTGTAGATGAGTATGTAGCATTGCATCACTTGCTCAGCAATGGATGCTCTGCAGTGAATGGGTGCCGTCAGAATGAGAGCTGATAAAAACTTTACAATAATCCACGAGTAACCCACATCACTCCAGTGCATCAATTAATGTCATGTAAAGAAAAAAGCAGTGTGCTTGTAAGAAACAAATCCATCATTAAGATATTTTTATCTTTAAACCGTTGCTTCTGGTTAAAAATAGTCCATAATACATAATAATAAGTCTTTCAGTGAAAAAGTAAATCTCCTGTTGTCTCTCACATCAAAATGCACATATTTGTTTAAAACTGTTTTGGACTGTAAACAGTGCTTGATCTGTGCAGATTTCTCTCCTGATTCAGATCAGACCACTTTTAACACTGGAGGAAGTGCTATAAAGGATTATGGAGTCATATTTTAACCAGAAGCAATGGTTTGAAGTGAAAAATGTCTTGATGGATTTGTTTCTTACAAACACCCAGCTATTGGCTACTCGAGATGTTATAGATGGACTGGAGTTTATTATTGTGATGCTTTTTTCAGCTGTTTGGACTCTCATTCTGACGGCACCCATTAACTGCAGAGCATCCACTGATGAGCGATACAATGGTACATTTCTCAAAATCTGATGAAGAAACAAACTTGAGCTCTTGAAATGGAGCACAAATTGCAAAACATTTCAAATCTTGTTTGATTTTCAGAAGAATAGTGTCTTAAAACATGCTTAAATGAAAAGTCATAATAATGTATTTGCTTTATAGTCTACTTACTACATGTCTCAATTATTGACTTCAGTTTGTCTTATAAACTGTGAAAGAGCATCAGATCATCAAGTATAAAAGTCTATATGTATGGGAGTCGCGTTAGATGCAACCACACATTTGACTTTCTCAGATAGTAGTGTCATCACATAGTAGTGTCAGATGTTTCTTGTCCTGTTTTTCCTCTACTTTACTCATCCGCCATGTAGACTGACACAAACATATTGTAATGCATGGCGAGGATTGGGGGAATTAGAGAGATAACAGCAACAACTTTTGGAGTCTTTCATGTAAAAACTTTCTAAACAATGTCTTGTCACTTTCTTATAAATTATGCAGTCTATGCTGCTGCGTGCTTGTCAAAGTAATCGTCACAGCGCAGTTGCTGTTTAAGACGTGTTTTTAACCTTTCATGTGGAATATTACACAACGACAACTTTCCCAACATAAACTAATTACCATCCCGATGCCAAAATCAAAACAATATTCAGCAGCAGACTCTTTGAAATTGCTCCCTGCTTGTCCAGCTGACAACCTTGTGAATTATTTTAAGCCGTATCATTGTGCTGTTATTTTATTCGAGGATCTACATGGAGGCTTTAGTGATGGATGTAGGATGCAAAAGCTGCCTGTCAAACTGACTGTACATGGACTCATATTTGTATGAGATGTCGTAAGATATTTCAACACCCACAACTAAAGCATTTTTTGTCTTTTTCTCTCTTTTTTTCTGCCTGGATTGTGCAATATCTCAATATTGTTGCATTTTCTTCATCTTTTAGTGATCCTGTGTTTTTATATAAATAATAACTGACAGACCACACTAAAAATTCCTTATATATTTGTTCAATGCCTGCCTTTCTACAAGCACAGATTGTTCGGATTCGTTCTAGACCTATATTTCCCCAAATGTACAGTATGTAACAGGAGCACACTTCATGGATTACGTCTATGACAAACAAATGCTTTTTTTTTTTTACTTCCCTTTCTATGGCTAATGTGGTGTTTGAACCAGATGTACTGTAATATTAGAATTAATTTTATGTTATTCTTTTGTTTGTTTCGTTTTTGCTAAAACTTTACATGTTATGAAAATAAATCAATACTCAATTTTGTTTATACATTTTAGTTATTTATTTGCTAAAAAATACAATAAACTTGTGTTTTGACATTAGATCCTGCATTACGTATCATGAACTAACAAGACAAAAAAACGTTTATAGTACACTAGGTTAATTTCAGTCCCTGCGAATATGAAACAAATTTGTACATTTAAAGTTATGTTCATTAAAATGATTTGATGTTATTTTGTAAACATTTAATATTTTATTTTATTATTATATTCGTTTTTTGGGGTTTTTTTACAATTGCAATAAGCTTATTTTTATAGATAATGCATTAGGTGTTATTCATTAACAAGAAAACTTTTATTAGGCATTATTAAGTAGATTAGATTTCTACATATACAAAGGATTTTTTAAGAATCAAGTTGTATAAATGAATATTATTTGAATATTATTGTAATGAATATTATTTTATGAAAATGATGTTTCATTTTATCATTTATTTTATTTCATTGTTTTTATTTTTGCTAACACTATTTTAACATTAGTTGCATTGGTTATCATGAATTTATGATCATGAATGGGTACTGATTTTAATTTCTACATTTTCAACAGAATTTTTATATTTAAATTTTAGCTTATCATAAAGAAAAAATATTCGATT
>JAUMHE010000042.1:17034410-17051175 GCA_032359235.1 Enteromius mattozi
TTTTTTATTTTATTTTATTTTTTTTTTTATAATCCACTCACTTTGAATCATTTTGATCAGACTATCAAAACGTTTTCCACATACTGGGTTAAAATGTCAAATAATATCTATATTTTTTTCATGCTGATAATTAGACACCACTCATTAAATTAACCATGCAGGTGACGTGGCAGATTATTATAGCATACTGCATTTTACATACTATTTTCTCACTGTTTGACGCACTATTTTAGTACACTAGTACTGAGTTGCAAACACGAGTGCCAGTGAGTTCATGTATTCCCAGTGTCCAACATATGGCAACCCGTATCCCAGAATAACCTGAGCAACTTCTGCTTTCTATCCTGCATGTCTTTACATGCACCGCTGCCAGTCCTGATCTCTAATTTATCTGACCTTTGTTTGCTTGTGTTTTTTACAGACCATTGCTTTTATAGGCAATGTTAATTTTAGCTCTGAAGTGCACCATTCAGAGAAGCCTTCAGGTAACCAAGGACAAACCTGAACAATCTGCTGTAACCCTGCGTAAATATGTGAGTAAATCATACTTACAATGTCAACTCACAGACTTAGATGTCCATTTATTTTATCCCTGGACTCAAAAAGTTGCATACAGGGATAAAATTAACTAAAACTGAAAAGTTTATTCATTTTTTTTTTTTTATTGAAAGTATAAATGTTGCCTTAGTAACTAACCAAAATATATGTTGAAGGACAGATAATATTAATTCATTCATTCATTAATCAATCAATTAACTAACTGAAAGAAAAACTTAACTAGAACAAAAACTGAAAAATAAAACAATTATATATATATATATATACACAATCATTTTATTTTTGCTTAAAATAATTGTTTACAGTTTAAAATAAGCTTAAATTTTTCATTATTTGTTAATGTATTAGGCAATATTAACTTTTACGGTATTTAGTCATTTACAGTAGATTAATTTCAATTTTAACATACAAATGCATTTTTAAAATTCAAATTGTATAAATTAACATTTCTTGATTGTATTATGAGAAACTATATTTTATTTTATTTTATTTCATTATTTAATTTACTAATTATAATAAGTTATTTACTGAATAAATAAATAATGTTTATGTGTGCTGTGTATATTTATTACTTCCATATAAATACACACATTCATAGCGGTGCTTATGGAACAACCACGATTTAGCGGTTCCTTGGTTACCGCTGTGAACAAAGCAGAGCTGTGCTTATAAATGATTTTTTTTTTGATAACAAGCGAAATATGTTCGCACGAGTAAGCACGAGAAACGAGAGGTTTCCTCGGTAACGGCTGTAGACAAAGCAGCTCTGAGCTTACAAACGCTGCCTTATTTGCAGGATGAAATGAATATAACATTTTCTAAAGACAGTCTTCCTACAGAAATACAGTGATATAAAAACACCCACGCCTCAGTTTGATTTTTAAACATGCATTACGTGCTCATGTTTATTCAACAAAGCCTTTTGGAAAATCGGTCGGTTTTTATATCGTGGCAGGTCGCCACAAATAAATAAATGTTTGGGAAACACATCCCACAGCACAATAACCTGAGACCAACTTCTCATTATTAGCTGCCTTTGCAGCCCGCGACACTAACCAGACCGATAAACGAACACAGACCGGAAGTTAACTTAGGTCCAGGCACATGCGCCCGAGGAAATATAAAACAGATTGTTCTGTTCCTTGATTCTGATTGGTTGAGCCAGTTTCAAAGCTGTTGTAAATTACTCAACAAACATACACCTTTGTTTACAGTTTTGTTTGTGTGCTGCTTGGCAACCACTTTGTTGGAAGCATAACCTTTTTTGAGGAACTACATTGTTTGACACATTGTTAAACTTGATTTGCTCTGTTTTATTTTGTGAAACCTTACTATGTATATGGAATAACCATTTTATAAAAGTAATAAGCCACTTCTTTGCGTCTGTTTGCAGCGTCTCTGGCCTCTGTCCTGTTTACAGACTCAGGCGTGATGTATTTTGCTTTATCACTTCTCAGTAGATCCCAAAAATGACAGACAAATGTTAGTACAAAAATGTAGAAATGCAATGTATTTTTGTACTTATTTTGATGTTATTTTGGGGATCTTCTGAGACAGTGATAAAAATAGTTGGGTTGGTGACCACCGTGTACAGAGAGAAGTGCAGTGGGGAGAGAACATATCCCTGAGGGATACCAGGCTGGATGGTGATAGTCCTGCTGGATGAGAGTTTGCCCAGGTTTATCAAAGCTGCTGTCTGTCTGTCAAGAAGCTGGGCACAGAGAGCTGTTCCAGTTTGCCTGAGAGAAAGTCATGATGGTATTGAAGGCCGAACTGAAGTCCACAAATAAGATCCTTGTGTAATTCCCAAGTCTGCCAAGGTATTACAGAGCATAATGTAGCCCCGTGTTGACTGCATCACCTGCAGACATGTTTGATCTGAGCAAAGATCAGGTAATGTCCTTTAGGTGGACCAGGACCAGTCTCTCAAATGACTTCTTAACAACAGACGTTAGAGCAACAAGTTTGTAATCATAAAGTGCCCCTATTATGGGTAATGAAAGGTTCATATTTTGGTTTTGGGAGTCCGCAGAAACATGTTGACATGCATGCAAGGTCAAAAAAATAAGCATTTATTTTAACTGTACTTGCTTAACAACTCCCAAACGATTTGTTTTTCCATACCCCTCCTTTGCATGATGCTAATCTGCGGTGATTGGTCGATTGATTTCATTTTCATTTTCATCTCATCATGCCTGTAATGCCTGATATAGCAGTGTTTGTGCTGCTTTGTGTACAGCGTTACCGTGGAAACTGCTATTTTAACCGCTCCAAAAGCAGCATCTAGTGGAAAAGAATGAATCTGCATTTTCATTCAGATCAATGCGAAAAGACCAACAAGTGGGTGGGCAATATGCTAATGTTTCATGTTCACGTTAACATAAAACGGCTTGGAACTTGTTTTAAGTGATTCAGAGTCAACTCCTTCTTTCTTTTCTTTTTTTGCCCCCTGTAACCTCCCAGTAATCACACTTTCTTATTAAAGAATAATAAACAAGCATACTCAACAATGTTTCAAACTGTGCTCAGATTGTCCAAGATCCTGAAATCAAAACTCAGCAATCTTGAAATGAATATTTCTCATCAGATTCTCCCAAGATCATGTTATTCTCCCAATTTATGTTTATTTTGAACCATTGGAGGAACGTCTGAGACTAAATAAGTTCAGTGTGTTCTATGAATGAAAAACTTTTGAGTGATATAATTTTCCTTAAAATATCTTTTCATCTTGATCACGATAAAGGAATAGTTCACCTCTGAATAGTTCCAAACCTGTAAGAATGTCTTTGTTCTGCCGAACACAAAGAAAGATATTTTGAAGAAAGTTTGTAACCAGGCTGTTTTGGTCACCATTGACTTCAATAGTAGAAAAGAAAAATACTATGCAAGTCAATGGAGACCCAAAACAGTCTGGTTGCAAACTTTCTTTAAAATGTATTTCTTTGTGTTCGGCAGAACAAAGACATTCATGCAGGTTTGGAACTTGAGGGTGAGTAAATGAAGACAGAATTTTTATTTTGGGGTGAACTATTCCTTTATGTGAAACTCTTCTGAACATTTACAAAAGGCCTCATTGTACTGAATAAGTTTTTCATTTAAGTAACGGCTCATTCGAAGTGAGACATTCACATCATAAATTTGTGATCTGTAAAAACATTGTTTTAGCAGCTGTTGTGTATTATAGCGTGTTATAACACAGCTGTTTCATCCTCTAGTTCTTCAAGTGTGAACTTTCACAGCTGTATCTGTGAGAATTTGATGTTTTATCTAGTGTATTTGTGGGCACGTCTAATTTAAACCCAGCATTGCTACATTAAGTGTTCAAAAACCTGTGAAAGAGAACAAAACGGATCAGGCCTTTGACAAATAACTGTTTGCTTTTTCTCCAAAGCTGATTGCACAGTTCATTTCTTTCCCTGGCATTGTTTGATATGATATGATGTACAACAGCATGTCAACAAGGCTGTTATTGCATGCTTTATCAGCATGTTACTGTACAACGCATGCTATTTTCTAATAGAGTTAGTTTGAGTTTAGAATGTTTTAAGCTAACAATGGGATTTACAATTTTTTTAACATTGCATTAACATTAACATTTTGGTTTAATGATTTTTGTGAGCTCATCACAAATGCATTCTTGTCTTTGGAACATGCAAACTAGGCACTGTATATTAATAATTAAACTGGAAATATAATGTTAAACTGGACTAGTAGTGTGACGTAAAATGCTGCCTAGGTAGTTTTGCAGCAAAGTTTATGAACTTCAGAAAACATGCAAAAAGCTGAGCAACTCAGCATTCCATTACCAATATTGATGATGGATCCAGAAGTCTTTTTTTTATTTTATTTTATTGTTGCTGTTAAATAACATGAATTAATGCAGTAGACATATAAACTAACAATGAAAAAAAATATTTTACTTATTTCTTAAAATGCATACATTTAAATTTGACAGTGTTTCTTAAAATTGATCATTTGTGTTTATGCTTTTACAAATAATTATTTTTGTATAAATTGCATGAAATACTGTATTATGTGCATTTGTTTTCTGATAACACTTTACAATAAGATACATTTGTTAACATTTTTAATCCAGTAGATATCATGAACTACGAAATTGAAAAAAAAAAGTGAAACAATGAAAAAACAGGGTAACACTGTTAAGGTTTTTGTTACACGTTACATGTACTATAATAAAAAAAAAATAGCCCTAATCTTAACCCTAACCACATAGTAAGTGTCACGATCTATGTTTAATGTTCACGTGTTTTGCCATGTCTTTGTATATGTGCCATGCTCCTTTTGTATCCGCCCTTGCCCGTGTATAGCGTTCCCTGCCCTTGTTTAGTTCATTGTGTTAATTAGTGTCCAGCTGTGTCTCGTCTATGTCTGTGTATTTATACTGCCTAAGTTCTAGCCTTAGTTGTCGAGTTGTCAAGTGTCTAATATGTTTGCATGTGCCTTACCTTTTGTACCTTGTCCAAGTCATTGATTAAAAGAACCACAGTTTCATGGATTTCTACGTGTTTGAGTTTCATGCCAGAGTGCAGACGTGACAGTAAGTGCAGTTAATTAAAATTACTTAATACTTAAATGTAACAAGGACACTTTAAAATAAAATGTAACTAAAACCAGTGATTATCAGTTTGTGTACATTTTAATTTCTACCTATTACAAATGCAATTTTTAACATTTTAGGTTTGTAAATTAACATTAGTTGATATACTATGTTCAATTTTTATTTTTTATTTAATTTTTCACATGCTCTTGATTACTTTTTATTCAGACCACCAAAACAAATTAACATTATATATTAAATTATGTGTGTATATGTGTGTGTGTGTATATATGTATATATATAAAATAGTGTTGATTACCTAATTGCTGCCATGTAGGTAAGCAGCTTATAGGCTTTGAATCAATTTATGCATCAGAGAAAATGTACTGTATCTACAATTACAAAAAACATTAATAAAAAGAGATCAGAGAAGGATATATAATTTATTGTACGTGCAAATAAGCAAGGATTTATGTATATTTTGTATTAATTTATGATATGAATAACAAAATCGCTTACATGTTGTCTGGACCTTGATGTTTTGGTGATGGTTTTAGTTACACCTCTCGCAGCCTGTTCAGTATTAACTAGTACTTAAAATCAGTTTAACCACCACGGGCCGGTTTAAGCTGGTTATTTTACCTCAGCAGGATAAATGACCTGTTTATGATAAGTGCAGTTTATGACTGCACATCATTATCATTTGTCTAGTCAGTAGAAGATCTGTTGACTGAGCAGCATGAAGAGATACAGCAGCTTAACATCGCTGGTTGTTTATTCATGCTATAAAACGTCAACATGCTATGACAAATCACCCTCGGCTTGCTCTCTCACACAACCTTCAATTATGGTGTTGAAGTGGTTTTGTCTTTTAATTGGCAATGTGTTTAAGCATCATCAGGAATACAGACACCGATGCTGAAGTCCTTGTATTGTTCGTTTGCTTTTCTCTGTGGAATGTAATGTTGTTCCGTTGTGTTTATCGTCCCGCGGAGAGGCTTCGCTTCAAGAGACTTTTCTCTTCTAATTGGATTGGATTCTGTATTGGTCTCATTATTTCAGCTAATTAAGATTTAGCTCTGTGGCATCTTTTGTCACCGTGGTGTAAGTGATCCACATTGATTTTATTCGCTCATCTCTATTCAGATTGTTTTGCCGGGAAACAAAATCCCAAACCATCTTCTACAAATCTGATAGATTCAAATTAATGAGATTTTCTTTGAGAAAATATAAATAATGTAAATCTATGCGTTTTATTCACACCCACTGTCACATAAGTGTCATAAAAATATGATAACAAAATATCATCCATATTTTATGAGCAGTCACACAACATTAGCATGTTAAACGTCTCCTCAGTATATACGGAAAGTCTCTACTTAGTGTAAGAGTTTATAAGCTGAACTTTGTTTGGAGCAAAACTAAATTTAATAAACAATGAAGCTGAAATCAGATTTACCTTTGACCAATAAATACACAGCATCTATCTCTGTCCATCCAACTATCTGTCTGTCTATCTATCTATCTGTCTGTCTGTCTGTCTGCCTATATCTATTTAATCTAATCTATCTTGCTAGCTAGCTGTATGTATGTATGTCTATCTGTCTATATATCTGTCTGTCTATCCGTATGTCTGTCTCTATCCGTCTATCTATCCATACACAGTATATGTCCGTCCGTCCATCTATCAAATCTATCTATCTGTCTGTCTGTCTGTCTTAGACTTTTTATGATTGTTTTTTACTTGTAAATTATATCAGTAGTAATGCAGCACACACAATTTCTTTATAACATCCCTATCTGTCTTGCAGCTGCTGATTTGAGTCCAGTCGATTGCATAATGTGACTTCCGTCCCACCGAATCACCAGAGCATGCTGAAGACATCACCTGACATTGTCTGCTGTTGCATCATCCCGGTGGGTGCCGCAGAGAGGAGCTACTACATGCACTTTGAGTGTCTGGGTTGAGTGCAATTCAAATTCAGTGATTCACACAAATGTTCAAATGGAATGAAAATAGGGCCTTCTTGACCCAACATGTTATTTCAGCCTTAACACGCTGGCATGTTGTCAGGAATATATTGTCAGTCTGTTATTGCTTACAATATGAATCACTCGTATAGACGGAAACGGTGTAGTCACAATATGAACGGCGTCATTCTTCATTTGCGCACTGGAATGACAGGTCATATAACTGCGATAGCGAAGCACATCTCGACAGATCCCCTTCCAAGGGTGTCTTCATTCGATTCCTGTGCTTTTCCATTCTTTCCCTTTTCTACAAGTCATTGATGATTGTTATGACGGAGGTTGACAGGTGAGAGAGTCGCAGCCTGACAGACGTCGCAGAGGGGGATGATTGAGTTTTGACGCTCTATGGAAATCACGCTCCCGTTGCAAACATGCATAATCTCCCCTGGCAGGCAGCGAGATGGTCGGGGGCGCTTATCCGTGCGAGCGGGTGGCCGGACTCGATGTGAGAAATGGACAAAGCTCTGAAAAAGTCGTCCGAGGATGTAGCATTGGCTTCTGGGTCATGCAATAGCTGCACTCATGCTTCACTGAGTTTTTGCTAGAATTTCCTCCTTTGTCCTCGACAAGCTAACATCAAGTTCTCTCGGAAAGGTAGTTCACGCTGGCAGAATTCCCAGCCATAGTCAACAAAGGTAGTTTGTGCTTGTTTTGTGCCTCAAACAAACATGACTTGACGTTTGTGGTGCCTGTTCTGGGGCAGCCTGTCCCAGATATCCAATCCTGTCCTATGGAGAAACTCTTTCTTTTTGACAATGTTGTCTTGTCCTATAATCTTTTATTTTCTGGGAAGCTTGTGTGTTTTGCATCCCTCAGGCACCTTGATGTTTCAGACCTTCTAGAGGACTGTCTGCTACCTTTGCACATAGCTAGATGTCCATTGATATGCATTCCTTTGCCCTCACCAAATGCATTCAGACTAGATATCTGAAATAACATTAGGAATATTTCAAAACTTTATGCAAGTGTCTGTAAATGCAGTGTAAGTGCATTTGCATGAAGTTAAACTCCGCTTAACTTCAATGCTTTGCCAGCCATCACTGGTGCCACTTTCATTCTCACTGAAAACAAACAAATTCAGTCATTTTATAAGTGCAGATCGCTGTCGTAAAGATAAGCTTGTGATGTCTGCTTTATTGTTGTTGAAAAAGTCCCACATGAAACTATGCAAGACATTTAACTAATAATTTAACTAAAACATGTAATGAGCACTGATTCTTCAATGTCAGGTTGTGACCTTTCCTGTTAAATTAAAAGTCATCCATCAAAATCATTGCTGTGCCACTTGCTCCATCCAATTTTCTGCTGTGTCCTTTATGAGAAACGTGTTATCAATACATATTAAAGATCTATAATTTGTATTTTGATGCAATTTGTTGGACCGGTTACAAAGAATTGTTGCTCTCAGAAGTTTGTGATTTTATTAGTAATTTTTGCATGACTTTTTTTTAGTATTATGTTTATCTCTTATATTATCACTTCTCCTCAATTATAATTGAAATGAATATAGTGAGTATATAGTTGACAGTGAGAGTATAAAGCTATAATATGATAAAATAGTTTGACCTTGGAAGAATTTTCTTTCACATTATTTCAGACAGTTGACTGAACACTGTCAATACTTTAAATACTCAAATAAAAATATGTAGACATGTTTAATCAATAAATAAATAAATATGACAAAACACAACAGGTTGCTTCATTAAAGTGAAAACTAAAATAAAACAAATACAAATCCTATAACAGTATATGAGTGATATGAAAATATCACTGAGCACAACAGAAATAAGCAAAAACTCATCAGTTTAATGTCAGAAACAATTCAGAATCTCATTTGTAAAACCATTTGATCTTAGAATAATTTGTAGGAGTTCAGATCTCATATTTTATGTGTTTTGAAAATATGTAAGCAGAAGAATTAAGCAAAAGTCTGGATTTGCTCTGTTTAATCATGTCTCTGTCTAGGAAAAGTGATTCAGAATCTCATTTGTGTTTTGTTTTGTTTTTTTTTTTTTTTTTTTTTCTACAGGATGCATGCAGCTCTTCCAAAAGTGACTAGATAACAGCAGAATTGTCCAGCAGACGGTGAAGTGTTGCTCGAGGCTGAGTGCCGCACACAACCTGCATTTACTGCTGGAGAAGATGGAGACTTTCATTGAAACTGACAAGCGAAGGTCCAGACGGATGGCTTTGCTGGAGATATGTGACGCTGTGGGGTTCGACTCAGATGGGGAATAGTTTGAACTATTTATGCGAGAGGCGCTCTCAACAGGAGTCGGACCATACATGAAATGTTCAGCAATGTCAACAATGCCAAATGTAGGGCAGCCAAGAATTCCCAGTGACAACAAAGGTAAGGTTATGTGTGCTTTTGACAACACAAGGATGTCAAGGTTTGTGCTGTTTGTTTGCCCCACAAAACTTGCTGTCTCACTGCAAAATGCAATTCAAAAGTAGAGCAGCTGAAAGTACAGTTCAGATCTCAGGAATAATTGGGCTTCTTTTAGCAACTGCCTCTTTTATTCATATTAGAGTGACCAAAGTCAACATGCACAATCAAAATGGACTCCGCATATAAATGAAAAATGGATGCACACTGTTGCAAAGAGACAAAATTGCCTTAATCTCCAATCACTTTTATTTTTAACCACTGTAATCACATGCCGTCCAATTCATTGCCAAATGTCGGGCTTACCTTTTCCCACATTTTCAACTTTTTTTTTTTTTTTTTTTTTTTTCTTTGCATGCAATGTGTGAAAATAAATTCTAAAGCTATGCGACACTCATACGGTGTAAATTGTGTAACCTTTAATGAGCACAGATTCAAAATACTGACATGAGATGTGTTAACAGACCTCAGGCTTTAAAGAAAAAGTTTTCCTCTGCCGAACAGGCTTGAAATCATCACATTCACTTTCTTTATTTGAGTCGCTCTTTAATCACAGATTGTTTTGGCCACAAGCATGATTATTATAGTAAATTAAACCATTAACGAACTGTTATAAAGTACAATAAATGGCTGAAATAAAATAATTTAAAAAAATAATTAAACACATTTCATTTCAACTAAAGTTGCCATAGGTCAAATTAAAACAAATAAAACTATAAATAAATAAATGTAAACAGAATTAATATAAACTATATAGAGATATTTAAATAAATTAATAATACCAGTAGAAATAAAATACAATTGGGCAAAATTGAATTGAGTTGAACAAAACACAAAAACAATAAAAAAAAAAAAAACATAAATCTGATTTAAAACCTATATGTATCTCAATGATACTAAAATAGCATAATATGAAAATTAAACAAATCATACAAAAAACAAAATAGCTAAAACTTATTACAATAAAACTTAAAAACATAACCTGTAAAAATAAAATCAAATTCAAAACCAATAATAGTTTAGCAGTCAAACAAATCGATTTAAAAAAAATAAACAAACAAAACATACAAAAACACAACATCATTTCTAAAACTAACTTAAATGTAAGAGAAAAAGAAAAATAATTCAACCTGAAGGGGGAAAAAAATCCAGACTTGAGTTATTGTAGATGCAACTCACTTTGAACGAGTGAAATTGATGTTTTTGCCATTTTCAAGGTAATGAGGCTCTAAATATTGTTTAAACGATGTGCATGTTTGACATTTTACAAATTGCTGCTGCTCATAGACATTTAAAAGCATTAGTACCAAGGGGCCGTTTATTTATCATTAGAGATGTTTGCCAAGTCAGGTATAACTTGCTCATATACTGTTAATGAGTTAATCAAACCAATGACATCAAGAGTTAAACTGTTTTCTTTTCTCAGATGCAAAGCGTGAAGAAAAACATCCCATTCCAGTCAAATCTACAAACCAGAATATCACAGAAAAACATGCTAAAAAACACATTCGACAGGTGTTGTATGAGCAACCACCACCTGTTTCCTTCAGAAAGTATAATACAGGTAATATATGATGATGCAAGCATTTGCAGTTAAAAGCTTTAGGATTGCACTAAATCATCAATGAAGTGTATAGAAAGGAATGCTGTATTAATTAATGCACCTCCGCAGAGCATGTAGAGTGACTTTGATTAAAGTAAAATAAGCCAGTGCAACCTCATTAACAACACTTTAACCCTTGACGTGATAGACTTTACTGTAAGACATTTGATATGAGAGCAAATGATCACTTTTGCATGAAATATCTCTTAGTTAATCATAATCTAATAAAGCCTATCCAGATTCGAGTGTAAATCAGAGTGGATTCAGTTTTATGTGACTATATGTACATCGAGCAAACAAAAGAGAGAGTCATTTTGTTTTCTGTTTAATATATTGCTCTTTTTAGGTCCATCCTCCCAGTGCCATCTGCCGCCACCATAAAGAGGAGAGACGGGCGAGCGAGACGGTGCGTGACAGACTGTTTTATTTGACTTGGAGGGGCTAATTTGGATTAGGGAGGATTTGTGTCCCTGCTGTGAAGCTCGGGCCTGTTTGCGAAGCGACTTGCGGAAAGTAGATCTGATGCGGTAGGTCCGCTGTTTGCCTCTCGATGAGATAAAACAGTAAGCCGGCGGGAAAATCAGGGGTAAAATCACATTTAAGCCAGTCCATTGAACTGTGGAGGTAAACAATGAGGATTTAGACCCAGACAGAGTAAAGACGAAACACCTCAAAGAAATATTTGCAGATTGTTGGTATCGCCGAGCACATATTGCACGGACGGTTTCCAAGCAGAACGTGCAGCCGCCAAAAGTCTTTAATGACGGCAGTGTCACGCATGGACGTAGAAGTTGTAAAAACAAGACAGCTGAAAACAGGAAGACTTTGATATGAAACTATATCACTTTTTGTTTCTACATTTTAACAAACCAACTTGATTCAGAGCAATTCTACAGATCACTAAAAAACTGGCTAAAATAAAATACTGCCAAAATTAAATATATTGTAATGTTTTCCATTATAGCAAAATCTGATCAAATCTGAAAAAGACTGCATATTTTTTATATATAGTTTCAAAATATTTTTTTTTTTATAGAAATGTACATTTTTTGTGCAAATCGCTGTCACAAACAAATATTTGAAATGTGAAAATGTATGTCTTCATATAAATAAATAACAATAATGATAATTACAACAATCAATATGTAAATTACTGTCAGTTTAAATTTTATTGTAATATTTTAAATATGCAAAAATATTTCATACATATATATATTTATTAACAAAGCATGAAACTTGATTTTTATTGTTGTCATTGTTATTGTCATCATTCAAGACATATATAATTTTAATATACTGTATGATATTGCATATGATATGGCATTATAAATTTTATTAAATTGATAAAAAGATATGATATCAGTAGTATTAATATATGATTAATAGGATTTATATAAATATGCAGTATATATACAGTAATATATATATATATATATATATACACATATATGTATATTTACAATTGAACATATTTCTTTCTATGATTAAAAACATCTATAATAATAATAATAATTATTATTATTATTACTAAACATGATAAAAAATATATAAAATTTATAGACAGATTTATAGATAGATAGATAAAGACAGACAACAGATAGACAGATAGATCGATAGATAGATAGATAGATATAATTAAATAATATTAAATGATAATGTAAATATTAAAAATAAAAATGTATGATTGAAATATAATAAAAAAATATAATTGAACATATTTCCATGATTTAAAAAATATTCATTTAATAATCATAGTATAGTTTCCCTTTTATACATACAGAGAAACTCCTTTAATATTTTCTGGACACACAATGTTTCTTTGACGGTCATCAGCATCAATCAGGGGCAGAGTCTTTCTTGTTAATCCTGGTTCTCTGGGATCCAGTCTTGTCTCATCTTACACACACGTCAAGCGGGTCCCTACTAGTCATCCTCAAAGGGATTTTGAAGCAAACACGGCCGAGAAGTCAGGTGACATCCTCACTGATGTCTTCTGCTAGTAATAGCTTGCTGTCATGGCTTTTTCCCGACAAACGTTTGTTCTGGGTATTGGAAAGCTTTATCATCAAAGCATAAAGTTTCATTCTTCATCCAGGGCGAGATCCAAGGTCCTTCTGATGGCCAGGCCTTTACAAGCGCTCTGTACAACAGCTGCTTGAACGCTCACACCAGGAAAAAACTAAATCAAAACTGTTTTTTTATTGTTGTGTTGTTTTTTTTACTTTTCTCCAAGTTCCAAATAATAGAGTAAGAAATTGAGTTACAACTAATCTGTTGTGAAAATATAGATTTTTATATATATTTTAATAAAGATCATTGTCACAATCAAATATTTGAAACATGTACATATGTTCATATACAGATATCATTTAAATAATTGTTATATATATATATATATATATATATATATATATATATTATTACAATAATAGAAATAATTATTATAATAATAATAATTTTATCTTGTGCGATTTTTATAATGTTGTAACAACATGCAAAGTAAATAACAACATGCTTTATTGTTTTTATTTTTGTTATTGTTGTTGTTGTTATTGCTGTTGTTATTAAATAAATTATAATATATTATGTTTCATTATAATTATTTGTAATTATTTGTTATTATTTTTATTAAAAACAATGTTATATTGATGTTGGTTTAATATGAATTATTTAATTCAGACAACAAATCCAAAATGCATGCATTTATACTCATTTATCAGCAAAACTCCATGATAACAGCAAAGCTAGCAGACAGAAAAAACAGGCAACTGAACACAGTTGGACTGAAGGGTGTGCATTTGTCTCACTGTAATCCTAAACCAATAAATGCAATTACTGTGAGAGAGACTCGTCCTTGACTTTATACTGACTGTGCAAATTATGACTTTCTTCATATTCTCATGCTTGTCTTAATATAAAGTATTCAGTACTGGCATAAAAAGTGCATACAGTAGTTGAGAGCATACTGGTGGTATTTCTTATATCTTTATGCATTTGTTCTGTGAAACAATAGTGATGTTAGTGATACAAAGTTGAAACGCAGCTGTGCTTTATGGTTACTGCACATTTTAAACAATCTAAATTCAAGTATCAGTACAATCATCTGGCAATATTACCTTTCTAAAAAGTGAATCATATCGAAGCTTTTTTGTTCTTCCATTAACATCTATAAATTGGTCCAATTATATAACCCCAGAAGTAACCATTTACCATGGTATTTACACATGGAATACAGTTATCTTATACTGTGACACCGTGTTAATACTATGGTACTTTCATAACAATACTATAGTAGTCAATTATTTCCATATTGATGTACCATTAACATAACTGTATTTAAGAATTCAGTTATGTTACTGTTGCACTGTACTATTGTACTGATTATTATAAAAAAAATAATATAAAAAATAAAATACAAATATTATATGAAAAACCTAAACTAAACAAAAAAAAAATATATATATTAAATGTTGCTTTGCAACTAATTGAATTTAAAATAATTAAATGAAGAGAATGAAATGAAAAATATGAAAATTAAAAATAAGTTTTTTTATAGAAATAAAAATACATACAAATTAAAATGAAATCTAAAATCTAATAAAATTACAAAAGCACATAACAAAAATTTAAAACAAATTTAAATTAAAAACTGGACACATAAAAGTAAAAGTTAATTGAAAATAATATTAAAAATGGTATGGTATTTAAATAAAATAACACTGAAATGTTACTTCTAAAAACTTCTAAAAAATGACAAAAGCACATGCTAAAAAATGACTGAACATTAAAATAATAATAAAAGCAATAATAACTGTAATAATGTCTAAATAATGCTAAAATATCATTTTAAATTTACATTTTTCAATAAAATTGTCATGTTCGTATCAAAACTGGAAAACTGTTGTAATTGTTGGATTAAAATGATTTGTGATGCTGCTTTATAATTTCTCTAGGTGATGAAGAAACAGTCTTATGGGTAAAATCCTTCTCTGTAGCATCTGTGTTGTTGTGTTTTGCATTATCATGTGAAGTATTATACAGTAACGGTATCCTGGGACCTTTCGTTTTACTCTGGTAAGGATGTTGCACACGTCCGAGTTTGCTATCAGATTGCATAATCGATATTAAATTTAGTCAATATACACTAAAAAGCAGCACAGATCCGCAAACAGCCTTGATGTAAATACAATCCCAAATGATCTGAGATGGTGTTTTAGTCCACGGGTGCAGCTCCGTGTGCCATTATAAAGATCGCAGATCCAGGATCAGATTTCCTCAGCCGATAGCGAGTTCTGCGGTGGCTTTGTGAACAAACCAGACCCAAGGTCAGGCCTTGGCTCTGACCTCCAGCGAGCTCCTGATGGAAATCTAACCAAGCATCACTGGCAATTTGAGTCCTCTGAGTAAACAAACAGAAGTGCTCTTCAAAGGCCGAGGTCCAAACAGAGAGCGGCAGGCGCTGTGGGTCCATTCACACCCGTGGGAGACCTCGAAACGCCCGTCCAGGCCCAGACCACAGAGGCTTTTAGATTGCGTCTCTCGCTAATGCATGTTATTTTTACATTCTCTTGTCTGTGTTCGCATTACAAATGCCTAATATTGGACGGTCTCGCATCGCCAGACTTTTGACTGCTGCAAATCTCGTGCACTCTGCAGTTATTCTGGTCAATAAATGCCCACTTAGACAGGAAGAGACCATCTGACCGACATGCAAAGTGACCATCACTTTTTCAAACCACCACTTATAGTTTATACCGAGCGATGCAACCTAAAAATATGATCTGACATGTGATACGCGAAATATATCTCGAAATGCAGGTCTTTGCACTTTTCACTATGTTTAACAACAAATCTGTTTATAAGAACAAAAAAGTGCCGTATCTGCTTTTCCATTGACGTGATCTGCAATTTTTTGTTTTAAAATTAAACCTTATAATCCCAAAAATCAAAGGGGTATTTTGATATTTACTATGGTACAATATCCATTTATTATAGTAATTACAAGTAATACAATGCACTTTTATAATTGTGGCACCATGTTGAAAAACTATGTTAATACCATGTCAATTGTTGTAAATATACTATGGTAGTGAACGGTGTCCATATTACTGTACTATGGTATTTACAGTTATTTTATGGTAATTTAAATACAATTAAGGTAATGTGGTACAAAAATACAATGGTAGGATTGTACTTTTATACAGTATATACTATTGTATAAATAGGTTTATTAGTGTATAAATAAAACAGGTAAAAACATTGCAACCTGATAATGAAATATATATTGAAATGTATAAATAATTGAAATCTTTTTAAGCGGAAGCACTAAAATTATTCATTGGAAATAAATAACAACTATAACAAAGATTAATATTAAAACAGAATTTAAAAAAAATGTAAATTAAACATTTATTTGAATTTTGAAACTCTTCTAACATGATTCTCAAATTCCTAAATGGAATTTAAAAAACAACACGGGTGAGTTAGTTATTTGAGTATCTCTCACTTTATATTGCAAACTTTAGGCATACTGTAAATTGAGACATTGTTGTGGTCTTTTTTCTAAAGAGAAACATCTGAGAAGCAGAAGACTTTGCCAAATGTTTCGTTTTATCTCTTTGCCATT